>VZTN01000268.1:506090-752347 GCA_013400515.1 Erpornis zantholeuca
CTCTTTTGCCGCAGTCTCCGTCCGGCGCTGGGCGAGTCCCGGCAACCCGCGCCGGCGAGGAGCTGATTTATCGCTGCTCCAGCCCTGGCTCGCAATTCTGTCACTCTAAATCACGCACATGCGGAGAGCGGGAAGGTTTTGGCCAGCTCGGAGCCATTCCCCCCCTCTACCCCCCAAAAAATTAATAAAAAAATATAAGTAAAGGAAATAAAAAGGTGGGGGGCGGGGGGGGGAGAAATCCAGGGGAGNCCGCGGCGGGGGATGCGGGGGGACCCCCGAGCTCTGCCGCCCAGCGTGGTCCTGCCTGCCAGCGCTGCAACCCGCACGTACATGTGCGTATCCACATATATCCCCATCCCATATGGATGCGGCTGTGGGAGGGTTACACGCTCCCGTGCTGGAACTGCAGCATCCTCCCCGGCCGCGGTGGGATGCAGACCCCCCGGCAGCCTCCGGCTCTCCCAGATCCCCAGGCAGCCTCCAGCTCTCCCAGCCGTGCAGCAGAGGGGCTCTGTGCCAGCCGGGTGCAGCAACTGCGGTACCCCAGTGTCCCAGCACTGCTCACACCGCCCATGAATCAAATCCATAAAGCCAAGGATCCCCTGGTCTGAGAAATTAGGGTATCATGGCTTGGGACCAAAGCTTGGCCTCCCCCCACCATCCCTGTTAGGCTCTGCAATGGCTGTTAGTTCCCAAAATACCCTTTGACAGTACAGAAATAAGGAAAACCAGTATGAGAAGTGGTGGTGGTATCACTACAATTCAGGGGTTGACACAATCCCTGGGGAATTCATCCCAACAAGGGGTCCCTTTGGCTACGCCCAGGGTCAGGGCAGGGTTCCAGGGGAGAAGTTTCAGGAAGGCCTGAATCCCACCAGCTGCACTGGCAAGTCACTGAGACTTGCACTGCTGAGCGAGGGAGGAGTCACTCCTGAGAACAGGACGGTCGCATGCCGCTGGAGATGCTTACACGGCTAATAAAATCTGGGATAAGCCCCCCAGCAACAATGCAGCACACAGGGCAGAAGTCTGAAACTGTTTCCTTCCACTGCACTGCAGCATCAAACTCTGATTTTCACACAGCTCCCCTCGTTAAATTCAAGAGATATCCCCAGATTTTCAGTACTGCTGAACTCCAAACTTTGGTGCAAGTGACTTCTGCCCTGCTTGGCAAAGGGAACCTGTGGGCTGGCCTCCTGCATGTGCAACACGGAGAGAACACTGAATCTCCATGGAAAATCCTTCCCTATGGTTTAGAAAATCAGTAAGCCGAGGAGAAATGTATAGAGCAGAGGAAAACACTGGACACCTGAGTGGAAGGAGAGAGTGACCATGGCCAAGTTCAGTCCATGTCCAGTAGAGACTCCAGGGAAGCTGCTTTTCCCTCCTTGCAGCACTGCTGCTGTTCCCAAAGCTGTTGAGATACGAGGAAGGTCTACAGGGAAAGGACCAATGCCGATGTTCTCAGTGGCCTCCACCCAGGGGACTGCAAAAGAGGCAGCATCCATACACCCCCTCTCCAGGGGGGCTCTTTGTTCTTGCTGGGACCCCTGTTCTTCCTCTCATCCCTTTGGATGGCTTTTTACATCTTGGGGAAGCCAGCATAGGGAGGGGGTCAGGTACTCCTGGGTCCCAGGTGGCCCAGGACACAGGTACCCCAGCACAAGCACAGATACTGCAGATGTACAGGTACCCCAGCACTCAGATGCCCCAGGACACAGGAATCCCAGCACAGCACTCCACCTTCACATGGACACCCTGGCACACAGCTACCCCAGTATGCTGCTACACCTGCACACAGGTACCCTGCTACACAGGCGCCTCAGCACAAGGCAGCCCCGTACTCAGACACCTCAGCACACCACTATGCACACTGGAACAAACACATGGCTGTACTTGAACAGGGATACCCCAAAACACAGCCCCTGGCACTCGGGTACCCCGGCATTCAGGTACCCCATCAGCCCCCTGCTATGCCATGTGCCCTGTGTGGCACTGGGGTGGGCTCACTAGGGTTTTTGCTGTTCCCTGGAGAAGGTGAGGTTGGTACAGTTTCCCTTTAATCCCAAACATCAGGAGCCTTACTCCAAAGGCAATGCCAAAGGCGTTTATAAATTCCTAGTCAAGTTGATTTAAAAAGTGTGACTGTAGGAAATAACGAAGGCTGCTTCCCCCTGTTGCCACAAATTTGCATTCAGCCCACGGACAACGGCAGCAGGGCTGCAGCGTCGCTGGATTTCTTCGGAAAAGTTACCAGAGGCCTGCGAGACAGCTGGAATTCATATTAGAATATTTTTAACGTGCTCTTACAAATACTTTGGCATACGCCTATTCCACTCCTTTTAATGATGTTGACTTCATTTCCTTTAATACGGGGCGAAAAAAAAAAAAAAAAAGCTACACCAACAAGACTTAATTAAATTAATAAGAAGAAACAATAATAAATAATCCCAGTCGCGTTCCTGCAGGGTTGCAAAACACAGACCGGAGGGTCGGGACGGTAACACCCAACGACTTTCGCAGACGAGTCGTTCAGGGCGGGCGCGTGAGGGGGCCGCGGGGCCTGCGCGGCCTTTGCTGCCGAAACCAGCAAAAATACGGCAAAACCGGGGAAAATATAGCCAGGTTAGAGCCTCCCAGCACCTTCGCTCTCGCTCTGCCCGAGGTTTCCGTCAGCTGCGGTGCGTGTGTGCAGTGTCAGGAGAGCCAGACTCTCTCTCTCCCCCCGTCTGCTTGTGGGCAGGGGAAGGTGGGGTGTCCCCTGCTCCTTCCTCCGTAATTCCAGAAAGTTTTAGAGGAGAAGAGAGGATGCGGATGTTACATTCCCATAGGGGAAACCATTTCCCACCTTTCCTGTAATCCAACCCATCGCTGGACACCATCAGTGTCCCCTGTGTGGGGCAGATCCGTGTCCCCAGTGGGTCAGGGAGGGATCCTGGTGCCCTGCAATTGGTGCTGAGGTTCTTTCTGTTATTTATCCAAAGGGTGCTTTGTCATGCGACGGAGCAGATCTCCCGTGGGAGGCAGGTATGCTCAGAAAAATGGAAGATGGACAGGTGGCTTCAGCTTGGGGGAACATTAATACACAAGGACAGGTCCCTGGCTGATGGATGTGTGCTGCCTTCAACTGCTAATTCACACCAGCTGTTGGTATGACCTGTTCTGACAATGGTCCTAAAGGTGCCTTGTCCCCTTTCCTACTCCTAACCAGCCCAGTAAGGGCAGCTCTGGTCACTTAATGCTAATGCCTCTAAGGGTTTCAAAACACAGAAGTATTTATTGTCTGTTCAGTATTAGTATTGTCAAGTTTTACCTCTAAAATGCTGCAAACTCCTGAATAATCATTGCCTGTAACCTTAGGTCTATCACTTTTCTGTCTTCACCCTCAGCAAAGCAATCCCTCTGCACTGGGAGTATTGCCTTGAAAGATACTCCCTTTTATCTCCCCAAATGATACTGATGTAAGTTCGAGAGGACAAAACACTTCATGTTGGAGGTATAGATGCATGTATATACCACAGTGTTGCTGTAACCACCCACAGAAATGTTGACATTGATTTTAGAGGAAAACTCTGCACAAGATATGTGATATTTTCCTTGGGCTTCCTGCGATTTGCTTCCAGAACCTCAGAAGATAACGCCAAACTTTAGGGATTTTAACCTGACAGAGAACTTTCCAATGTGCTCCACAGAAATGTTTCTTGGCTGCTTCTGTGACTGCTTCTCTTCCTGGTGTTCACTGAGACAAAATACACATTTTACCCGACCGACCCATTTTTTTTACCCAAGTAATAAAATTTGACACTAGAGGGCGGCCTGTTAATGTAATTCAATAATGAAGTTTCAGCGACTGCACATGGAGATGCAGCACTGTCCCCTGCTTGGAGCCAGGGCTCTGGCTGGAAGCAGGTCTGGGAACACTTCCTTCTCCCCCTCTGAGGCAACCAACACTGCCCCAAGACACGGGGAATATCCTGAGTGTAATACCAGAACCTGAAATAATGACTATTCCTAAGAAGTGTGATTTTCCAGCAGACCCACGTGGCTGCGTTGTCTCAACACTCACACGTGCTCGGAGAAGGATGGGGCAGGAGCTCTCCCGTCCATTCTCCCATGGCAAACCCATGTCTTGCCCCAAACCACGGCCCCTACTTTTGCAGGCAAGGGACAGCGCTGCAGTTGCAGCCTGGTTTTAGCTGCCTGCACTGCAGTTCAGTGAGCACAGTCCCTGTTGGGGGCTCGCTCTCAGGCGCTGCACAGCCTTCCCAAGACTGAGGAGGTCCCTTACCATTCCAGAGACCGGTTTCCTTGTGTCAAATGAGGTTAATAGCTGCATGCAATTTAATTAATTAAAGACTGGGAATATTTTTAGAACACCAGACGCAGTATGTGTCAGAAATACCAGGTATTATCTGAGTATGCCGTGCTGCCATTATCGATATTTACATTTTGTACTGCCTGGAAGCGAGGATTTCCTGGTGGGAGGCTGCCAACAGCAACACCTTTTCCCCCCAGATTTAGAATTTGTGTGTCAAGCATGAGCCAACAGGCACAAGTGACGTCAGGCAGAGGTAAGGCCAAGGACACAGGTGACAATACACTCTTCTGGCAGACTGGTGATGCTGGAGGTTGTCACACATGGAACACACCACTGGTGGCCTTAAAGTATCCTCAAGAGGTTTTCAGTGCTGTGAGCCTATCAAAGGTAATTCAGCATGTTCCCTAGAGAACATTTTAAGATTAATTTAACTGAGACTTTCTTATTGTCTGCAGCAGAAATTGGCCTGGAGTTACAGATGGAAAGAATTTAAATAAGTGGCCGCTTTCCTGAAAGCTGATGTTCCTTAGCATTTAGCAATAACGTGTCCTCGGTTTTTGCTAAATTGCAAACGAGCAATTAATTCTTCAGCACTTGTGCAGAATACTTTAAAAATGGAAACATAAAAGTCTTCTATTAAAATGAAGTTGATAGTATGCACCTGCCACTAATGTACTGTACACTGTCTTCCACTCATTATAGTGATGATTTGGGTTGAGATCAAGTGTCATATAGTGAAAATCACTTCAACATGTGCCTGTTCATATGCATAAACTCCTGTGTACCAGATGGCAAAATATAATGACATCTTAAACAGCTAATTGCATAAACCTTGTAATGCAGATAATTGCTGAACCAAAGTATGAGTTAATAATTTCCCACTGTATTGCCTGGCTTGACACTAATTCTAAAGGAAAGTTGTGACAATTCTAACACACTAAAGTTCACCAAGCGGTAATTAAAACTAGCACTTAAAATCATTCGACTTTCAAACCCTTAATTACAATTCAGTGGAATCACTTTGTAGAAATCTAACATTTATAGATCGTTACATGATAGCTGATATTTCATCATCATCCCTTTCATGGTGGTGTTCTAAGCCAGGCTTCAGGAAGCATAGAGCTCTCCCTGGAAGCATAAGGTTGTATTGTTTCTGTACCAGTGGTCACTGGGAAACACTTGGAAAACAGTGGCCGGACATAGGAGTTTTTCCATGGGCTACACTTAAGGCAGCATGGCTTCATTTTTAATCACCTGATGATATATAAATGTAAATAAGCATTAAGCACTACAATGAAATGTATCAGCTTTCATAGCGTGGCTTTAAGAATTTAATTGTTGTGGTTGGTTTGATAACACAACGTACTGACCTCAAAGCCAGGCCTCTAACACATCCTGAGCTGTTACTGTGTATTGGAAAAGCTGCCATGAAGAATGGAAATAGAATTAATGATGGTAAATACAGTTTTAGGAGAAATAAGCCTTAGCAGACAAATGCAATTTCTTTCTTTGATGAGGCGCATCAAATAATATGATGAAGGTAAAGACTGAATGATAAAGGTCAATGAAGAGATGTGATATTCATTTTTTATGGAGATTAGAATTAACACTGTGTGATATTCCGATCAAAAAGCATTAGAAATAGCAGCAGAGCATGCACTAATTAGATTAGGAATTGGCAAACAGCCTGTTAAAAAGTAGCTATGAATCAGGAGTCGTTATCAAACGGGAGAGTTTTACCAGGATCAGCATCAGGTCAGATGCTAGTCAATGTTTTCTTCAATGATTTGGATGTAAACACTGTAAATTCACAGCTGATAAATCTGAGGGTGACAGGAACATTGCTGGAGTGACAGACAGCAATGAGAATGACACTCCAAATGATCTCAGTTGCTTCATGAGCTGAGCCCATTCAAATACAATTGCTTTTAATACAGACAATATAAGATTATGCGGTTTCTAGTGCTCACACTTTTAAAAAATTGTTGGAAAACTGGAGAAGGTGCAGAAAAGAGCCACAGAGAGGATTTTAGGGCTGAAGAAAGTGCTTAATGGTGAAAGACTTAAAGCGCTCAATCTGCCTCACTTACTGGAAAGAAGACTGGGACGTGACATGAGTATAATGTGTAAGTATTTAAGTATCTACAAGATGTGTCTGGAATTATCTGCTGGATACTGGTGACATTTTTAATCTTTCAGAGAAAAATGGATAACTGCAAGTTGAAGTCAAACAAACTCAAGTGAGAATTTAGGGCGTTTTAATAGCCAGAGTAGCTAAAGGCTGACTTTCAAGGCACAAAGTGGATACTGTCTTTTTTAAAATTTTATTTTCAAAGCAAGACCAGAAGACCTGTGGTAACTAAAACCAAGTGAGTGCATTTAATGCAGGGACAATGGCACACAGGGAGTTGTCATGTATCAAGGGGCTTTCTCTAGCCTTCAGTGCTGTGAGTCTATATACATCAGCAGACATTGCATAAGCATTTGGGAGCAGGAACGTACACCTGTGCAGTGGAATAATCAAGTAATAACAAGCCTAACACATTTCATGGGCTCTCCAGATCCAGGCCAGGTGTGCAGCTATTGCACATTCATATATATCTAATAACGTATTATTTTTAAAAAGAGACAGATTGTGTGCTGCTGGAGCGACACAAAGCCCCCCAAAAAGCAGCCCCCTACCAGTAGATCTGTCAGCCCTTGCCTGCCTCCTGGTATGAAATGGGTGATTCCTCAGAGCTCTGTGCCTCTGCTCTGTGGAGAAGCAGTGGCCCTATCTCTGGCCATCTTCCACCTGGAAGCCTGTTTTATTCACAATGTGAATCAGACATTCCTGGATAGGAGTGGGTTACAGGCAGAATATTAGCCTGCAACTTCACCCCCAGCCTCTTTTTCTGATACAATTCTGTCTCAGTGATTGATTACTGTAAGAAATGCTGCCAAACACTTGTCCCACTGCTCACACAGCTCTCTTCTGCTCTGTCCATACACACCCACCACAGCAGTTCCCTATGTGTTGCTTGCATCCTACACACTTGCTCCTCTCTCAATACCCCAAAAAACTCAACAACTGTCAAAGCTATGAGCAGGCAGCAATCATTTCAAGACTCTCCAGTACCACCTCATGGTGTCTCCAACTACAGCTCAATGTAATGCAGAAGGAAGAGAAAGCAGGGACCTAATCTCATTTCCTCCAGCTGTTCTTGGAGGTCTCCCATCTAACTTTGGATGGAGCACAGTTCAGCCTAGCTCCTTGACCAAAGCTGGGAGCTAAACTCTCAAATCCAAAAGAACAGACAGTTCTGTCCAAGGCTCAGCACAATCCTCTCTGCCTTTTAACATATTTGTTAGCCCATGAATCATAACTACCTGGTGTCTGTGTTACTAATTTTACAGACAGATGTAACCAGATCAGATATGAAATACTTCAATGCTCAGGTCTCATTACTGCCCCCTGGGTCTTTCCAGCCATCCCTGCTGTGGATTGACAGCCCTTCTCTCTGTGGGAGCAGCACTGCCATGCACAGCTGGTGAGGATCAGGCTAGTTTTCCCTAGAGAAAGATACTCCAGGGAAGATGCCATTCCTGACAGTTAAAACATTTTCAGTCTATACTAAGCATCCTCTGTAAAACCTCAACTCAAGGTGATTGCGTCAAGCTCTGTAAAGCAACTCCATTCAGCAGAGCTCACAATGCATGTGTCGTACATGACGAGATGACACTATTTAGTGTATCCACCTCCTAATTATTTACCTGAGGCAGTCCCTCAACTGTCTGTAGCTAGCTGGAGTTACAGCCTTCCCTCACACACTCCTCCAGATGCATGGAACATGTGCCTCCAGGTGGTCCTGGGTGGTTTTCCTAAGAGCACTGTTCTTCAGGGAAATTTCAGTGCAAAATTCTATGAGATTCATGCATTTCATTCATTGCCCACATGTGTAAGTGCAGAATGTCATTGATGGTATTTCAGCCTTTGTATGTGCACCATAGCTACTACATACTGTCCATGGAAGAGACACTGGTAACTCTATAACAAACCAAAGCAAAAAAGACACCAAGCAGCATTATTCATTGATAACTAAACTGCAAGAGATTTGAGGGACATCAAAATTGTCAGTGATAGCAAAACCTGGACAGCTCAACAGTCTTAGGGACTTAGGCAGAGATCAATGCAGTGGCTGAGGACCTGCCTTTGGCTTGCAGTGATGCTGGTGATCAACTCAGAGCAGAAAATTGTCCCACCAATCAACTCAGCATCTTAAAATAAAACACTAGCTGAAATTAGTTGATGGGAGGGATGTTATCTGAGAAACTTCTTTTTCTTTAAAATATCTGATAGATCCAGGATGTCGTGGTAGAACATGATGGTGACTTATTCCTCAGTCTGTGAATGTAAATTCATCTTCCTCTTTTCTTTCAATATGAGGAAGTCTTGGAAGTTGAACCTGGGGGTAGATGATCTTCCAGAAGTGGAAATCTAGAAAACAAGGCAAAATATGTTGTCATATCTCTTTACTGCTCCTTGCAACATTATTTTCTGCTTAGGATTTCTAGATACTTATTATATCAATGCAGTCATACAGTGAAAACCATTTTTATCAAAACAGAATTCAGTACTGAAAACATAGCGTGCATTTTGAGTTTTATTAGCAAATCCTGCTTAAATTGAATCTCTCCCCATCATTCCTGTTCTAACCAGGATTCAGAAACATTCAAATGGTGCTAATGTAATAAATATTCACTAAAGAGGAGCATAACTCAGACTTCTCCTACCTTGGCTGTGGTTGTTTGGTGCTCTTCAGAGGAGGAGCCATCTTCTCATCTTGTTTCCTCTTCTCTCCAGGAGGTTTTTAGGAAAGGATCAGCCATCATATTTTACCTTCTCCTGAAAATGCATGCCTGTCTTTGCCATGCCTCATATGTGTCCTGATATCCAGAGACATCGGAGACAGACTGAAAAATCTGTTGGTAGGTAGAGAAAACACTCTGGGTGGAGTGGGTCTTCAGATTCTATTCTCCATGGAGCAGTTGCTCTCTGCCATTACTCTGATTAAAAACCTTATAATAAAATACAGTGTCATCTTAGAAGGGGAATTTGCTTCCAGAACTGGTGAAAATCACTGGAGATCTATCATTTCTCCAGATGAACACCTGGTGACTGATTTTCTTTACCCTGCCTAATTTGCCTTTGATTTCTAAGACCCTAAGGCACTTAGAGATCAGAAAATAGTTCAGTCTATAAAAAAGAAATGCACCTCTCTTCTTAGCATTGGTTCTCAAATTGTTCTTTCATGCACTGCTATCACCATGTGTAATTACTTGCAGGTGTCAGCTGGAACGTGGTGTCTTTTGTCTTCTCAAGTGCTTTGGCCAGCAGGGACCTAACAAGCTTTGGTTTGCTGTGATTAATAGGTTGGCTCTTGGTCTAAATGACCACTGGAAAAGGACATCCTGTAAGATAAGAGCTTTCACTGTCAGTCATATGGATTGCTTTACCTTGGAATGTTCCAAAGCAGCATTGCTGGAACAATCTGGACCTGGGTCTGAAGCCAGTGACTTTTGTAGACATGCAGGACTCTGCAATAACTTGCAATTCAGTGGTTGAATTCCATGGGCACCAGAACAGGCTAAGAAACCAGTGATCTGGATCACAATTAGGCCTGATTTATACACATTATTTGCTTATCATCTATTCCATATCCCATCAATTTAGGTTCTTAATATGGGCACTTATCACAGCAGTGATTGCTGTCTGCTCTGTTAATTGATGATTTCATTGTTCATTGCACCTATTTATGTGTGGCTGTCAGGAAGGCTTTTGTTGTTTCAGCTATGTGAGCATAAGTAAGAACAGTTCTCCAAATCATCAAAATGGCATTCAAAAATCCTCAAAATCTCCAATATGGGATTTTGAATTAGGTAGTGGCTACAGGGGAACATCTGAAGATTGCCTACAGAAACAAAACAAATTCTTTCAAGATTTTTGTTGTCCAGCAGATTGGCTGTTGGAGGCTTTTCAAGTAGCAAGAAACCTTTCCCAGGAAGTTTCTGCAAGGCTCTGACATTTATAGAGTGTCTGTCGGTGTTGCATAACCTCAGGAGCATCATTATCATTGACCTATTGTAGAGCTGCCACTATTTCATGTCCCGTGTTTTTCAGCAGAGCAATGCTTATCGGTGCTTTTCTTAACTCCCCCCTTGTCATTAAAAGCTTTTTTCTGTGTCTCTTGTTTCTATTTAGGATATAGAGCAAGAGGAAGACAAAGAGGCTCTAACAATTAGAGAACTTAGAGTTATGAGCTCTTTTTATAAATTTTGGCCAGGGTTAATTTCTTAAAGATAACTTTCATTTTGTATTTAGTTTAAATAACAGATTCTAATGCTGTTTTAATTTTGCTGTTTCATTTTTAACCTCCATTATTTATCAATTTCTTTAAATTGTTTTGCTTGTTCACAGCACTCTTTAAGGCTTCTCCCCCTTGATTATTTTATCGTGGCAGTTGAAGTGATCTCTGTATAGTCAAACACTACTTTATGCAGATCCCATTGGGGCTATTCACATATCCATATGTGCATGCAGTTCCCACTAATGCTTGTCAATGGGACTTAACATATGAGCATGGACATGAGAATAGACCCCTTGCTGGGCACTTGACTAGATGGGTTTTTTTTTTTTTGATGTTGATCCAGATCACTCACAGCAAACGTGGCTGTTATTAGAAATCACTGCACTTAACAGGACCACCGAGTGCAACCTCTCTTCCCTTCTACTTCTTCTACACGAGAGCTGCTTGGTGGGATTTGCAGGCTCATGGTAAATATTACTTAGACACAAACTGGAATCCAAGGTTAATGCATTCTGTGTGTTTTCTGTTTGCCATGAAACAGTATACAGTTAAGTCGCTCCATTAAAGAAAGGGCAGGTTTTTTAATGAATGAAGTAGGACTTGGATGCTTGGGCTCTGTCTGTGGCTCCACCTAGGCAGGATGGTTGGAGCTTTAACTCTCAGTACTTATGAAAACAAATGGAGAGCTGAGCTAACTTTGAGCATTTATATTTTATTTCCATGTACCTGTTTTTAGCATCTTTTGTGGTTCTTGTAACTGTGGGGTCCCCACTTTGCTGGTATTCACGTGCCTATAAGTTAAGTGATGACAGAACACTTTCTATCATGAAGTTGAAGTCTTCAATATGTTTTGTAAAACCGATGCATCTGTGCCATCTGTAATCCCATTCCACTGCAATTCAGGGAGATGCAAATGTTGAATCAGTATTTTTTGTTAACCATATGAAAATAATTACTGATTTGAGTAATTTGTAATGAAAATATGTCCACATCTGAAAGAGGAAATGACCAAGTCAAGACATGTTCTCTCAATCTCTTTTCTGCTAGGAGGTTTCCTGCTTTTAAGCCACGCTTTGAGATTTTGGATGGTTGGTTTTTTTTAAATGTATGATTGTTGGAGAAGTTTACTGAGCTATAATTCTGGGTGCACTAGGGACCAATGAACTGAAGTAAAGTCAAACATGGGCAGGAAGCACAGTGTTCCAATAGCCAGCCCTTCAGGAATTAATTTACTTAGTTTAAATCTTCAATTTCTACCTCACTCCATGCTTTCAGGTTTTCCCTACTGGCACTAGATGCATGAACAAGCCTCTAACAGAGTACCAGGATACATACAACTGTGTCTGTTTTCCAGAGGTCTGGTCCTGTTCCCCCAGCTACATTGTGGGCAGAACCTCGTACCAGGGCAGAAATCTTGAATTTAGTCCCTGTGGACATCAGAATAGACCTCTGGCTAAACTGAGGCCACATCTCAGGATGGAGTCAAATGAGAGCAATTTCAGCACACAGTAATTCACAGTTATCCATCTCCCAAGGTTGGCTGGTCAAGGTTGGCCAGTCTTTTCTGTTTTAGAGGTTGAATTTCAGTGCTCAGAACTTTACCTGGTATTAACCATCAGAAGACATTTTCTGAAATTAATGTTTTTGTCAGGCTAGTTTCTTTCTAGAAAACTTATCCAAACTAATTCACCTATCCATAAGAAAGGTTCTAGGAAATATTTTCCAGTGTTACTGTTTTCATAGTTTGACCTTGTAAAGCTCTGATAACATCCTGCTTTGAAAGCAGCTTCTAGGAGACTGGCCTGCATCAACTGTTTCTCAAGAAGTGTTTTATGGAAGTCTCAAAAATCCATCATACCTCAGAAGCCTTGACAAACTTCGCATTTGCTTGCGCTCAGCAAAAATTTTACAACCTGCTACAACAAATTTTTAACCTGCTAAAGTTGGAGCAGGTTTTACAGGGAAGAGGCACCATTTGGGCAGAGTGCACAGACCCTGTCTTGCCATGAAGGGGGTTCATGAACACCTCTCTACAATGTTCTTTCAAATATTTGCTAGCTTCTGGGTGCTCAGTCTTGCATTCCCAGCAGTGTCCTGTGAACATCCCCACTTCATGTGCAATTAAATGCCATTGACAAAGCAGGTAATGAGTTAAAATAACCATGCCCCTGTTGTTTAGGAGGAAGTATGTCTCTTAGCTGGTACTAATGGATGGCAGCTATTAGTTACTCCTACATTAAGGTGCATTCATATTGAAATTTTCTACTGTCATTACAATGCATTTGATTAAAATGCAGAAGAATTACACATTAAATATCATGTGGCTGGATGGAAGCGTAATTTAGCTGAGTCTGCAGATGCAGTCATGCAGGTGTTTCTGTAATTCTGATTCACTTGGTAAAACTGTTGATGTTCAGTGGCCCTCAAATCACATAACCATCTGTGGTTCAGTTCTTTGTGAAAAGAATTCCTTGTGGCTTTTATCATATATGATAGCTGGATTCCGAAGCAAAACTTTTGTGAATTAGGCAACATTTAATTGTTGGGTGTTTTGTGGGAAGTAGAGGTACTACATACATCAGGTATTTCAGCTTGCATCTGTTAACCACAGAGCTACTGCAAGAAGAGGATAAGTCCTTGGAGTGAGAACCTTGTCTCACTCCAAGGAAGCATTATGCTCTCTTAAATAAGAAAAATTAATATGTAAGTCTAGATTGTGTCTGATTTGAAGATTTTGAAACTAAATTAAGTCTGGTCTTATGCATCTTTGTAACAAAACAGGTGCCTGAAATGCACTGAATGTGAGTTTTTATAGGTAGATTCACATTTTCTGCCTAGACCTCGTATCAATAAATATGATCTTAACAACTGCAACTATTGCAGCTTTAGTTTTCACAAAACACAAGATAATGCCAGGTACTACCAGCACTGAGCCAGAAAGCTGAACCCAACACCAGGCAGGTCCACAACTGCCAGCAGAAGCTCCTCTGTCCCTTCAGACTGGACCATGTCCCATTTGTTTGCTAGACTGAGAACTTTTCTAAGGCAGGAAGCCACAACTGGGAGCAAAACACGAGGAAATAGGAGCAAATAGGTGAGGAAAGCAAAGACAGAGCTCCAGGAGCTCTGGTTCTGTGGAAGGGCTATGGCTGGGGGTTTGCAGTGCAACTCGTTGCTGACCTTCCTATGGTGTTTTCCAGCCTGTGGTGCTTTCCAGGCTGGGGACATCCAGCCCTTCACTCCATTTGGAATCAGGCTGACAAACCTTTAGAGAATCACAGACTTGACATCATCAGAACACAGTGTGAAGCAATCTAGCTAATGTGAAGTTTTGTCTAGAAAGTCTTTCAGGGTTGAGCATAGTTTGAAAGAAAAAAAAACAAGGCAGAATCACAAGTGGTTTCCTCTTTACCTCAAGGGTCACTGTGTTTTCACATTTTGAAAAAGTGACTGAAGTAATTTATAAGAGACTTATTTTTAAGGAAAAATAAAGACCTCACAAGAATTTTAGTCCATCGGCAACATATAGAAATGAGAAAAATCTGTCCTCAATTGATGAAATATTTATTCATCATTGAAATCCCAGACATTTGCATCCAATGTAAGGACAAAACAAATCTTACGCATAACCTCCTAGAGAATTCTGTTAAAAGCAGTTTTGGATACCTGTAAGTAATTATGCTATCACATTCTCTAATGGATTTAATTTGGGCCAAGTAGCAACTACTGTATGTCCAAAAAGATAATGAATTAAAGCAATGCTTTGGCATATCCCCTTTTTGAAATGTTAGCAGCCTCTCAAGAGGCTTGAAAAATGGGCTTCAATAAATGGACAGGAAAATATAAGCAATTAAATTCAATCAATAAAGCTGTCCTTGACCAAAGTCCAAACATTAAAAACAACTCCAATTGAATTATGAGAAATCCTTTTCTGATTTTAACTAGATTAGTTTAATCACATGTGCATTGAAGTTGCGTGCCATTCCTCACTAAGTTTATGGAAACAAAAAGCTCCCTACTGCTCCCTGTCCCTCACTTTAGCCCAGCTCTGCTTTTCTTACAGAAGAGCTTTCTTCTGATGAACAAGGTCACTCACTCAGAGGAAAATGGCAGAGTAGGGTAGCACGTGACAGCCCTGGTTTCCAGTCTTGTCTCCCTTTCTTCCACTTCCAACTAACCCCTTGTCCCCATAACTACTCAATCTCTTTCCTTTTGTTGAGAAACAGAAACACTTCCAAAACCCTGAAAAATGTAAACTTCTCCCAAGTCACAAAGCAACTGGAAGGTTTTCATACCACCTCCTCCCCCCATTCTGTCTTCAGCTTTTATTCTACTATATCAGTGTAGCTGAGGATAAATATACTAACAAAATCAGGGGTGCTCCAAATTGTGGTAAAAATGTACATACACACAGAGATAAACAAACTAGACAGTACAAATTCTTTGGAAGTAAAAAAAAAAATAAAGAATTAAAACTCAGAGACTTCTTAAATTTTTTTTTTGCAACAATCAGTTATTTCAAGAACTATTACAAATAATAGAGTGTGTCTATGTTCAATTCCTCCCTGAGAAGTGCAACTCAGTAGGGAAATTTGGGGATTTCAAACTCTGTGCTGGAGTACCTCCCTGTTGCCTCAGAGAAAACAGGAGCTCACCTCTCCCTTCCCCAGGGAGCCAGGAACAGCTGACAAATAACTTCACACAAGCCAGGCAGCCTTCAGCTGGGAATCACTACACAAGTGTACTTTGCCTGCAGGAGATCCAAACCAGTAACACCTGTGAGCTAAACATTGCTTGGCTGGTTCTCTGAGCTGACCTGTACAATGAAAGTAATCTCTTATATTCAGAGGGAGAATATAATATGAGGTTATTTTAGATCTGACCTTTCAGCCACAAAGCACTTAAGATATGAAATAGGTGGATCTGGGGAAATAATTCATAACTAGCCAAGTGTTAGTTGAATTTTTTCTCTTAGGGGACCAGAGGTTCTTCAGCAATTCCTTCCAAAATGAAGGCTGAATTATGACAAACGATTTTGCTTAGAGAAGGGACAGTAGGTCAGAAGCATAGTCATTTCCTGTCCTATAAGAAGAGAAGTAAAACATTGCAACCAGAAAGACAAAGGAAAAGGGCTGGGGGCAATGGACTTGCTGTATCTGCAGGATGACTCTGGAGACCTTCCCATGAATGCATCCCCACAAATGCTGTATCCAGATCTTTAGTGGACCCAAGTGTGACAAAACTTGTATGAAATATTAGGATATTATTGTATATTGTATATTGAATAATATCACAAACCAATGCCTGGCGCTGCAGTTATGAGAATAGGAAAGCTCACACTGATGAAGTCTCCTCCTGACTCCATCTTGACCACATAGGCCATTATTTCAGTAATGTGACAGGACATCAAGCTGAGCAGAAAGATACCTGAATAAAGGAACTCCCTTCCCGCTGACAGTAGAACCTCTGCCTTGGACAATCTCTAGCTGTTTGCACACGTACTGAGAAGCCCAAGGAGCTTGTATTCCCTTAGCAACCAAAGTTGGCACCTGTGGTATTTGTTTTCAGCGACTGACACCAAGAGTTTGAACTTACATCTGTTTTACTGAATTATGGTAAAACAGTCTTACTAACTGCAAAAAGCAGCTCTCATTTGGACAATGCCATCCAGATCATTTGCAGCTTGTGCTGCCTGTAATTTCACTTCATATCCCACCCAGAAATTACAGGAAACTGCACAGCACAAGAACATGACAAGCCTTGTGCAGGCTGGGTCTTGACAGCTTGACCTATTCCCAGCTTTAAAACTTGCTTATGTAGAAGTTTTCCTAATGTCTTTTATAGTTTGTTCGTAAAGGATTGTCCACGTGGTGCCTTATCACAAACTGTGGAATGAGTCCAGGAGATGGCAACAACATGAACTGCTGTGGGGGATAACAAGGACTCTGTTATGACTGGGAACGTTTGCAGTACTATAAATAACTCTATCAATATTGTGATAATGGCACTTTAAAGAGGTCTATTTTACAAGTGTTGAATGTAAGAGAGACCACAGCTGTGCTCATTAATTCTGAAGTATGCTCCTCTCTACGTACAATTTGCAGGTGTAACAATAGGAGTGTTGACTCAGTGCAGGTCTAGCTAGTGTTTGGATTAAAAAAAAGGTCACAGTAGCATGATTAGTTCTTAACGAGTCTTTATTGTGTTTGGCAGAGGGAAGGCAAATGATGATAGTTTAATTGAAAACAATAAAAGTAAAATGGAACTTTGTTACAGAATTTAGCTATACGTAAATAGCTTTTCCCCCCCCAAAGAGCAAGTACCATAATTGACAGCAGTAGATCTTTTGATAATTAATTGCAGTAAATTATCACTTGGCACAAAGAAGGCATAATTCTAATTAATTTGCAACCTTTCCAGCATAACACTGAATTGAAAATGGCACTGCTGTAGTTTTTTGAAGCTAATATAGAACTGGAGTACAAACAACATTGTGATGCTTTCTTGTGTTTCCCTTGTTTGGAGTTGAACCGGGGTGATTCAGCCCTCTCCACACAATTGCTGTACCTCACAGGGATGACCCAAATGGGCAGGAGTTTCCTGCACAGTCAGGATTAATCTGCCACAGCGTGGGATAATATAATTATGTACAGAGATCCAGGCAGAGAACAGGTTCAGCTGGGGCATCGGTGTCTTGATTTGAGGACATTCAAGGCTGCAAAGTATCCCTTTCACTGTCCTTTAAATCTAGGCTTGGTTCAAAATGAAGGTTTGTGGTAATGTGGACA
This sequence comes from Erpornis zantholeuca, assembly GCA_013400515.1. NCBI lineage: Eukaryota > Metazoa > Chordata > Aves > Passeriformes > Timaliidae > Erpornis > Erpornis zantholeuca. The sequence goes on from VZTN01000268.1 coordinate 523,544, forward strand.
GGCCAGACTGTTTAAACTGAGCTCAGAACTGCAGTGTCTGTCAAATCCATCCGTTAACTTACAAATGAATTTTTTTACCTCTGGGAACACAAATCCCCTTGGCAACTGCAGGGCCAAGCTACATGGCAAGTCCTCTTGACGAGGTGTGATGGAAGGAGGTCTGTGGAGGCAGCCAGCTCACAGCACTGGCAGCTTCTAACTCCAAGGGCCGCCGGGATGCAATGGCCAACAAATCCGTCTTAAGCAGTGAGTGCTTATGGATGAGGTGCTGTTCCTCTCTTATCATAACCAGAGTTCATGGCGAAGCTCCCCAGCTAATGATTTGTTAATGGAATTAAGATTTGGGCCCCAATCTGTGACTTTGCAAGCAGCCCACAACTCTTCTGTGCCTCAAAACTTCTCAGTGTCCCTGGGAGATAATATTTACCTCCCGCACATCAGTGTTGTGAGAATAAATTAACTTTGGGAGAGTATGTTGAGCTCCTTGGAAAACAGTTACTAAATAAGTGCAAGTATTATCATATATTAAATCAGATCAGCTATTAAAAACAAGAACAAGTCCTCAGATCTGTAGTCTTCACTACATCAGTTTCTCCCTCCTTTGCTGATTACTGTTAGCCTTGATAATAATGAACTCAAAGACGATATTAACAGCCTAACCTATACTATGATTTAATCTTGATTGCCACAGATCAAGGTTTGATTTAATTGCTCTAGAATTAATTAGGAAGAGAAACAAGTTATAAAAAAGAATTTTCTCGCTAAATAAAGAAACTGTTTACATTCAATTGGAGTTCATGTTGGAACAAATCATTAAGCTATAAAAGATTACATCTGGGCTAGAATTAAAGTCAAGCCGATTCATTAACCCAAATGGTAGCCCAGAGATTACTAACATGATGTTTCTGCTTTGGTGATCAAAGGATCAAGGATACATGACCAGATGACCCTAACTGAAGAAATCTCCATTGAATTTTGTAAATGAACTTGAAAGTACTCAGAAGATAGTTGTGTCAACATGGAGAATAAATTTATCCTGGTAGCCTTACTTTATACATAAGGAAAAGGAAAGAAAAGATAATGGCAATATGGCAATACTTTATGAACTACATAAAGGAAGAATATTTTCCTTGAATTATGGAGGAACCTTATCCAAATTGTTTATAGTTGTCTGTTAGAGATTTTGAAATAAAGGGAATTTACAGTCAAAAACTTACTTTCTATTGCCCTGTCAATGACCTCATCATGCCTGACCTATAGGGAGTATCTTCTGCTGGGCTAGCCCATAAATCAGTCTGCAGGCAAGGCCTTTCCCTCAAAAGCTGAATTAGGTATGATAGTTTTATTGTGTGAGCTACTGTTCACCGGGGACTGAGGAGAATCTGCTGGCTGTATTTCACTCCAGAATGCAGGATAGATGAACTCCAGCCTTGGTCCCAATGGGGAAGGTCCAAGTCTGTGCCTCACTGAACCCCTGAACCTACAAACTCAACTCCTCATCGGGAAGAGCTGCAGATGCTTTGTCAAGGTAATGCTTGGAAGTATAAACTCCATTTGTTTCAAGTTTTAAATAAGAAGGATTCACTTAAATACTGGAAAATAATAGCAGTGTGACTTCTTTTAAAGGCCTGGTATAAACATTAGTGAAATCCTACATATCCCTCTGGGGACAATCAATAGTCACTGAGCATAGGAACTTCCTGAAGAGGGAGACTATGATTCTTGTTAGAAAAGGGAGTAATTGGATGTGATAACTAGTGATGGACAAACTTCAAAAAGTTCAGGGCTTGTGCTTGGTTTGGATAACCGCCCAGGAGCTTTGATGCATATCCAAAGTTTATCTGGACCTCCTGGGCCTGTAAATATTGGGATGGAAATCTTGCAAGAACAGTCTCTCTCAAAAGGTTTTTTCTCTTTTGGTATTTTGGGCAACTACCTCCTTGTCACGCTGGAGATACAACAAAAATAGTAATGACAAGACATAAGACCTGTTCTTTAAGAGTACTTCATCAAGTCTAAATCAAGAATAAAATATAAAAGCTTCTCTTAAAATACTTTTCACATCTCCAGAACTTCTTGTGGTTAAGAGGGACAAACTTGTACAGTAAATGGGGAGAAATATGTCCCAGTTCTTTCTGAAGCTTAACTGTGCTACAGACTTTTTGAGTTGGGTATGCTGTCATTTAATCTACTTTGGTACAATTGCTTTTATGTTTAACATACATAACAATGCTACAGAGACTTTTGGATAAATGAGATGTACATTAAGGTAGCAGGAATACTGGCATCCTCTGAAATGTTGTTTGTGTACATGGCCATTAAATGAAATAAACCCTAACTTCCAAAGGCCAGGCTTTCCATGAAATCTCATGTATGTTTGAGAAAGTTCTTATGTGTGTCTGTACCCATGTACATTGCCCTAGTTCTCCATAGGGACAAAGTAGATTATAGCTGCTGAGCTGTTTAAGCTGGTTTTGTAGAGGAGTGTTTTTCGTTTACTCACTAAAAATATAGTTATAACTAAGAGCCATATAATATATATAATGTAGTATAACTAAAATATAGTTATACAGAATAAAATCTCCTTAGCTGATGATAAGGAGTGGGTTCCTGAAGCCGATGGAGGGATCTGGCCTCTCTCTCAGGCTGGAGTGACAGAAAGTGGGCACCCTTCTGAGAGCTCTTTCCAGGACTGGCTGGACACAAATCAGTAGGTTCAGTTAGGTTTGTTTTTGGAATTGTGACCAAACTCCTTACACCAGGGATGACCTTCCTATATATTTGTTTTACTATTGGCAAACAGTTAAAATCCACACCATTTCTGAAACACCAACTTAGGCAGGGGAGAGTTTCCTGTGACTGAGTAACCTTGGAGGGCACCTAAACCTGACGCTCAGGCCTGGTGCCAAGGCATGGGGCAGCACCTGCCCCCCTCAGTACACAGTGCAGACTCTGAGCACAGAACCCGCTTTGTAAAAGCATGCATTGTTTTAGACAAAGTTCAATATAAAACAGGTCTATTGATTAAACCTACCACTGTTTCAGGTATTATTTGCAGGGTTGGAGAGGAAGAGGTGTCTTCTCACCTGCCTCTTAGAGAAATAATAAAACCAGTAACATTTCCACTGTGGCTAGCACAGGCTGGTGGGAGAGGCTGGAAGAGAAGGTTCTCCCCCATGGTGGCTGGGGGAGAGGAATTTGGTTCTTCCAGAGAGGAGATGCAAGGGCAGATGCCCCAGATGAAGTGTTGCCACTCCTTTTCCTTAAAGACCAGTATGAAATAATGGTGGGGAGAGTTGATGGCTGAAAGGCTTAAAAGTACTGGTTAATCTTTTGGCCACCTCACTTATGGAACCATAATTGTCAAGAGCACTTTAAATGAGTCACAGCAGCACATGGCAGCTAGGATGGAAGCAAGATCTGGGGAGGGACTTCCTTTGAAGACCACGCTGGTCACAACCAAACTGACTTCTTTTCACAACAGACTAAAAAACCCTCAAGTCTTTTATGGGGTGAGCCTTGAAGAGCTCTGAGAAGGACTCTAGCAGGTGGGGTTCACTGCTGTGCAGGAGCTGGGAGCTGATCTGTAAGATGAGACTTTGTGGTTCTTCAGTGCTGGGAAAGAGGCCAAAGCCCTTTGGAACCCACAGCGAACAACTCCTAATGCTGTAGTCCAGCACTATCCCTACATGGACATGGTATCACTTAACCATTGGTTAGTTATTCTGAATGTTTGTTAAGAAGCTGTAGCCTGCTATTTCCATCTACCTCACAGGCTGAAGTCGTTGCTGCCTGCGTGTCTGAGCCAGTGGACCTGGCCGTGTTCCTCTCCCATGGCAGCCAGTGACCTAATCCAACTCCAAGTCCATGGGAGTGTCTCTGTTGTCTCTATCAGAATCTGGCCAGGGTTTTGAGGACCTGGCAAAGCACACGAAGAGCAGCACGCTGGGCTCTCCCAATGAGCACTTCAGCTCCAGTGTGCTGGGGGAGATGCTGTATGCCCAGGGAGCACAGTTTGGCCCCTTCGTAGTAGCAACATCTAAACACGGGATGGAAAGTAAATAAACCCATATGAACCCAGCCAACGCACACAGCAAAAATTACCATCCTGTTCAGGAAGCAACAAATCAGGTCACACATCGTTGTCAGAACTATTTAAATTGTCATTGGCCATGTCACCCTTTCTTTTTTTAGCTGCCTCAGTAAGCCACGTTTTGGCATCTTTGTACTCAGATGGATATATCTTCAGTAGTGCACATGAAATCTAATGTGTTAGTAACTTGGGGAATAAATTTGCATCCAACACTCCATTATTTTTATCTTGTTTTTCTCTTTAACCAAGTCACAAAAAGTCTACACTTCAATCTCCAAATATTCCAGAACGGTACTGCAGAATTAGGCAAATTAATTACATATTGACACAACAGCACTAAGAATAGAGATCTCTACAGAGCTTTGCAAAAAGAGGCTTTTCTACAGATGGAAAAACTTAGACACAGAGTTAAAGTTAGTTCTGTAAAAAACCCCCACAAGATGAAACCAAGTAGTTCAAGTGTCTGCTCATGTAATCAGGCTTGGTTTCTTGGTTGTTTTTTTCCCCAGTGTTGGCTTTTGGCTGCCCTAGAGTTGTCAAATAGACCCTGGAAACTGGTGGGAAGGTGAGAAGATAAACCTTGCACAGGGTTTCAGGCATTCAAAGGATAAGACCGGCTGAGGTTCTTAAATACCAGATCTAACCAACATCTAACTGAGGCCTTTAATGGGATCAAGGTAGCAGCTCATCACTGGGAAGGCTTTAGTTTGCTGCCATCCAAGAATAGGTGCAGAGCAGAAGACCACCCTTGTCCTCACAACCCCCCTGCCCAGAGGCAGGGCAATGAAGAACAGAGATGTATGGAGCCAAACTGACACACAATATTTGTTAATAGAGAGTTTCTAGATTTGCATGAGTGGGTCTATTCCTTATTTCATCTTCCCCTGAGGCAGCCCCCTTTTCCATGTACTCTCAGAAGCAGAGACAGCAAGTGAGGTGAGATGCTCACTGCCATTCTCACATTCTGTGCTAAATTATACTTTCCTATTTTAGGTACTAAACAGGCAACTGGAATGCAGTTTGTGTCTCCTTGGTGTTTCTGACCTGTTTGGCGTGCTGGAGTTCCTTTGGCAAAGGGACAGGTAATGTACCCATTAACTAATGAAGGGCATCCAGTGAGAGCTCTCGTGTTTCTTAAAAAATAATTGTATTGGTAATCATACAGATAGCAGAGTCATACTTTAAAATATTTTCATCCTTGCAGGGAACAGGTCTATAGAGGTGTGGAGCAGGATGGGTCAGTCCCAGCACCTCTTCAGTTTGGGGCCTCTTCAAGAGCTGTTGTGGGGTTTCGTGAGGTGGGAGTGCAACCACATCTCACACCAGCCACTGACAGCTGTGAAACACTGGGTGTGTCTTTCAATGCAAGCAAGTGCACAGCTGGGCAGTATTCCTTACATTTTTCTCAAAAAAATCTGCTTGGAGAGGAATCTGCATGTTATGCAGGAGGAGAGAAAGGGGGCTCCCCTGCCTGCCCTCAGAGCAGTCACCTTCCACCTATAGCCACCCTGTCGTGGCAGGGCTGGTTGGGCAGGGGACTATCTCTGCTCCTGGCAAAATGTGATGGAAAGAACCTTTCCCTTTGCCTTGAGAAAGCCAATGGATGGCTGATCTCAGCCAGCTGTTTGCTGACTTCTTTATTTCTCAAGGCATGATGTTTCCAGGTGTGATAAGTAATCAACCCATTTCCTGAAGGCAGCAGAAAGTTGGGAGTGTTAGTAATGAGGAAAGTCCAGACTCAGTTTTACAGCTGCAGTATTTTCCACAAATTAGTAACACAGTTTGAGGGAAATCTGTAGTTTGAGGGAAATCTGTAGCTGAGAGAAACAGGAGACTTTTCTGTCTCTAAAGTGAGATGTGTACCAAATATCTAGTCACTGCCACTGATTTTAGAGATTTTCTGAAATATGAGAGTTGTGTATTCTCAAATATTCAGCATTTGTTCTCAACTTTTTGAAACTTCAGTAAATCTTTTGTGAGAATTTTGCTATTTGGCCTCCAAAACTGCTGGGGGAGATGTGCAGAGTCCTAAAGGACAGATGAATATTAGCTACCCTGGAACTGCAAAAATAATATTTTAACATGTCTTAATTGGAAATGCTAAAAAGAATCACGTTAGTTGTAAGGAACCTTCTTAGCACCTGCAGGAGCTTTTAAACTCCACACCTAAAACCCCTGGCCTTGATTACAGATATCTGATGAGTCAACGTATTCAATCTTTGGTCAAAAGGTCACTCCACTGAATTCCAAAGCATGCATAATTTTTTTTTTTTTTGGATACACATGGAATATTACCATAGCTGTTACCCTGCTCTTCTGAATAGCATCAATTGTAATGCTGTAACAATCTGTGGGGGTGAGGTTTTGCAGCTGGCTGCCTGGTTTGAGCTCCTTGGAGCTGCAGGCCTGCAGTAGAGCCAAGTCCAGGCTCTGCTGCTGGCGCAGGAAGATCTCCAGACTGAGCCATCAGAGGTGGTGCAACTCAGTGTGACAGACAGTAATTGGTGTCTGCAGCCAAGATGTAGGTGTCAAAATATTAATTAAGATAAAAAAGCACCTGTTCCAAACTGATAGCTTGTGTTGGAGATGGTGAGATAATGCCAGGTGATTGCATTGTACCCCAAGGGAGCGATCCTGCAATGGGCAAGATGAATTCCTCCCTGGAAGTAGCCCTCTCTTCCTTGACTGCCAAGGCAGCTGAACAGCTGTTTCAGAGCTGACATCTAGATGTTAGGCAGTAAAATGTATCTGAGGTGAATCTACCCTTCATGCCCAGATGTGACGTGCTGCCTTTGTACATGGAATGCACATTTGATGCGTGACCTTAGTTATACAAACAAGGTTAAAGCACTGACCAGTAATTAAAAAGATCACAACTCCTAGGATCTGGATGCTACCCCTCTCACAGCCTGGGCTTGTGAATCTTGGTAAAGTAATCTTAGGTGGGATTTTTCAGGATGTTGAGGTGTGAAATCGTGTCGGTTTCAACTGGTTCATCTAGCTTGTTGTCAATCATTTAGGCATCTAAACGCTGCTAGGATTCTTGCCCTTAAAATTCTGTCCCCACTTCCTTGTTTTCAACACAGGGATAGTCCCTACCTGGCAGGCAGGATTACTGTCCCCTGCGCTTTGAGGTCTTTGGGTGGCTGATGCTGCTGGGTAAAAGTGCAGGCTGGTCATGAATTTCAGATTGTCTTGCACGTGGCGCAGTGCAGACAGCACAGCCCCCGGGCCCCGCTGTGCTGAGCACCGCCACAACCAACCTCAGACTGCGGTGACAAAATTCGTAGCGCCAACTGGTCTGTGAGATCAGCTGCTCCCTTCCTCCTGGCTTCTTACTCCTTCTGCTGTGTGACTCAAAGGCCTGACAGTAAGCAGCACCCAGGTAGTACTTACTCTGGTCTCTGTTGTACCAGCACCCAAACATTTGCTCTATTCCTTAAAATGCAGCTTCTGAAGAGAAAAATAGCCAGTTTTCCCTGCGTTGTTGGAATCTGGCTTGAGCACTGCACAGGAGCAGGCAGGGGGATGCGAGTGGGAGCTGGAGCCTCCCAGTCAGTTGCCCATCTCTCCCAGTAGATGATGCTAAAGCGCGATTGTTTTCAGCAATTTTAAGGAAGTGGAAGATTTTATCAGGGGAAATCCGAGGTGGTAAGAAGGCTTCTGGGGCTCAGTGCTGCTGGGAAACATACTGCAATCATCCTAAAAATTCTGCGGACCAGTTTGCTCTTGTATTGTTTTATTAACAACTTGACTAGTAACAGCATTAGAGGTTATGTGGGTTTTCAGGATTTTTAAGCAGGCCTATGTTTACTTGTGTATTTCTGCAGTTCTTACAGTTCACTCACAATGCCACTTCACACTGTCTTACCGTGCCATTTCTTGGCTCTCTTGCCATCACAGAGTTCCTCACCTTCATTTCTATACCATATCCATACCATATTTCCTGACCTCTGTTCAGGCCAGTCAGACACATTCAAGGTAAGCAATTTGGAATGAGATATTTAACAAGAGTTTAAGCTTTCTGGTTGCTTTTGAAATGTGCAGAAATGTGTACTACTAGAAACAAAGCAGCATTTTGCCTGTAAATGCTGCTAAAGTTCAGATGTGTTTAAGCTCTGGACACTCTCTTGAGCCAGGAGAGGAAATGTTTCTGTAGTGGGAAGTATAGGCTCAGATATACATTTTCCTGGAATTTGGGAAAATTACTGGGAGTTTGGCTTAGTCTTTACTTCCATTACAGTTTTTCTGAGGGCTTCTATGACAGCCAATATAATTCATTCTGAAATGAAATTTTAAAGTCCAGAGATTCATCTGGAAGTTCTTAATAAAAACAATAAACATACAAACTTACACTCACTTATTTTAGTTAGAAAAATTGCCTACATTTTTTCAGTTGGATTCTTTTTGTACTTCTACAGCTGAAAAGTCTTTCCCCCCCTCTTTTAAGAAAAAAGACAAGTTATTTACGAGACTTCTGGGGTCCACTGTTATGACACCATTTGGTTCCCAGTATCCAGGCTGTTAGTCCTGCACTGATGTGCCTTAGGAAACATGCACGAGGTCCTGTCTTCACAGACAATTTAGAACAAAGCATATTTTGGGAAAAGGATGTACAGAAAGACAAAAGATTGCTCTGGATCCCATGTCTGGTATGTGGACAGGCTTGGAGGAAAACTTGATTCTTCATCAAGGTCTGGGTCTGCTGGACCATTATTGCTCCACGTTAACACATTCATCAATTATACACCAGGACTGTTGGATATAACACCACCACCTCCCCCCTTCCTGAATTCCTGTAGGCAAACATAACACATGTTGTCAAGGATCCAGCCCTGATGTTGCCTCGTCCCTAACTGATGCAGTTCTTTGTGTCAGGAGTATATCCTGGGATAGGGAAGAATGCATCAAGATATATGGATGGGTTTGTTTTCTTCAAAGCCCTTGGACTAGAATCAAATTGCCTGGAGGAAACTTATAAGAGTCTTTTAGTCTGTTTTAAGAAGAGAGATTCTGCAAATATTACCTGGCTTGCAGTTTTCTTGCACTGACTGTATTGGGTTTCCTTGGATTCTCCAGAGATGTTGTCTGTTTGGTGCACACTGCAAGCAGCCACTGCAGAGGCTGTTTAATAAATGGAGATGTATCCCCTGCTCTCTGGAGATCATGCTCATCAAACTGGGCTTTCTTCTTCACCCACCTTGGAAAAAGGTTATCAACAGGAGTTGGACAGATGGAAGTTTTACAAAGGTAATGAACGGGATGAACCCAGTTCTATGTGGGCTTTTATGGTGATGGATGAGGTGGACACCAAGCCAGGTGGCTATGGAGCAGGAAAGTTTACTGACAGCAAACTGCAAGAGAGCTGGAAAACAGCCTGATATGCTCTTGGATCAAATTCTAAACTAAATGAGAGTATTATCCTTTTGGGACATGGGGATAACAGCAAGTATGCAAAAGCAAAATGGATAGTGGGATTTGTGGGGAAACTCCAGGAGAAATCAATATCAATATCAATAATTATATGAAGTGGCAATGAATGTGAGGCACAGCATGAGAAATCTGACAGAATTATGCTCTTTCCACCCTAAGTAAGGCAAAGTATGAAATTCAGCATGTAGGAGAAAAATGGGATTTTTCTCTGTTGTCAGTGACCCTCAGTAGCTTTTACAAGTGGAGTTGTTATTTAAAGAAGAATGGCAAGAGCTTACTTCACTTTGGACTTTGTCACTGTTTGAGAGACTTGGAAAAGAAGGATAAAAATGTCTCATACAGACTTTAAAGCAGCTAAATGCAATTGCAGAATGAATTACTTCAGAGTTACATGCAGTTATTAGAGTAAGTGTAAGATGTTATCCTCTTCAAAACGGCCAAAGAAAATAAAATGGGAACCTCCAAGCAATGGTATTCTGACCTCACCAAATGCCTTTGTCTAATTTAGACTGCATTAGCAATTGTGTTCTTCACAAAATCCATGGTAGGAGAGGGGAGGATTTATAGACAGCATAATGTCCTTAAGGGATTCACACAGTGAAATTATCAAATGCATTTAAAAATTCAAAATTAGCACTTTTCATCCATAAATTTCCAAAGTTATATTTTAAAAGGAGGACATTACCTAACTACATGTGAACTAAATAACTTTAAATCAAATGAGACAATTTATGTTTCGAAGATGTTTACACTTGAAATAAGAGCATCACTTAACATTTTTTTGCCTTTCTCTCATACTGATTTATCTCCCAGATTTGTGGAGGTCACTCTTACTGATAGAAGTCAGCATTTGTTGTGTTTTGCAATGCAAAAATTCTTTTCATTCCCTAACACTAGAACAATATTTCATTGAATTGCTCTGGTTTATTAGACTAGTTGCACAGATGTCCTCTCTTCCTGAGCCAGATGTACAGAGTGCTGCTTCCAGCTTAGCCCAAACTGGAACATGTTGACAGAATAACATAACTGAGACCAGACATATTGCATTTTACACTAAAGGTCATGCAAAAAGCACAGGCTGCATATAACATGGGCTGTTTTACATAAACACACATTTGGTTCAGCTTTAGTATAGGGATTACTGAAAGAATGCTCGGGGAGGACAAGCTATAAAGCAGTTGGAAAGATCTGACTGTTGTTGAATGAATTATCCCAAACTGGTACATCTCTGTCAGAACAAGTGTGAAGGGCTCTCTGCAAAAGGAGGTGAGAGAAAACTCTCTCAGAGGCAGAAGCTACTTGGCAAGTTGAACAGGAGATTTCCCAAGGATTTTTCCAGTGCAGTGGGATTGATTCAATACTGTCTTTAACTTAACTTGCTAATACATTTCACCAGCAAAAAGGACTCATTGGAGGAGAATAAGAAATCAAATTGCCCAGCAAGGAAGTTGTATGAATGCAGGCACACCCAGAGCGTTCCTGGTGGCTGCAGTATCTGTTTGGATGAGAGCTTGAGGGAAGCATTCATGGATCCAGATGTTACAGATGTGGAAGGATTGTCCTTCAGAGCAACCACAACTTGAAATGCATAAATGTCACACTCACATGAGCTGAAGAAGCAGAAAAGGACCTGGAGCCAGATTAGTTCATAGAATCTCAGAATGGTTTGGGTTGGAATAGACCTCAAAGATCCTCCAGTTCCAACCTCCCTGCCATAGGCAGGGACACTTCCACTACACCAGGTTGCTCCAAGCCCCATCCAACTTGGCCTTGAACACTTCAGGGGTGGGACAGCCACAGCTTCTCTGGACAACCTGTGCCAGGGCCTCCCCACCCTCACAGGGAATAATTCCTTCCCGTTATCTAATATAATTATACTCTCTGTCAGTGTGAAGCCATTTCTTCTTGTCCTGTCACTCCAGGCTCTTGTAAATAGGCTCTTTCAGTCTTTCCTGTAGGTTCCCTTCAGGTACTGGAGGGCTGCAATTAGGTGACTCCAAAGCCTTCTTACCTTCTGTTCTAGGAAAACGGTGCAAAACCAGACCAGGACCAAAATTCCTGGTTTATTTGTTAACCAAGTTGGTCTCAAGTGGTAGAAGTCTTGCATGATACATGCCATGCTCCCCTCAGTCCTGGTGACAGGGGAGAGGGAACAAAACTCCTCTGAATTCTAGAATTCACCTGTGACTTGCAGCAGGCTTCTTTTGTCTATCTGGGATTTTTTCGCAAGAAACTTAACCCTCTCAGTTTTCTGATCTGAAACCTGGTATAGCCATTAACTTCATAAGGAGTCTGTTCAGTTTAATTAATCAGTGTTCATAAAGTCTTTGAATTAAAAGTACAGTACAGACTGTAAGTGCCAAGGATTACTGGTACTACAAACAAATGAACAACAGCAAGTGACTATAAGCACACTGCAAAGGAGGAATGTCATTAAGGAAAGAGGTCCCATTTCAAGCTGCCAGATACAAAGGAGTGAGTCATTTATTTTCAGTATGAAAAACATTTCAATGTTGTTCTTTAAGTGATTCTGCTTATGATCATTACTCCTTAGCTAACTGCTATAAATACTTTGAAGTGGTGACACGGTCTTCCATTCCCACCTAGAAATGCGGAAAAAGAGGAGAGGAAAATAGAAATATAAAAATAGCTGAAGAAGGCATGTCTGCTTTGCCACATGCTAAATTCAGTCATTTTTGTCTGATGCATAGTTTTGCCTTTTTTTTCCTGAAGACATCTCTGTGTGTGTGAGGACTGTACTGTCCCATGCTTTGCTGTTACAGTCTGACCAAGATTTATGAGTTGATAACTGTCTAAATTCTGGATCACAAAGCATCGTTTTTGTTCTCTCCTGACCTTAGCAGTGACCTCTGGGACTGCAGGCAGAGAGAAATGTGTGACTTGGGTACAGTCAGGCAGGGTAACGCAATCTGCTGGCACCGCTAAAGCACAGCATCACGTTTCTGTGACACAGTGCATTAAATTGGCCTGCAAAGGAGTAGCAAAGGGTACAAGAGGTGGTAGGAATTTCTCTCTTAAACATTTTCAAGCAATGCCCTGGTTCTCTCAGATACACTCAGTACACCCAGTGACAAATAAGGAGGTTATGAGTTAAATTGTCAGGTTGATTTAGCATACAATGTTCTGACTGGTTTTTGCAGTAGTTGTGGTTTGAAACAAAACTGGAAATTCTTCTACCTGAAGTTTTGGAGCAGAAGATGTGTGTGAATATATATATCTGTTTATTTTATTCCTTACAATGATGAGTGCATTTGCTTCCCATGTTCTGTTTAATGAGGTGCACAGAGCAGGCAGTCTCTCCCCTGTGCTCCTGCCTGGCTGCCAGACCACACAGCCCTCCTGCACCACAAGGGCTTTTCTCATGCACTGCCTCACCTACACAGCAGCTCTGTCTGGTCCTTGCACTAGAAAATCTTTGAATATACAGCAGGGCTGTCAGTTCTTCACTAACATAAGGTTATTGAGATACTTTAACCCTCTAAAGAAGGATCTTTTTCCAAAGAAGGCACAAGAGAGACACTCTAAAACTGGAGTAGCACAGTGTCAAATTAGACTCAGAGCTCCGGTTGGAATTGTCTCCATTCCCTTCTCTCATGGAGGCAGTAACAAATGGCAGCCAAACCCTCTGGATGACACTGCACGAATTGGCTGAGACAGGATCATTAGGAAACATGGGTTGGCTAAGCTCACTAAGTGACAGGGCTGTGTGACTTACAGGGCACCGTGACCAGCAGGCATCACCTGAAGAGCAAAGATCCCTCCTGCTCTTTAAAAGACTGAGCCTATGATCTTTCCTTTGGTAAAGAAGTGGCAGCACATGGCAAGGAACTGGGGGCTCGCAGAAACAGGGAAGAGGCAGAAAATAAAATTTCAGAACTATCTTTCTGATCAAGTCTGTTATTTGTTTCACATATAAATTTTCCAATCGGTAAAAATTGATTTTGCTCTCAGAGCACTGAGAGTTCTTAATTTGAATTTAGCTTTGAATATCTGCTGCTGGAAATTTGCTGCAAAAGCCAGTGCATTTTGGCTGGGACATGTGGCCTTTTACCTTGCTGATTCCAGAGGAAAGTTGGTGCTGGTTATCAGGGATTAATTTTTCCCATGTGATAGTGATTTGGAGAAGAGCAAGAAATAACTTGGGGTTCCAAGGAGGTTCTTGCCTCAGCTGTTTTCAAAGCTGTAATTCTGGTCCTATGTGGAAGTGACAGGAGAAGCCAAAAATTCTATAGCTCCTAAAGAGGACAAGCCCCTTGCAGCATAGGCACCTTTCTGGCAGGCATGAGGAGAAGGTGATTGATGAGTTCAGGGTGGGATCCCTGCTCTGTCCCTTCCAACACCTTTAGTGCATTTAGAGAAGAAAAATTCTGATCTCCAGCTCTGTCAGTCAGAGACTTCTTTGCAGAACTATGTTTCTTGCAAAATAATTATAACTGCAAATTAGGAATGGGGGTGTTCAGCACCTCCTTAAATCTCCCTCATATGCATCTAAAATAAAATGAGTGTTGCAAAACTATTGTAACCTTCTGGTATAGGTTCAAGTCAGACATGAAACTGAGATGCTTGTTTAGTAGGAGCAAACACTGTATATGCTTGATTTACTGCCCTTTTCTAACCCCAGAAAACCTATTTACTGTACTAAACAGTCCAGGGTATTTGTAGCAACTTTAAAAGTGCAACTCAAATAAAGCATAGCTGATCTTAGTCACTCAGACTTTCGTAGGACAGCTTTTGGTCCTGTGGAGTGCCATGCCCTCAGCTCCCAGTGGTGATGCTGGTCTACAGAAAAAGGCATTCAGGTTTATTACCTGAATTAGGCTTCAGCAATGACACCTGCATGAATCGAGGGTCATTTTCCCATTGCCCTCTACGGATCAGCTGGGTTCAGTCTCATGTTTCCCAGGGCTTGGTGGGCAAATTGCAAGGGCACGAGAGCAGAGGCATACAAGCCAAAGTTCATTGAGTTGGGTAAATGGTTCATTGGTGGGTGAATTTTGTTTGCTAGTGGCAGGACTCATCTTTTCTCAAAAATATTGCTGCTCTGAAGTCCTCTAATTGCAGGTGGATATCCAGGGACAGGCAGAGCTTAATGTACTGCACCAGCCTTACCATCCAGGCTGTAATTTCTTTCTGGAGAAATTAACTTTCCAGAATTCAGTGGGCTTTGCTCTTATTTAAAGGTATTTTCTAACAGCCTTTTTAAGAGAGTGGTTCTCAAAGCTCTAAAATCTGATTTTGGATGTTCAGCTAAGTTATAAAAAAGAGAGGTTGAAATCAGTCGACAAATTCTTTCCTAAGAAAGTGAGTGCTTGAGTGATTCTGAATGATAGCCACATTATGGGTGGCCCAAATCTATGATCCCTGGGTCGAGAGCAGACCAGAGTCTAGCTGAGATCCTGAGATACCATTAAAACATATATAACAATTATTATCTTCACTTTTCTAATGACTGGAGTCTTCAGCAAGGAAAGGGAGAACTACTGAATGGAAAATATTACTGTTAGGGTATATTTTACTACCTGAGGTATTTTATTGACTCCTTCAAGGAAATCAATGCCTTAAGTAAGCATAACTACATTAGGAAAAAAGAGAGATTGTTATATGCATTCTTGTGTGTTAAGTTCCTGCTGTATGTTTTATGTTACATGCAACTTGTTGAGCTGGTTAGGGTTTAGGAAATGCTTGAGAAAGGAAATGATCTTGACATTTGCAATTTATTTGTAAAACAGATGCAGAAACTGAAGGTTAAAAAAAAAAGATTTGTCTAAGTATACGATGGCATAAAAATTGAAATAAAATGTGAAATAAATCATAGGGACATATATGGAAAATAAATGCATTAAAGCCAATTTAAAATTGTGAAGAATAATTCAAAAGGAGGAAACAAATGCAAGACTAGGCAACACAATATATAGCATGGACGTGCCTGGACTTTAAGTGGAGTCAGGATGGCTATGTATGTCTGCACTTCACTGCAGAATTCATCAGGGCAGGGACTTAATCCCAAACCTTTTGCCCAGGGTACAAAGGGCTTATGCTCCACATATTTTAGAAACAACACAGGTACCTATTAATGTTCCAAATATATATTTCTATTCTAACTTCATTCATGTGAATTAACATATCAAAGACCTACTTATTTCCAACCATCACATAATCAGAATTTCCTGAGCGGGTCCCAATAAAATCAATGGCATCCTTAGCCCATCATTGAGGTATCTCGGTGTAGATGTACCTTTTAAAGACTTCTGGGTCATCATATGGTCAGCAATGTATTTCCTCCTGTGGTTAATCCCTCGATGCCATGCTATATTTGCCTTGAGGCTTGTTTCAAGGTCTTGATTAACGCCACCACTCCATGCCTAGTTAAGCTGGCAGAAGCCTGCTCTGCAACCAAAATGGGTTTCCTGTCCTCCCATGCTCTCCAGATGGTTGGTAGTGCTCCCTCCCCCTGTGTCAGCACAGGTGTTTCTCCAACCATGCAGTGAGAGATCAGAAAACTGATCTCAGTGTAAACTGACCTGGTTTAAAAAAGCCTGGTTTTCTGACAGGCCATTTCCTTGCCTAGGTGCACTGCATGAAGGGGGAATGACAGTGGGGTTCCTTCTCTGCTCAGCTGCTCTGGAAGTCTGGGGAAGTGCATGAAAATACTTGTGTCTCTAGGTATCACCTGGATCATGGACCTCCTTACAGACCTGCACGAGGAGAACATTCACCCACCTCCAAGCTGCTGAAGAAGCAGCTCCCTCTGCCAATACTGGCCTTATAAACAAGGCCCTGTGGGATTTACAGCCACTGTTTGGTAGAAATTTCTGGTGCATACACTCTTCCCTCATGGTGAGGGCATTCCTTACAATCGAAATCAACCCAAATTTTGCTGCTAAATACGTTCTAATTTTAGACCTTTAAAATCTGGGAAGGTTTTCTCACTGGTGGGGTTCTAGGCTGCAATAATATATTGTCAGTTGCATAGGAACAACTTGATATTTCCACACTAAAATCCAAATCTCATGGTCTCCTGTAGACAATGCAGTTCCTTTTCGTTTTGCATAGATTAGGAATAGTCAGTTAATTCCCTAAAGGCTGGATTCAGTCCACTGGGAAAGATATCAAGTGTGAGAAGAGGATAAATTGCTTGGTGGTCCCAGCTTGTTTACAGATCCCATTTTTCATGAGCACAGCCATGCGACCTCACATCACCTGAAGTGTCCACCACAAGACACAGCCCGGTCCCTCTCCCTGACCTGACGGTGACACATCTCCCCACCTGATGGCGTCACACAGGGAAGTGAAATCCTACACCCGGGTGCCGACGGCATTGTCTGTCCCATGACTGATTACACTGCAGCCAGGCACCTAACCAAGCTTTTCTCACTTATTCAAAACTAAAACTATCATGTTGTGCTGGGTACGAGCATTTTGGTCAAATGGGAGCTGCAGCTTTGGTAAGTGTAAGCAACAGCTCTGAGTCCTGGCTTCTCTATGTGGTTGTGGTTCCCACATGTCCTTACTGTGGTTTATTACCTGAGTTGGGCTTCAGCAAGTTTTATCTATAAGTCTGCTTGCCCTCACATGGATTGGCACAAGGCTTTAGAAAATGGGATAGGTTTTGGGCATCTCCCACATATGGAGTGGTACCAAAGCTATTCAGATGACTGGCACTCCTATAGAAAGGACAGAAGATGAAGATGAATGCAATTCAAATTTTTGGGTTGATGATTTGCATTTTAACTGGCTGCTATCCCAAATCTAACAGCAAAATCTGCATATTGACCTGAAGTGTGCCTAGTAAGGTTGTAAAAAATAATTTGATTAGTTTGTGAAAAAAAAACCAAACAAAACTGTTGTAGAACACAGCTTCCTACCCAATTATCAACAAGGCTTTTAAGTGTTTTTAAGCTTGATTCCCTGACATCAGGGATCAGTATTTGTTAAACACTATGCAAAGACTGTAGAGGAGAGGCAGGCTGTTTTTGGACTCAGGTGTGCTCCAAAATACTCTTCTTGTCTCTTTGAGCCCTCTTTTTACACAGGTCCAGAATGACACAAGCTTCTGATGTAGAAGCTGCTCCTACCCTTGCAGCTGAGCCAGGTGCTCCTGATCCCTGGCACAGGAGACATTCCCTGCACTCCTGGTGACAGAGAGCGAGGTGGGAGTAGCATCGTGTCCTTCGTGAGCCTGCTCACCCTGCAGTTGTTCTGCCACACTGAGATGCATCGCTGGTGCCTGGAAATGATGCTGGTGTGGAAGGTGGCAGAGCCAAAATGCAGCCACTTCTCTTCTCATAAATGAACGTGAGCTGGTTTGATTAGGGGTGCAGCAGAGGCATCTGCATCTGGCCTCCCGAACACAGTATCTGAAATACACCATCAGATCCTCACCCCCCATCCAACATGTTATACATAATTAAGCCGCATGCTTTTTTCTTAAAATAATAGAAATTGGATCAGGGAAAGAAGTTAAAGTAACAAAAAATTAGAAATATATCATAAAATGTAACAGGCATATCTTAACAAGGATTGAAGGAAAACCAAAACTCTTTCAAGTCTTTAAACTTTTACAAAAGAGAGTAAAGGCAAAATGAATCATTGACACTATAATAATTAGCTCCATTTACAAGCTTTTGTGGAATTTTTTTTTCTCAAACAGCTATTTTGGAATTCAAATTCTATTTTTGCTCTTATGTTTTACCTGTGTTTGAGGTAAAGCGTGAAATTTCCTGTAAATGCCACCCCATAGTATTTCATCCTTAGGATATTGTTTTAAACATAATTGAATTGCTGGGGTACATTAAACATTGCAGCGTTTTAAGCAGGGGAAATAATTTAATGATGTGGTCTTTAAGACAGTTAATTAGCCTGGCATGTATGAAAGTGTAACAAGAACACCACCTACTGTAAAAGTGAATGTTCTACACTCCACAGCACTAATTCCTGATAGCTTCACCCTGCATGGAAATCATTAACCCCTTTTTTGTCAAACAATTTTAGGCAAAACTACTGAATTTGGAATTGGTGATCATAGCTCTTGCCTACAGTAGCCAGAGGTAAAATGTAATAGGCAAAATAAATCACAATTGGTTTAAATATCAGGAGTGATCCTTTCTGAAAAGATTATTCTGGGGTCTGATACAAGTCATCTTCATAATGATGATGGATTTTTTATCTGGAAATAGTAAGGATTTAAATAAAATTTCTGGTGATGTCAGCACAGTTTTTAGAAAATTGCTTTCAGTGACCCTCCTGCAATACTGCTGTGCTGCTGGCTTGATTTATCCACCATAGCATGGGCTGGAAGGGATAACATCCAGCACTCACTCTGTGGCCTCAGCAGGAGGTGACAGAGGTCACAGTGCAGGGAAAATTCTGTGGTCTCTCCGTAGCTCTTGAGCTCTGTTTTTGAGGACAGCCAGCAGGATCTGCATCTCCCATGCAGCCTGAGCCAGTGGGGAGCCAAGTTCCACCGAGCACTTTGGAGTCCAGGAGCTCTCTGCTCCCAGAGATGCACTTTGCAGCATTTGCCCACTCATCCCCATTTGTCTCAAAGCAAGTCAGGACAGAGGCTTCCCAAAAAAGTCTGCAGGTTTGGACCACCCAGAGTCTTCAAAACGCCATTGCCAGCTTTTATCGGAACTCACACAAAGCATGGTGTGTCTTCCTCTTTTAAGCTTTGCCTCTTTATCTTGCAGTAGCAAAGCCGTGATATTTAGTGGCTGCAATAACACTCCAGGTTTGAAATCCCCAATCCTCAGGGATCTTTTGCCCCTCACATGAAAGCCACTTACAACTAGTTATAAAGGACACAGAGCTTCTGATTTTCCGTATTGCCGGGGCAGTTGCAACACAATTCAATGAGATGATAATGCCTTCCACTAAGTGGATCAAAAAAGGAAAGAGAAATCAGATGGGGAGAAACAGTGAGGGAATTCTTCAGGGAACAAAGCATAGTGCTGGCCCTGTGGAAGGCAGTAGAGAAGTTGTTCTTATTTCCAATAGCTCCCGATTTTAGTCAAAGTCACTTTCTGCTTTTATGTCTGCTGCTGAAAGTGTTGAGCACAGCAGAATTTTCTCTTCCAGTCGGAGAGCAGATTTTGTGTTTTGCAAGCGACGCTGAGCACTGGCAGGGACGGGAGCATTCCTGATTAAACAAACTCCCTAATAGACCAAGTCTTGCGCTGCTAAACTCGCATGCATTATTGCGCAGGAGGCCGAGCATATTTCAGCCACAATGATGGAGTGGGCAGCACTCTGTCAGATCAATTATGTACAAGGCCCATCTTCTCTATGATTCCCTCGATTTTTCCTCCTGACAGTTCACCTTGTGCCCAACCTTCTGTTCTCACAGAGAAAAACCTGCAGACAATAGAAAACCTAAGGCTGTTTTTCCTTGCCACTAAATGGCATAAAGTAACTCTTTCCTGTCAGGTTCCTCATGACTTTTCACACAAATTTATCTTCCCCAGTTTAGGAGATTTATAGCCTTTCTATGTCTTTCTTTTTTTTTTTGATTTTCTTTGGTAACGTCACAAAGACAGTGAGTACACACCAGAGTGGTCCCAGCACATTAACAACATGGCAGTGGTGGCAGGTCCTGAGGCTCCAGCCTCAGTGAGGAGTGGCTGTGCTCATGCACTGCCCATGTCCCATCCCAGGGCAGGAGACCTGGTCCATGCTGGGTTATGGCCTATTCCACATCCTGCCCGTGCAAAGGGCACTGAGATCAGGCTTTAGCAAATGTTTCTTTTCATAACAGAAGACACCATTGCCCATGGAATATGAATCCTAGGAGAGACTGTTCAGTTGCCAGTCAATTATCTGATGCAAGTGGCCTCAACCATTTATAATCAGCTCTGCCCTGCAGTATTTAATTCAAAGAATGAAGCTGAATTAATAAGTGAGGACCAGTATCGGACATACTGCCCAGATTAACTCAAAGCAGATTTCATGAGACTGAGGTGCTGAGTAAAAATGAACTGAGTGGTGTGAGCTAGGGCAGCCTCAGAGAAGAGAAGAGAACAGAACTGGAGCCGGTGCCTCATCTTTCTCCATCCTGTAAATCAAACTATGCAACTGGGTCAGCAAAATAAGCTTGGCGGTGTTGAGGCTGAAGAATACCAGGGAAAGACAGCAAAGAGGGAAGTTGTTTAACAGCTTAGGCAAATTTTCTTGTATTTCTTCTGTGCAGGAGGAAATATCAGAGCACGTGTTGAATTCCTGTGAACTCACTTGCGTGCGAGCAAAACCAACACAGAGCTCAATTAAGCAATCAAGTCCATTGTTACAGACAGGGTTAGATTCCCCATCTATCAGAAGTAGTACCAACGGAAACAAAGCTCTGACAGATGTGTGTGTACAAACACAAACCAGAAACTATGCCTATCAGGGACCTCCTAGAGCCTATACAACACACTGGTGGTGGGAAGTTTGGGACCCTCTCTCTGCCTTTGGTGGAACTGTTGGAGCCATCCCTGCGAACGAAACTTCAGATGAAGGCTTAGCTAAACTGTTCCAAACACCAGTGTTTGTGATGTGTGCAAGGGAAGAGAGCCCCACGCTGCCCGCACGGGAGAGGAGCTGCCTTGGAGTTGGTGCAAAGCACATTAAATGCAGCCAGAGCAGGCAGGAGCCCCGGGGAACTGAGGCTGCAGGCATTGCTCCAGCTGAGGATACAAACACATTTCTTTGGTTCAGATTGATATCTTCCACAGATGCCTTGTCTTCCCAACAAACTAACTTCCTTTCCTAACGTCCCTCTCCTCTGAGCAAAAGACTGTCTTTTGAGAGGGCAGAAATTAAGCTGTTTTTCTACCTGTGTCACTTGAACCTGTGGAGAATTGAAGGTCCTTATAATGTGGCTTTTCCACAGTCTTTTTTACTTCTCACCATTTTCCATTTTACTCTGATCTGAAAGGTTCTGCTCTCACTTTCCAATCTCACTTGTCTCTCCCACGATAATGAGAATCCAGGTAGCAGATATATTATGTGATACACTGTGCCAAGAAGTCACAAAACTGTGGGATCACCATGTTATGGAATAAAAACTACAAATGGCAAGTGCAAGATTTATCCATGGGAAGTCATTACATTATTTGATTAGGAAATAATACTCTCTAAGACAAACTTAACATTTTTGGTCTCTTATACCCAAACTGATTTAAAAAATGAGATGGTGCATAATAAAAAATTAAGTTTCAATAGCTAAGAAATACGCAGTAAAATGTTTTCAGATGTATGTAATTGTTGTTATGTGGTATTAAATGGGTTTTTTTTATATCTACTTGATCTTCCTATCAATGACTAGAGCAGAATCTTTTTCAAAAAGTTTCCTGGAATGAGCAGGGTTACATCTTTGAAGAAACGTCATATATCTTTAGCAACAAAGAACAATGAATCTTTTCTCAGCGGAAGAGTTCAGCCCTTTACATGGTGTCTGATATTTAAGGTTTTAATAAGAGATCAGCTAGGTAATGGTGGTGCCTGATGGTGCAGTGCTCTGTGTTGTAATGCTGACTGCAGACAGCCTGAGTCCTTGAATATTTTTACTTCCTATTTGGGAGTATTTCCAGTAAATTCCTAGCATTACAGACCATTAGGTGAAGTTACAGCTTCTAACCATGTTTCCAGTGAAGAACAGTGAAAAAAACAATCAGTTGGAATCCAGTGCTGAAACAGAACAAAGTTCACCTGAAAATAATGAGGCAGTGACTTGAGAAGATTTAACCCTGCTGGAGAGCTCTGTAATTCCAGTTCCTACCACTCCTGCCTTTCTGCTGGGTGCACTTTGGAAAGAAGGGGCCCAATAACCTACATTACAAGTGAATATTTCAATCTGACAGCTCACTCTCTCTGACAGCAGTGCTGTGACAACACGTCTGGGTCAGATTCAACACGATTATGTAAGCCACCAACCAAACTTTTTTTTTGAATACATTAAAGGCTGCTTAAGTATAAAACCCACCCATGCAAATCTTAAAATGCAGGGAAATATTTGGCTAAGGAGAGCTTTGGACACCCCTTTTTGCCCACACATTATAGCAAGCAATCACACTGAGAAACAGCCTCCACAAGAAACTTTGCATTTCCAGCATCCAAGAAATCTAACACATGCCCAAATTCCTCTGAAAAAGGAACAAACCTTAACTTTGCCCTCAGCTGGAAGTTGGCACCGCCAGCTTTGGAAGGGGAAGCTCTGACTGCTGGCACCTCCTGGGTGGAAGTAGACAGAGGAGGAAAATCAGCTCTAGGAAAAAGTCTGCCTGGACAATGGGGGCTTTTTTCCAGTCTACAGCATAATGTACAACATTTCTTAAATCACTGGTTTGTATCCAGGACTGGAAATGCCATCTTTGGTTTCTGGGAAAGGGATGAAGGTAGGACTTGGTAGGACTCAAGGTGAGAGACCTCTGTGCCTTCTGGCAGGGCTCTGGTGGGTTTTGGCCAGAGGTACCAGACAGATGGTTGGTGTGACTGGAAGCTCAGCCATTTCTTTTGAGTTGAAATCCTTTCTTGGTGCTTCTGGAGCCCTTCATCTGCATTTTATGTCTGACCGGACCATTCCGAGTTTGATTTAAAGAGGGAACTCATAAACAGAGAGAAAGGTGTTCACAAAGGGCTTCAGAGTGCTTGGACTTGTTTAATATTATCACCTCAGAGACTTCCTGTGCAGGCAACATTTCACAGCTCCTGAAGCAACTTTTCATGCCACCGGTCTGTCATCTTTTGCTACAGCCATTTATCCAACCCAGCCATCAATCTGTGTGGGCAGAACTGGGGACACAGGGGAACCGAGAGGGAAACCGCGGTTGGAGGAGCTGCGTTCAGAGCTGTGGTTATGACACAGGGGCTGGATGCTCTGGGGTTTGAGTGGCACTGGCAGGGCTGGCTCCAGGCCAGGCACTGCGATGGCCTGAGGGATATGTCCCTGCGAGGACAAGGGCTCTCAGCTCCTGAGGAGATATCACTTATGAGGCATATTTCATGCCCTCACCAGTGGCCTCTCTCACCTGAATGTCATGTCAGTGTCACCGGTTCTTGCTGAATTTGGAGCTCAGCAGTTCCTGGGAGCTGGGAGCATCTGCCTGAAGGCAGGATATCGCTTATCAGCATCTTGGTTCTTTAGAAGGCTGATTCTCCAAATTCCTCTTGAGCTGTTACCCAAGGGCTTTCATCTGAGAGAGAATGAAATGCTTTTCACCCTACTCATGATGGTCTGCTGATTCCTCGGCCACCAAGACACCCAAAGCAGCTGAGACTCTGCCTGTGCTCGCTGGAGGCAGAACTGAGCTCACCAGGTGCACAAGACAAGAAGATGGAGCAGAGAAAAAAGACACTCTACCAAAAAAAAAAAAAAACAAAAAAACAAACAAAAAAACACACACGGGCAGGAAGGGACTTTACTCTAATGAAGTGGCCTTGGTACCATCCCACAGTGGTTAACAATACTAAAAAGAAATTAAACTGAAAGAAGATCAGCCAAGTTCCTGTGATGTTGAAAGGATGCAGTGACAAGGAGTCCCTCACAGAGGCACAGATGTAGCTGTGAGTATTGTACCAATTCCTCGAGTTAAAGGAAAATTCATTTATTAACAAGGGCTGTCCCCCCTTTCCTTAAAAAGGGACGTGGTGGCAGATCTTGTGTAACACTACTGGGGTCAGTGGAGGTACTTTGGATTTGCAGACCTTGCAGATCTAAGCAGACTTTGGCCCCTCTGGTTTTAAATGCTTCAGGAAACCTGCAGTACTCATGCAGAATAAAAAGTGGTCACAATACTAAATTTTGTCATTTCCTCATCATTCACTGTGTGAGCAGGCAAAGAAAACATACACTGTGCTGCTTTAGAAAGGAATACTCTCCTTGGGGCTACCAAGTAAGAACATCATGTTTCATATATGTTATGTGCAAGGTATTTGATTATTTGTAAAAAGCCCTGTGATTCAGCAGCACTGTGGGCTCTGTGAATCGGGGGTGATGTGAAGGGATGTTTATTTGAAAGTCTTGTCTCCCTCAGCAGCCCACATTGTCTCTAATCCTCAGAGACCTGCTTCCTCTCTTCCAGAAACAAGATCTTTCCTGCACAGCCTGGTTCCTGTACTCTACTGACCTCCCTGCCTCAGATTTTGAGGAGGTTACACATCAGTGTAGGAGTTAGGTTCAAGTATGAGTTCTCTGACAGGGGTGTAAATTTTCTGAGGTATGATTTACACATGTGAAAATATGGTGATTTGTTTTTTTGTAAAATCAGCCACTGCTGCTGATGGTTAGGAAGAGAAATCTGCCCATCACCTGTACCAAGGAGCTGCAGTTGTACCTGATTCAGGCTGAGAAATGAAAGTCTTTCTGAAGGAGACATTCACAGAGACATCGATTGTTACGAGAACAAATAGGGCCGATGTCTGAACTCCTGTATAACACAAACATCCATGCTGATGCCTTTTTAACCTCAGGCTTATCTTTCAGAGATTCATTTGCTCCTACTATGAACCCAGATGGATGAGCTACTTAGAGGCATCTCTTATCTCCCAACAGATCTACAAGGGAAGGAGACCTTGCCTCTGAATTTTAAACACATAGTCAGCTTTCATTTTTAATGGACATCCAAATTCTTGTGCTCTAAGCAAAGGGAATGGAAATCAGTACCAAAAGAGGGAAAGATGGAAGAAAATAATTTAATTTCTGGTACTTTAGTTTCAATAATTTTATTAGTATTGCCCCTGTGCAGTCACATACTGCATTCTATTACTTTCCTGTACTAGCTGCACTCGTAAGAGTAAGAGGCACAGTGGCCCATGACTGGGTAGGTCAGCATTTTTTATTTCCTTTCAGCTCACTCTAATGAAAAGCACATGCATCCAGTAAATCTTGCCTTTTCCCTTATTAAACCAGTCGATGTTCATTACTGAGGTCTGTGCCTGGCTGGGTGGGAATCAATAAGATGATCCTTTTAATCGCCTTAGTAATCAACAAGCTATTTCTTATTTCAATCTCAGCCCAGTAGTCATTGAAATCCAATGATTTATCTGCATTACACATGCACTCACACACAGAGTAGGGAGGTTTATGTGTGTACAACTAGAGAGAGAAAGGCTGAATTTTGCAATACACTTTAAGTAATTGTGCCAGAGAAATACCCACAATGTCATTATTTACTTGCTGGTAGCCAGTACCCACGTGCCCAGGAAGACTGAGTGGGAGCTGGATGTTATGCCTGCAATGCAATGAATGAAACTGCAGAAAATAAAAGGATTTGAATAGAGGAAATGGCGAAAAGGACCATTTAACCTGCCCTAAACCCACCTTCCTGATTCTCCTTCTCATTCCCACGTCTGCCTCATCCAGACAGACAGCACAGCATTGCTGAGAGCACACTGTGGGCACAGATCTGCTGCACAACCATGGGCAATATTTGCTCCTTGGTGCCTCATCTTCCTCAACTGTAAAACAGGGATAGGTAGGTTGATTACCTGCAAACACTTCAAAGAACACTATTGTACAAGACCATTAGTTCTGGATAAATCCTGACTGTGAATCAGAGATCAATGCTGTAGTTCCAAAACTTCCACAGATGGAGGGGAGGCTCCTGCCAGCCTTCCTCCGTGGAGAGGTTGTGAGATGTTATTAGGGCTGGTTGTCTGAGTAAGGATTCTTTGCACAAGTGAGCTAAGCTGAGCAGTACATGCTGGTGATGTGTCTGTATGAAATTTAGTTTGACTGCCCAATCAAAGTATTTGGGCAGGAATAGCAAATCCCTGACTGTGTTGAAATAAACAGCAAGTGTTCTGTTGATTTTAGTGATTTCACCCCATATTTTCTTGCTGCTGAATGACCATTAGAGTTTGAATCACGGAGCATGTTAATAGATAGAAAATTGGACACAGGGACTTTTTCCTGCTGATTTATAAACTTTGGTTTTGGGAGAGCAAAATGAAAGGAGAAGGAGAAAGAAAACAAAAGTCAAAGTGCAACTGCATCAAGTGCAGGCATCGGAGCATCTTTCAGCTGTGCCTCCTCTTACGTAAGGCTGGGCTGTGTTTGGGCTGCAACTCGACACTGCCCCTTTCTCCCCCAAACAGAGCTTTTTCTCATAAAATTCACTCAGGCACTTCTTCTCAAGTTCTTCATACACTTTTCGCAAGAAAAAAGAAATCATTCATATCTCTCAAAGAGACTCTCGGATTCTTTAGATATTTTCCATTATAAGCTTTTGGCACCATTATTACCCACAGATCAAGTTACTTTTCTGATCCCCCTTCTTTCATCTACTAAAAATGGATTATTTCATTATTAGCCTGGAACTGTTACTGTTCACAGAGATCAGGTCTGTATATGAACAATGCCTCCCCCAGTATATTACTGAAAATCCCGGGGCTGTTTTAAGGTTTCCTTTAAACACTAGAACTCTATTTTTTGTGGGATCTGTGTGGTGGCAAAAGCTCTGAAAGGCCATTCCTTTTCTCTGAATTCTACAAAAGCTAAGTATGGCTTTTTTCAATAGTTTATGGAAGATCTTGACTGGTTTGCATGCACAACACATAGGAATATGTGTATATATTTGCAATATCTGGGCTGACATTTGTTGTAATATGACTATAGTTTAACTATTTAATTAACAATAACTAAAGCTTAACTATTTAATTAACTGTAATTTAATGTTGCTGTCATGTCAAATCTGTCAGTGTATTAAAAGAAGTCCAGGGAAAAAAGGCTAGCCAGAGTCACTCTAAAATTTTCTATCTGAGCAGTTCAGAGTGTGGGAAGCACTTTTGTTTCTAGTTGTGTTTCCAGTTTCTATTTTTTGGTTCTTCCTCTTCCATCAGAAGTGCATCTGTCCACATATGGATCTCAATTTAAGATGCAGGGAAGTCTCCGGGAAGGAAATGGGGACCCACCTCCTGAACTGGAAAGGCAATGGCTTCAAATCACTGTAGGAGGCAGTCCGGCTCTCCTGCTTCTGCCCCACATGCCAGTTTCTGTGGTGAAAACCACCCCCAGCATCAGAGATCTCACAGTTGTGGAAATCCATGAAATAGGGTAGAAATCTCGGTCTTGCAGGTCCTGGGACAGTGCAAATGCACAACTATTCCTGCTTCCCCTCCGAGCCCATGCAGACAGCAGCAGTGCCAAACCCTAATCCCACTGCCAGCCCCTCTGCTCCATCTTCTCGGAGCAAAACATCCTCTCATACCCTCCAAGCAGTTTCCTGCAGGAGAGCACCTGTCCTGTGAGAAGTGGGCTAAATCCTTCCAGTAATTTCAGCAGGCACCACTGACAATAACAGAATCATCACAATGGTTTGGATAGGAAGGGACTTTAAAGCCCATCCCCTTCCGCCCCCTGCCATGGCAGGGACACCTTCCCCTATCCCAGGTTGCTCCAAGCCCCGTCCAACCTGGCCTTGGGCACTTCCAGGGATGGGGCACCCACAGCTTCTGTGGGAAACCTGTGCCAGGGCCTCCCTGTCCTCACAAGAAAGAATTTTTTTCTAAATAATCCTGAGCCCGTGACAATTTCTAGATGCCAGCAACAGGGGCAGTGGCAGAACAGATGGAACCACAGGTAGAGCACTCGCTTCCCATCCCCACTCCTCTGAGAGAGCTTGAATTCTTTATGTCCTCCATGTGCCTGCTAATTAAAGTGTCTTATCTGGTTAGACTCCATCATAACTTGTTTTCTACTTAATATGAGACAAATGGTTTACATAGGTAGAGACCTGAGTTAGACACTCAGTTCCTACACAAATGAGGTAATTTAAATATTTTTAGGATTCATTTATAATGACCTGTTTTCTTCTCTGTTTAATTTAATTGAACACTTTGCTTCTTTTTCCTTTCATGTTCCCTCCCTTCTGAGTGTGCCATTTCCATCCTCATTCAATCCCATGTTGATGAGGCAAGAAAAAAAAAAAAAACCAGAACACCCCACCATCAGTTCCAGTTGCCTAGGTTTGATTCCGAATCTGGAATTTAGCAGGAATCCTCTGTTACGCTGAATTATAGCACAGAGGCGAGCGTAACATCTTTGTGGGATGTGGGCTCTTCCAGACTCTTTGTCCTCCATGGTAATGTCCCAATCACACTGAAGTGCTCCCAAATGTGCGAGGACTATTTAAGCTTTGTAAATGCCGTCCTCCAAAAATCACTCCACATAAATGTTTCATGTCTCTCCTCTGCAATGCACAGGCCCCAAACATTCAGCTGTGAGGGTGTTTATATTTGTGGAACTCTCTTGAACATTTGCTGTGGATTTCAAACAGCTGCTACACTGAAGCACTGGGAATAGTAAGATCATGAATATTCAGGTGAAGCCACTGGAATGAACAGCCGTTAATAGAATAAATGCCTAAACAGTTGTGTAAGGCTTATTAAGACCTATTGGGGCTGAGATAATAAATTCCCTCTTTGACATGTTGCAACTACTGTAGTTTAAACATTTTGGACCACCTCTTCAGAACTGAAAGAAAAAATTATGTTAGTTCTGTGTGATAACACAATGAAACACCTGGAAGGCTTGGCGCCTGTATTAGATTTGGCAGGGAGATTGTAACATGCTAGCTCATCCCCACTTAAAATCATGGCACTGTTTATTGTGTTAGTTGTCAAGGTTATCCAAATCACATACAGTCTGGACTGAACACACTTATGTCATTAGAGAATATATTTTTTACTATTTTCTCTTTGAGTTTGGAAATAATATTATACTTTTGCAATGGAGCAGTAACATGGACAATCTATTGCCAAGAAGAGAAACTAATTGGAACATTAAAACAAGCAAAAAACCCCCAACAAACATTCAAAGTTGTTTCATCCCAAACCCAACAAAGTTCAGGAAACCAGCACCGGCAGCCTGGCTTTGAGCCTTCACAAAAGATGGGCATCCCTGCAGCTGACAGGCCTGCTATGGGGACTCCTTGGTGGCTGCTGTAACTCCAAAGCACTCCAAGTATCCAGAGTGGTTAATTGTTGCAGGAGAACTGTCTTTTCTTTTGAATTTAGCTGTCACGTTGCATTATGCTGTGCTGTACTGCCTGGTTCTGGCATACTGTGTCACGAAACATAAAATCCGACAGGATGCAGTGTAAGTCTTGCAGGTTAAAATTTAAAGGCAAACTCAGTAATATTTGATCAGTTACCTGCTGTCGGTTCAGATAAAGGGCGTTTGATCTCCATGAGCAGGGCTAACTTGTTAGAAACAAACTTGCACATGGCACAGGGCTGCTCTCTGCTCTGTGGCAGCGTGAACTGGGGAGTGTCAAAGCAGCTCAGGTGCACTTGGAGCTGTTAAAAATGAGCTCACCTGGCTCTTTTTTTAATGTTTTAAGAAAATGATCAAACTATATCCCTATTTACTAGTCTCTGTGGGTGACAAGCAGATTCTGGGTAGCTGTTTCAAGAGGAAAATCCTGAAAAACCCAAAGGAATGACAATTCTGTTGAAATTTGTACAACCCCCCAGTTTTAACACACTGCACTTTCAGAGTCTTTTCTGCCAGCTCTGATGGGCTTTCCTGATCTGGTTGCATGAACAATCTCAGTTTGTTTGTTGACTGCCCACACGTTTGCAGCACCTGTATAAATCACCATCTGCATGAAAGCATCAGAAGCTGGTCAGGATGAAATAAAAGCTAAAATCCCAACATTTCCGTTCATCCCTTTCACCACACTCCTGTTTTTCTGTGACCTGTTTATCAATATGAGAACCAAATCTGTTTCGGAAACTTCAGTGTCATGGTTACATTTTGGGAGGAAGGAACAGATGGAATAGATTAATTAGTCAAACTATGTTTAAGTAGAAAGGCATTTCTTTCCATGAGTAGCCAAAGGCTAGAAAGAACATATAAGGGACAAGGAGAAGTGCCTCAGGACTTCTTCCTTGCTGGAACAGCTTCCTAGATTCAGATTTTCAGCAGCATAAAGGGTCTTTGATTTCAGCTCCTATTAAGAAGTAGGTCAGGAGGTGCCTGATTTGCAGGAGGGCAAGTGCTCGCTTCAGCTTATTAAAAGTAGCCACTCCAAAACATTTCCCTCATGTTATTTTTATAGGGACTCTGATGTATAAAGATTCCAATCAGCTACTCCTGCAATCTGTAGGGAAGCAAATGTCCCTGCTGCTGGGATCCATCCCTGCTTGCCCTTGCTCCTCCAGTGCACCATCACCTCTCTCCAGTTTTCCAGAGCCTTGGCAGATCCTCATTTCATCACCTCCCCATTTTTCCTGCTTGGAACAGAAGACTTGCCACCACACTTCTGGCCCCAGTGTTGTGAGCTGCAAGGAAGCTATGCCAGACAAAGCACTGCCTCAGAAATTCAACACGACTTTGTTTAGCACCAGTATTGGTCTGTGAGTCGTGATACCACCCCGTGTGAGAAAACAAAGCCTGCAGAACATCTGGTTTGGAAATCAGGTTTCAGTGGGTAGCTCCAGCCTGTATCATGCCTGTGTCCAGCCTGGTAGCATGCATTGCAAGGCTTTTGGCTTGGGTTCAGTCATCCTACCCAAGAGTAGATACTTAAACAAGACACCTACCTGAGGATTATGATCATAGTAGTATCCCTTGCCAGCCAGTGGAGAGGAATATGCCCATCCTGAATGCAATTTAGTTTATTTTATGGGCTTGTTTTTTTGCCACAGATTGCAAAGGGGGTCACTGACAACCTGACTTAGGTACTCATCAGCTGAGCACCATGCAGAAGAACTCAGCCCCTTCCTCCTGCAGATTTGGTTTCAAAGGCACAATTCCCACAAGTAATGATATTTACTGACTAAAATGTGCTAATTCTCCCTCTGACAACTTTCAGAGACTGTGTTTTAGTGCTGTTTCTGTTTTTATTTTCTGTCACAGACAGAAGGGGAAGATGGGTAGGAGTCTGGGATGGAAACAGTTATTTCAAATAACTAAGTCAGGAAAGATTTTGGCCAAGAGGAAGATTTAAATCTAACCCAGATGTAGTTCACTGGTGTCTGGAATGGGAGAGATGGTCCCAATCACAGAGTAGCACCCAAGGCTGGCTCAGGAAGCAGAGGGATATCTGTTGGTTGAGGAGAAAACTGTTTGCCTAGCCCCCAGCCAAAGGAAATGTCCCGGGACTGCA
Source organism: Erpornis zantholeuca (assembly GCA_013400515.1). Taxonomy (NCBI): domain Eukaryota; kingdom Metazoa; phylum Chordata; class Aves; order Passeriformes; family Timaliidae; genus Erpornis; species Erpornis zantholeuca. The sequence goes on from VZTN01000268.1 coordinate 555,176, forward strand.
GCTGGGCAGTGCAGGATCAGGGAAAGGATGGAGCTTTGAAAGCAAATCCCTCTGGCTTCCTTTCTCGTTGGCAAAGGACAGAGTTGAAATAAGTTGGAGCAGTGTCTGAGAAGGAGGAAGAAAGTCTATTATTTATTATGTCATGTCTGAGCAGGGACAGTGTGCCCACTTCCTCCCTAGTGCCCTGGGCTGGTACGACCCAGGATAAACCTGTGCAATCCCCTGCCTCATCCCTGCATCCTGGAGCAAGGAGACGGCTGTATCAGAGAGGTGTCACCACATGCTAAATGTCTGAGAGGACAGGTACATGTGCAGCTATACACCAGCTGTGCTTGTACAGCAGGCTTGACTTTTTTAAAAGCAGCTTTCTGAGATAGGCTTAAAAATTGCTTTAAATTCCCTGTATTTTTCATGTCTATGCTACACTTATGAGGAGAGAGAAAGTAGGAAAGCAAGCAAGGAAGCAAGAAAGAGATTTCTTTCCTGGTTACTTTGCAGTAACCCTGGGTACTAAGATCTGAAATAAACCTCACAGTAGAGAACCCTCTGGGTACTGTACTCATTGTGGGGCTTAGTCTCAGCAAAACAGATGGAAAAAAAAATCACAAGAGGTCTGTTTAGCAAAGCATTATTTGAAAGATCAAAGAAACAACACATAGACTGTAGTGATCATTGTTAGATAATAATTTCTTTTTGTAAATAGTGCTATGTGCTGAGAAAGCCAGGCTCCCATCTCCCTTCATCTCAGTCTAGTCACCTTGTTTTTTAAGAAAGTTGAAATCACATTGTTCAAAACATTTTGTTCCAAGACTGGCATCAGCGAGGTGATACAGAGCAACCAGGGACCTGCTAATCTGTAGTTTACACTTCCAGAATTCTGACCTGGACTAGGAACATCTCAAAACCTTTGGCTGAGACATGGGCATGATTCCATTACAAAATATAGGTTAATACCAACAAACCAAGACCTGTTTTGAAGACCTTTAGAATGATGCTGTGTATTTATGTAATAATTCTGCTTGAATTCAGACCTTTCACAGAGCTGGAAAATGGATTTCTGTCTTTTCTCACTTTGCTGACCTCCACTAGAGGAGGCAATCCATGTACAGGGAATTTAAGGCCATGGAGAGTTACTTTGCTTTACTAGTGGCTTTTCATGGACTTTTTATGAAGAGTCTGTGAACCCTTGGGTGATTTCATCCCAGAGGCTGTAAGATGTGGCATTATAATTTTAGGATAGAGGTGTGGTTATTGGATTCATAATAGCATTAATTCATCTCTCTTTGTACTTTTCTTTCAAGAGAGAGATTAATGGAAGCAGGATCATTTTTAGAAGGGGTTTCACAAGGATGTGCTTGCTGGTGAAAGGGTTCCTGCGAGTGGGGTTACAGGGTCAGGATTCCAGGGGATGCAGAAGTGATATCCTAGCAGGAAAGAAATGGAGCTTGTAAATGAAAAACACTTCTTGTTTGGGAAAGCAGAGTGGAATGACCTGGGTAAAAAGTCCAGGGAATAAATATGGGCTCCCAACTTCAGTGTCACCCCTGCACATGCATCTTTCTGGGGAAAGAGTGAGCACTTGGCATGGTATGAAACAGCCTGGGAAATGTCTTTTTCATCAGAAGGGGATGCCCCTGGGTCCTGTGTGTCTCTGTAAGCAGGGTCAGCTAAACTCAACTGAGGAGTCTGCAAAAGCTCCAGCACAGCCTGGCCCAACCTCTCCAGAAGGAGCTGCCATTCTTTGAAACCACTGTAACCATCTGGAATCTGATTTTAACACTTTGCCACCACTGATGTCTCCCCAACACCGATTCCAGACGTGGCAAGTCTTTGGTGCTGTTGTCAGCCAGCACAGAGCCAGCATGAAGAAACCCCATCACTGAAAAATGTGCACGATTAAAACACATCAATAAATAAATGTATTTCATATATACTTCAGTAATCAAAAAGCCTGGCTGTTTTGCCTTTTATTTTGGTAAAGAGGTATCCTTGCTCTCAATCTGGGTTCCATGGATACCACGAGCAACTCCAACTTTGTGCCTTTAATGCTTGCACTGTAGAAAATGCTGTTTAAATATTCATGCTGACCCTAGAAAGCTATCCACTCGGCCATCTGGAGGACTCCCATACCCCATCCACTGGTGTTTTATTTTGAAGGATATATTCCGATCACACTGACTTGGCTAAATAGACTATTGGTCCATTTGTTTTGTAACTGCTATTTAGTTACCTCTCAGGATGTCAGCTCAATCTATCTGTGTGGAGGAGAAGAATTCTTCAATAAAACTATAGATAAATAGGAGTAAGAGCTGCAGATGGATAGGAGGTTACTCATTCCCACTGTCGCTGCTGTGCATGGAAGTGACATTGTGTGGAACCAGCTAACCTTGCACCTTGCAATTCACATGAAAATTCAAAACCAAACCCTGGCAGGTCAGAGGGAGACCCCAGCCTTGTGTTTAAGGAAAAAAAAGGATTTGCTTGTTCAGGCAGTGCTGGGGTTGTGTACTGCACAGGGACACAGAGTGCATTCTGCCCTGGGCTAGAGGGAAATGAATGGAGAGAGAACACATTTAATTTGAAGTGGGAAGGAAAATGAGCATGTGACATCAGAGAGGGCCAGGAAGAGGAGAAAATGCTCCGTGGAGCGCAGCAGGCAAGGTAGAGGAATCACAGTCCTGCACCTGGTCTTGCAAGGAAGGGCCAGTTCCTCAGGGCTGCCTGCCTGTGGTGCCTTGAGCTGGGAACAGAAACGGCCCCCAATTTCATCCCCCAAATTCTGAAAAGGCATTGTTTTTAAGTAAAGGAAGGATTATGGCCATCATGGCTCTCTAAGGGCAACTCCACAGTCCAGGGATCTGCAAAGTCACATGCAGTGGCAAAAGCCTTTTGCTATTCACTGTCTGGTCCCTGAGACACCCCACCAATATTGCTGACAGAAGATGAGGTGAAATGTTCACGATTAACAATGTTTATTTTGGCCTTTTCTCTCCAGTTTGGGTGTGGGGGCAGCGGCGCTGGTGCTATTTGGCTGATTTATTTATGTTCAGAAGGAGGGTGGAGGAAGGGGGCGTATATCCATGGTCACGCTGACTTTTTCAAGCTGCTTTGGAAGAAAGTGCACACTTAATTGGCATTCAAAGTGCATCTCTGGTTCCTATCTCAGTAATGCTTGTGGTGTGTACAAACCTGGCAATAACTCCACTCTGGACTGACAAGAGTTAGGAAACACTGCTTAATTCTTCTATTTCATTTTACTTTTTTTCAGTCTTGGAGAGAATTTTATTCTTTTCTGCTTGATCATTTTCCCTGTGATTCATGTCCTTTCAGGAAATAGTAATTGACAAAAATAAAGCACTTGGGTTGTTATTTAGTGAGCTCCAGCTAAATTCACACAGTCCTGCTTAAGAATCTATGCCCTCCATGCCGCATTTGTTTTAAGCTTCCAGCCTCTTCTAGACAGATTTTTTCCCCCCATGCAGGCACAAAAGCACTTTAGTCAGCACAAATTTTAAGGGAGATTAAAAAGCCTGTAATAGCATATCTTGTGCTGCTATCAATTTTCCACCGGTGGAGCACTGGGGTACGTGAAGTCCTTTGTCTGTATTCTGAAGTCAGCTTTGGTGACATTACATGACCAACTACAACGTTATAGTGTGTTCCACACTGGTTTGAATTGTAACTTAAGGGGGGAAAAAAAAGAAAAAAAAGAGAGAATAAAATAAAGATGTCCTGGAACATGGCCAGGGCATAATGATTTCAATTCTGAAGAAATACGACAACCAATTATACTAAATTCAACATTTTCATGTATGATAAGTTTAAAATCTCCTCTAATCAAATAGGGGAAGCCCTTTTCCCCTATTTTGCTATGGTTTTAGTTACCAGTAGGCCTCTAAAAATCTGTTTCAGCTTAAAAAGAAACCCTGAAACATTATATTTACTATGTGTATGAAAAAGGGTTGAATGATACAATTATATATTTTAGAATACTAAAGCAATGTATAAGAGACTAATCACGATCCCAAATTCAATTTTCAAACCTTTAATTGATCCCATCCCAAAGGTAACATTCTATCTTAATTGCCATGCTGAAATGGTTGCAATTACATAAAATAAAACTGTTCATTGGTAACTGGAAAAAGTCTGCTCATTAAGCACATGACGGCCAGCCTTGAAAATACTTGATTGCAAAAGGATGCAACCACTTTGCTTATATTTCCTTTTCTGGTTAAACTTTCCTTCACATATGTTGAGCTGGTTCCAAAAAGCCACACACGCACAACAGCAAGTTGGAGATGGAACATGGTGCTGTGTGTGTCTGTGCTCCTGCACCTTCCATGGGCAAAGCCACCTTCCAGGATGGAAGAAGGGACTACAAGGACAAGTGACCTTGGTGCTGACCTGCTCAGCTGTGATCTCTAAAGGTGCTCCATGAAAAGGGAGCTCCTCTGGAGCGCTGAACAAAGTCAGGGAATGATAAGGGAAAACTTAATCCCAAGTTAAAATTGGAAGTTGCACTATGGGATATGTATGTATTCCTGGAGAGTTGTCACACAATTTGCAGAACTAGGTAAGATTGGGGGTCTTTGCTGTTTATTTGGAAAGCAAAGTAAAAGCAAAGGAAACTTACGGTATTTTAGAGGTGACAGTAGATTTTGGTGAAGGAAGAAGACTGGCAGCCTTTTTATTATTGCCAAGAGAGCCTGAGCCACTCTCAATTTTATATCAACACCTGTGACACTTGGAACACTGCCTCACTGGATGCAAATGTCATGTAAATAGTTACGAGGTGCTTATTCATTACTGTTTCTCTTATTATTCAATCTCTCTAGGATACAACTGTCCAGCTGAGACAAGCACATCCATAAGAACTCACCAGAATTTGGAATAGGCACAAGACTTTGAGCTGTGGGTCACTGGGAAAAACTACTGCAGAGACAACATCTCATTTTTTCCCTTTGGTCTCATCCCAGAAAGGCTGGCTGCCTTTCCAGGAGTTAACCTCCAGTCAAACATACATCACTCTCCTCCCCTTGGGAGTGAAAGGATGAATGTCTACAGTCCATGGTGTACAGGAGGTCTGACCAGGTGATCAAAAGCTCTGGTCCTAAATACCTGACTTCCAGTAACTCTCCAAGTAAACCCATCATATGGAAGTGTTGAAAATAATCCCCTTCTACAACACCTTAGTGTCTCCTTAGTGAGTGCCATCCTCTCAGCCTGAGCGCAGGCTTGCAGTTGTGTAGTACTTGGGACTGTATAAACTCAGTGAAAGGACATTCACCATCCCAACGAGCTCATGTCCAAATGGAAGATGTGATACAGAGAAGATACAAACATATGGGAAAACACCAGGTAAGACTGAAATGATTGTGTTTAATAAACATCAACTGCAGCACACCAGCTATGGCTTCTCAGTCAACTTCTATGGGAGGATTAAGTAAGTATTCTGGTTTTATACCAGTGAATTTCAGGATTCAGGACGGGTCACTGGATATGCCCATCCCATTAAAGGCATACTTCTGTCCATGATACATGTGCTTATTACAGTCTTAGAAAACAAATCCTTTAAACATCTCAGAGGTACAGTCCAAGTGATGTAGGTGCCTGAAAGTCAGCCCTGAGGGCCTGGGTTTCTGTTTGCCTTTAACAAGAGGACTTAGACGTCCGATGGGACTTGGCTGTCCAAGCCATTCAGGGATGCCAGTGCCAGCCAAATATTGCCTATATATATCTTTAAACATCTGAGCCTTTGAATGGCAGGGCGATGTAGTGATGAATAAATGCCTACTTGGACATAGAACAAAGATATCTGACTGGCTGAATAGGCAGCATTTGAATTGTACAGAACACACAGATACTCTGTAAATGAATGGCTGTTCACTCGCTCCATCAATAGGAAAAATTGCTCTTTCTCTTTCTGAGAGCACAGTATTTGCAGTAAGAAGGACACACAGATAAAACCGAAAATCTATTTCACAAGCATTTGAGCAGACTTGTGAAAATAGAGCCAGTGCATCATTTTGCTGATGGAATCTAAAGCAGTGATTCAGATGGGAATCATCACTAGCCCTGCAGACACTGGGGATCTGCACTCGTCCTGAAGCGTGCAGGCTGGTAAACCAGGATTCCAAGCCTGACCTACTTTTGTCCCTACCTTGTTCCATCAGACCTAAATCCTGGTCCCGCATTCAGCCTGGAAGACTGTTGTGAATACAAATGATTCCAGGCATTGCTGATAGACTCAGAGGAGATCGAGTTCTGTATTTACTCGTACCATCCACACTTGGGAAATTCAGGGACTTTGAGGTCGTGAAAAATTGTTCCTCTAGCAAAATCAATGCAGATTTTGGGTAAATCAGCTTTGGAACAGCTTCAGGGTTCTGTGGAGGATCAGTCTTCACTCAGAGAGGGTGAAACTCAGCACAAAAATTACTACCTGAAACTTTCCCAAGCTTCACTAAAATAGAAATGAAAGGCCATATTCTTAGCTAGCATAAGCTGGCACAGATCAGCTGTATGACAATTACCATGTGGATCAGCAAGGCTTGCATTTATTTGCCTGGCTGACCCACCTCTCCTATTGATCACTGCAGCTGAAATCTTCACTGTATAGTTTTTCTCTGATACAAAAGAAAACAAATTAAATGTTAACTTTAAACAAAACCACAGATCATTATTCAATTTGGTTTCAGCACTCTGCTAAGAAAACTCAGAGGTGTGGATGTTGTGGGGTTTGAAGATCATTTCAGCTTTGCATTTCTGCTCTAGCACAGGGAAGATGCACTTTGGATAGTGGGACAAGTCTTTTTCATCAGTGCCCTTGGTCCTAATGTCACTTAGAGATCAGACAGCTGAGCCAGCACCATAGCAGGATTGATTGAAGATGTACCCTTGGGAAGAGTTAGGGGTTGCCTAAATGTCTTCTTCTTCTGTTGCCTGACTCAAACTAGTCTAATTTGGGTACCCAGAAACACACCTGCCTTCTCTGCCAGGGGATGTTTATAATTTTCATTAGGTACAGACTTTTATAAAAGTTTGTTACCTGATATCAACTGCAGCAAAAATGTGCAAAGCTCAGCCTGAGCGAATGAAAGAGAAAAATGGAATGCTGGTTGTTCATGGAGAAAGGTGCTTGACTTAATTTCTGTTCAATTTGGGACTTTTAGGCATTGTCTAATTATCAAGGACCTGCAAAGAGACCAGCTGCTGTCTTGCAACAGGGCAAGGAGTTTGGTTTTCCTTTCAGTCCATTGATAAAATGGTTAAACTGGACCCTTGCAATGTGAGTTCTTGTCACCTGACTGAAGTTTTGGTAAGTTTAGGAACTCACATATCGAACTGCATTTCTCTGCTTTCATCTTTCACCAGCGCTATCCTTCTTCAGCTCTCATGGATGCAAACCCGGGGGGTGAAACAGAACCAAGGAAGACAGAGGACAGAGGGTGGTTCATGTCTGCTGAGGGGCCTCAGGTGTAGCAGCACAGAACTGGAAGAGCAGCTGTGCAGGTGCAGCCAGAACACCAGACAATGGGTGAAAACACTAATGCACTGCATAAAACATCCATCCCCAAACATTACTGATCCCAGGTAAATGGAAGAGGGTGGGAAGCAGCAAATACCTTGGGCAGTGGAGCAGAGGCTGTACCAGAGGGGCTGGTGGAGCCAGCACAGAGCTGGGAGCAGACCCTGGGTACTCTCATCCTCACCCTCCTCCACTAAATGCTGTGCAAACCTCCTCCACTGCCTGGACAGTGCAAACTGATAACACTGCTATGGGAGCTTCAGACCCACATGGGGTCATTGCATAACACCCCACATAATAAAGGAGATATTTATGTCCTCTCAGTACAAAGCCAGTTAATAATCACCATTAGAAACAGCATGAAACAAGAGCACACAAAGCAGAGTTCGCTCCACTCAGAGTGTAAATTGCATAGTACTCCAAGATGAAGGCATGTTGTATTCTTTCCATGGTTATATTTAAATCTGTGTTTTCTTTAATTTAAATCTGCTCTATAAAGATCTCAGCAATTTGAGACAAAAGTATCCTTTAAAAACAGAAAAAAAAAATGACATGATAGCATCCTTCATGCCAGGCTGGCCCTGTTGTGATTTTACATTGAGGGTGCATTTTAATTGATGAAATGTGCTACACAGCACAACTTGAAAAAGTAACAACCTTTAGTTACCATTTGGAAATGTGATGGAGGTGGCAGAAGTTAAACTCTTAGGACTAAATGAAATAACAGAAGCTCCCTATCCTTTCTTGAAGACGCTCATTAGTTTTCACTTTCTCACATTCTGTTTGCCATGGATTTCATCCAAGAATGACGGATGTAGAGTTATTAAGCAAGTGATAGTTTCAAAACTCCAAGTGTCAGTGCTCAGTGTGGGAGCTCAGTTACCTTGCAGAGGGCAAGGGGCTTAGATACCCCTGCCCTGGCACTGGCATCACCATGGAGGGAATGATCACATGGAAAGGTACTGTCAGAGCAGCCTGAGAGACACAAGTCAGTTATAGGAATGGACAAATAAACAAATGAGGAATGTTTGAGGAATAATCTGGTATTTGAATGCAACAGCACACACAGGAAACTGGGGAAAAAAAAAATAAAAAAAAAAAGGAAGGAGTATTGGAAGGCAATGAACAAGTACCTTTTCTTAAATTCAATCCAGGGCTGGGATATCTTAAATATTGTAAGGTCTCTGTGAGGGAAGAGGCAAATCACTAAAGGTTCTGATTCTGGGCTTGGGAGAGAAACCTGCATGTAGAGGTTGCTTTTCTCATTCCCATGGGCCTGCTGACCAGCCATGGCCATAGAGTCATCAGCTGGTTTGGGTTGGAAGGGACCTTAAAGGTCACCCAGTTCCAACCCCACTGAATGGGCAGGCACCTTCCACCAGAAGTCCATGGGACATGCTCCATGGGCAGGGTACAAGAGGCTAAATGAACCTGCGGGAGAACATGGCAGGCAAAGCAAGTGACCCTCTCCAACTGGGAAGCAGAGAAGCAAAGAGCCCATATGATCTTTCCCCACTTTACCTTCCAAGTGACACAACTAACAAACTCCCTCCTTTTCCAAAAATTTGGAGATTTCACTCTGTTCACTTGTGTCTTCTGCCTCTTCCTGACACTCAGAATAAGTCAAGCCCATGTGTCGAGCAAGGCCCTTTTTTTGATTGCATTTCTCACTTAATGAATTTTCTCTCAAACTGAAGAGGAAACAAAAAATAATACTGAAAAAATCTGGTCATGTAGATTTTTTTCAGTCCTAGATGCAGTAAAAACCTAACAGGGGTCTGAGTGAGAAGCCTGTTGAGCAGTTTCTCACTTGTTTTCCAAGCTCAAGTAATATGATGTGTGTCAGCTTGGATCAGACTCTGCAAGTCTGGATGTCGAATGCTGGCTGGTGGTTCATATTCCACACCTGGAAGCCAGCAGGGTTGTATCTAGAACCAAAGTCTGAACTCTACTTCTGTGGGAGTATCTCTGTTTAAACTACAAGCTTCAGCCTTATTGTAAAGATTTGATTTTACTTCTGAATTAACGTAGAGACTCTTCTTAACATCCAGCCTGGCAGTGGTTTAGACCGGCAGGAACCTTCTGGAGCAGTGGACCTCACCAGGTTATTTTTTCCTTGAAACTAGAATCCTATGACTTTTGGAGCCAGATTTATAGAGGACTCTCTTCTGGAGAGGAAAAAAAAACGATTTAAGCCCATTCCATAGTGTCTTGCTTTTGAATTAGTAGCTAGTCCCTATTCCCACTGACAGAATTTAAAGCCCTACTGCAGCAGATCCTGTGACCTGGCAGTTCCCAGCCTTGGCTTTTGTTGTGGCTTTCCCACTCCCTCTGATCCTGTCTTCTTGATCTGCTCTCTCAGGCACCCATTGCTAGGCCTTTTCTCTGTTTTGGATTCATGCCTGCATCTCCAACGCGTCGCTGTCCTTTCCCATGGCTTTACTGTCAGTTCCTTTGTGTACGCTCATCTTTCATCAAGGCCTTCAGACTGCCTCAATTTGTCTCGTGCTCTCTAACACATTTTGGGCAGCCCTGATGGTATTCTCCAAATACATATTTTGCTGCAAGTCCACACATTTATTCTTTACTGGTCTTAGTCTTCCTGTAACCTTAATTAGAAATGTAATTAGATGATGGCTGCTATTCCTTGGGAGCTCCCAAGCATGCACTAATTGATAGCCCCCCATTACTCAGTATGAGCCATAGAAATACCCATTTGCTGTAACAGCTGTTGCAGGGCACGGATGGGAAACAAGGTGTCAGGGCATTTCTAGAAAGGTCCAGAAGAAAATGAACTGTATGTATGTAATAGAGTGCCTTCAGGAATGGATGAGTGCTGATTTATCTCTGCTCTACCAATTATACCATTATAATTCCTGCCAGTAAGAATTTTTAACATACGGTTTGCTGATGGGTTCATGAAAACAGGGCTGGTCTGGACCTGGAGACATCCCCTGCGAGAGCCTCTGTCCAAAAGATGGCTTGTTCCTGGCAGAGATTTGTTGAGCATATTCTTTAGCATGCTCTGTTACAGTGGCCTGGGCATGTCCTAAGGAGTTATTTTTTTCTGCAAGGTCTGGAAGAAGAACAGGAGCAGCAATAACATCCAGTGAAGAGTCAAAGTATTTGAGAGCTTCCAGGGGCACATTCCTGTCAGCTGTAAGAGCTGATGCAGAGTACTCAGAGTGGACTTGCACCAGAAAAGAGATGTGGAAGAGAGAATTTCTGTCTAAAAGAGGTCACAGAAATGGTAAAGAAGTTTTGTATCCATTTCAGCATGAGGTTTTTCAGGCTTTGTGATCTTATTTTATTTACCTCAAATCAGTTTGTCCATTTTTAATATTATTCAGGGTTATAGGAAGGAAATGCTTTAAAATGGCAGATTTTATTGAAAAGTGCTAAATGTGGGCTGCTTTTCAATGTACTGATCTTCCTAGGTCCATGACAGGCTCATAAATGCCAGTTCAGTATCATTCTGAGATACCTTCAGGCTGAATGTGGATGCAGATTCAGTTCTAGCTCTATTAGCACACCCAGCTTCTTTGGACAGAACTTGTCATCCTGTGGTCAGGATTAAGATAACAAACATTTCACACAGCCCATGAGCAGTTTCACCAGCAGCATTATTTCCACCGAACAGGTGAAGCAGAAAGGACAGAAGGGCCTCCTTCAGCTTCTGTTGAAATACATGGAAAAACTTACACTGCCTCCATTAGAAGTTAGATCAAGTTCCAAGGCTGCACATCAACATTTTTCTGAGCACTCCTGACTCTGCACAGGGGCCCCTACATCATGTTACATTCCTTCACAGGATAAAGGATGTGGGAATTTTTTACCCTTCCAGAGACAACTCTCCTTTGAAACCACATTTGTTTTCTCTGTAAGTGCCAGAAAGAAATGGATGGGAAAAGCTCAACAGTGAACTCTAAACTGCCTTTTATGCTGGCATCATTTTTTGGAGGGGGGAGGAAGGGAGTGTGCGTGCACAGGCACCCACAGCTAGGGTCTTAATTCTATCTCCAGATGCTGTGCATAATCTAGAGGTTTATCTTAATGAATTATTTCTGTTATTACTGCAGGCAAAGTGAGATTTAATTTGATGTGTGATATATCCCTGGATTAACTACCCTTTGGTTTTATTTGCTCCATAATGGTGAATTTTTGTTTATAGACCCATTTTGTAATTACATCCCTGAGCTCAGAAGGGCTACAGCAACACTGCTCCATCCTATAGGAAATCAGGATCCAATTCCCTTCTCCCAGTGCTGTTGTCAGCTGTGGCTAGAACAGAAGCTGCACAATATGAGGTTCACCATTTTGCCTCCCTTAATCACAGTTTTACAGGACAAAGTACAATGTATTGAAAGACTCTCCTTGGCTGGAAAGATTGGGATACCACTTGGGAGGTGTATGCAAAAAAAGAGGCAGAGAAGCTTCACCTCGAAAAAAGGCAACAATGCGCGTTATAAGAGGTGCCAGGAACAATCAGTGGAGTCCTTCATGATACCTACGTGTTGAAAGTGTCATGGCTCCACAGGGGCTCCAGGGGTGGCAAAGGGAGCTGTGGGGCATGGCAGCATGCAGAGCAGGGGTTTGTTAATTCCTTATTTCCCAGCTGTCCTCCTCTCAGTGAGCAGTCAAGCCTCCAGCCCATGCTGAAAGATGCGATGTCGGCTGGTGGTCGGGGCAATGGAGCCCTCTCCTTCCTACCCCATCCAGCCCAGCCCAAGCCTTTCTCTGGTCTCACGCCCAGGAGGTCTGGGACCAACCCGTCTTAGGCACATCCTTGCAATATCCCCAACTGTCCCAAGAGGAAGAGAAGCCTGGTGGCAACAAGGTTTCATTGCAATCACAGTGATCTTAATTAGTACTACTTATAACAGCAGAAATCAGCCTAAGTACTGGGAAAAGTAAACGGAAGCAACCAAATCCTTATGGGTGTTAGTGTGCCCCTTGGAAAGGGTGGGGATTTTTTTGACCTTTGACCCAAAACAGAGTTGCCTCATTCAACCCTTCACTCACAAACCTGTGCTCAGCTTGCTGGGGTTCACAAGCTTTGTATTGTTCAGCCTGGAAAAGACAAGGCTTTGGGGTGACCTAATTGTGGCCTTCCAGTGCCTGACAGCAGAGCTGTAGAGAGACTATTTACAAGGGCCTGGATGACAAGGGAGAATGGCTTCCCACTGAGAGAGAATAGGTTTAGAGTAGAGGAGGCCCTGGCACAGATTTCCCAGAGAAGCTGTGGCTGTCCCTGGATCCCTGGAAGTGTCCAAGGCCAGATTGGACAGGGCTTGGAGCAACCTGGGATAGTGGAAGGGGGCTGGAATGAGATGAAATCTAAGGTCCCTCCCAACCCAAACCATTCTATGATTCTTTGATTTTGTGGACTGATCTCCTCCTTCCCAGGGTGACCCATACTGGAGTGGCAGAGTTGTGCTCCTGCTGGAACCCAGGGTGACAGAGCACTCACCTTGCAGTGGGCACCTCCATGGGAAAAGGCAGCAGCTACAAAGTTCAAACTGAAGATTGTTCTTTCAGAGAGGGAGCTGCTGGGTTCAATCCCTAGTCAAAGTCACCCTAAAAAGCATTTCCTAGATACACATCACACTGAAGACAAAGTGTTTGGTTTAATACTGACAGACAAGAATGTTTGATTTTTTACTGAGAGACAAGAATGTTTGAGGCCATTAAAATGCAGGGAGCCAAAGCCTCTGGTTTGTAAAGAGTGCCTGCAGATTTATGTTACACAGCTTGTATTTGTAATTACTCCTGGTGTGTCAGTTCTCATACACTCCCATTAAAAGTTTATGTCCACTTTTTGTTTTTTCCCCAGCTAATAAAATTAAATGCTAAAAAGCCAAATCAAAAAAATGAAATATGTTGGTCTTGCTTGGACCTGTACAAGATGAGATATTCAGAGCTGACACCAAAGCTGTCTTCAGAATCACCTACTGTTCTGAGAGCCATGTACTAAAACCCAGATTCCTGCCTTTTCCCTGTTAAAACCAAACCTGAAGTGTTGTTTTACAGCCTTGGGAGTGTGAATTTCAAATGGCCCTTAAGGGTGGAAAGTGATTTAAAAATATTTTTCTAAGAAACTCCAAAACACAGGCAGCATTTTTATGAGTGAAAATCTAGGAGTATGCGTCAACATTTGCAAATATATCTTAGGGATGCAAGGAACATAAATCCTAGGACTTTAAAGTTGTCACAAGGCCAAATTCTTCTTTCCTTTACCCGTATGAGTAGTGTTGCTCTAGTCAATGGCTTGAAACAGTTTCTGTAAATAAAATGAGTAAGATTTAGCCTGAAGTCTAGAGAAAATAATATGAACAATCTTTCTTTCCCCCAGGGAGTAGAAGCCTAGCATTCCTTGGCTTGCCCTGTCCCTGCACAGCCCATGGGGCAGGGACTGTGCTGGCTGCCCCACGTGTTGAGTGCCTTCATCCCAGCTCTCCGTGGGGCTCCTGGTTCCCTGGCATCACACTGGTGCTGCAGGGTCTTGTGGCCATTCCCAACCACCTGTGCCCAGGGCTCTGTCTCTTCCCAGTTGTTTTGCTGGATGAGGGAGGCACCACTGGGATCCTCCACATATTCCTGACTTAACTGAAAACCAGAGGAGCAGAGGGGAGGGAGCAGCAGGACAGAGGTCATTGCATTCCTCTGTGTGTTCCAGTCAGCACTGGAGACAGCCAGACCCTTCCAGCACTGGCTTTGGTTTTCAAGGCCAGAAAGGACCATTGTGATAATCCCATTTGACGTCATCCACCACTGAAAGGGGCTGAGGAACCAACACCATGCTCATGAAGTTAAACAGAGCTTGCATGGATTTAAAAGCCACCACAGAGAATTTACGCTGGTAATTACAGACCCACTACAAATTTATTGAGAAAAAATACTGGATTTGGGTTTTTTTCCCATTCTAGAGTACTTTTTTGCAAGAAGTGGGTGCTGGATCTGTTACTTACCTGCCACTGCAGCAAGTCATTTACTGAGCCTTTTTCCTATGCTAATAAGGTATAATAAATTTAACACCAGTAAAGAAACTGTAAAGACTTGAAGACTATTATTAGAGATTTTGTATGTGCAGTGAAAGGCAAATTGTTTGCAGCAATTATTGATTGGGAAAGGCTGAGTTAATGTAATTGCAGAATATAAAAGGAGGAAATATAATAAAAAAATAAAATTAATATACCAGTCACAGAATCTGAACTCAAAAAGCCAATAAAACACATGCAATAAAGCACTCCAGAGAAATGGAACTCTGTCATGGTGAATATCAAGCAATTTACTGAAGAGTGCAGATATCAACTGCAGCACTCCTCATTGCTCAGACAATTACTTGAGTCCTGTCTATGTTCATTGTTTTACAAAATTCGTAACTGCAGCCAAACCCACATTTCACTGACTGCAAAGTGTCAGCAAGGTCTTCACCTGCCTCGCCATGGAAGCAGAGCTTTGAAGTCTTACTCTGGGATGCAGAGTAAGGATTCAGAAAGATGTTGGTCCAGAAGGAAAGTGCTGGTGTCATCAGCCTACCAAGGGAACAGCGGAAAAGGGAAAATTTCCCAGGGAGCTGGGGTCTGGTTACACAGTGGTACAAAATGTCCTATAATACAGTGCCCATTTGAGCAGCACCCTGTGGTGAGAACAGTGACATCATCAATGTCAAAATCATGCGCTAGACCCCACAAACATCACTGACACTGACTAGCAAATCAGAAGGCTTAACAGAGGAAACTAAAGATTTGCCCTTCATATTTGTTATATGACACGTTTGGACCTTCTAGGGTTTGGATTGTCAAGCTTTGTTCTGTCTCCGTGATGACCTGGACTGTGTTTTATTTTGTGCCAAAGCTCAGATCAGTGACATGTTCAACCTCCAGAAGTTCCTGCCCTTGAGGACTGAAGTCTGTTACAATGAGGACTTGCAGCACAGGCAGAACCAGAGGTTGGTGGCAAATCAGCTAAAGGCAGGAGGAAGAAATACAAGAAAAATAGGGAGAAATCTTTACTGTGAGGGTGGTGAGGCCCTGGCACAGGTTGCCCAGAGAAACTGTAGCTGCTGCATCCCTGGAAGTGCTCAAAGCCAGGCTGGATGGGGCTTGGAGCAACTTGGGACAGTGGAAGGTGTCCCTGCCCATGGCAGGGAATGCAATGGGATGATCTTTAAGGTGCCTTCCAACCCAAATCATTCTGTGATTCTGGAGTTCTTTGAAGAGAACGTCCTTACTCCTCAAGATGTGCACACTAATAAACTTGAGCAGCTGATGAATTTGTTCTATATTTTAGATTCTAGATTTTGTTAAATACTATACAAAGATTAACAACAGCTTTCTCTATTTTCCATAACACATTTCTCCCTAAAACCTTGGCTAGGCTGGATTTCCACAACTCTTCTGGAGGATGCTCTGGCTTCCAGATCAGGCTGGAGCTGTACAACTTACTAGCAATAAAAAAGGTAATCAAAACCCCTATTAAATATGCACTTACATTTTCTTCATACACAACAGGACTTTCTTAGCACTTTCAATCAAGGGTGGGAATATCCTTTTAACGTGTCCATCCAAAAAGAGGTAAAATATAGATCTTTCATAGGCTATATATTTAAAAGAAGAAATGGTGCCTTTAAAATGGAATGTCCAATATCTGGTGACTAATGGATGACAAAGAGGCTGCAGGGTACTTTATTAAATGTCTCTAGAGACAAAGAAGTCGATTGCTACTCACCGAGTTGATTTACAATGATAAAGATTTCTATACGTAGGAACCTTGTTGGCTTCAGTCACCTCTTGCATCTCAGGGCACATAGAAATTGAAAGCTTTGCTTTTGCAAGAGAAAAGAATTTTTCTCTGATCTCGGCCTGACTGCATTTTTCTGGTTATCATGACAATCCTATCAGACTAATGGGCTGACAGCCCCAGAACAGCTCTGCTATCTAGGAAGGGAATGATGTGACCTCGAAGAATCATTATGTCATATCTGGTAGGAGCTTTATTGTTTTATTGATACCATTCCCTGTGCTGAAACCATTCAAAAGTGAAATAAAATGCTTCTCTGCATTTATCAGTGGTGAGAAGGAAGAATGAACGGTTTCACCTGGATTGCCGCCAGTGGAGGAGAGCAGCAAGGCTGGGACAGTAACTGAGGCACATGATGGAAACACTCTGGGGTCACTGGCAAGGTGCCCTTGGAAGTCTGGTGTCTGTGGATGAGATCAGGACTCCAGCTAGCCCAGCCAGAAATAATTTACGTTTCTCTGTCCGTTCTTGCTTCACCTGAATTTTGTTTTCTCTTAATGGATTTTGGTAGCATAACCTACTTTAAAGCCCTAATTCTCAGCCTGTGCTTAGGACACCATCTCACATTTGCTCTGCTGTGTCCTGAACTCTCTATGGCACGGAGTGCTCTGCATTTACTGCATCAAGACACGCTGTCTTGTGTCCAGAGTTCAAACGAGAAACTCTGTGAGTGAATCTCCTGCTTCCCTAAAACACAGTCCTAGAGAGAGGCTGGGAGTATTTTGTAGATAAACTTGTAATACTCAAGGTCAGAAGTAAAACAACGACAGATAAGAGAGATCAGAAATACAGCTGCTGATTGGCAAAGCCCTGCTGTTCCACTGCTTTGCAGTGGTAACAACTGAGAGCACAGAGCTGCTCATTTGCTGATGCAACACCAAAGGTGGACAAAACCACTGTACTCGGGGCAGGCTAAATAAAGGACCTGTAGCTTCAAAGGAAAGCACTTGCAACATGAAACTTGTGATAGGCTCGTGAGGGTGTCAGTGTGACAGAAGCCCTGGGGTTCCCGACAGGATGCCCATTGATAGGAAGAGCAAGGTCACGATGGATCTCGAGGATCCATCAATCACTGGAGCACAGACTGCAGGCACGGCATAGCTGGAGTGACACAGCCACTTCCATAGTGCTGGCAGGGCTGGGCTGCCTGGGCTTTCGTGCCTTTAAAGGAGAACAAATTTTTACAGAAGGAGCTTGGGAATGTTCTAGCCCAACAGAGGTGCATTATGACTCATCACACCAGGTCTTGCCTGTGCTTCCTCCTATAAACCTAAAATTTGTGAAGCAGCTGAGTCGTCACTTCTTTGCCCTGAAACTTACTAGCAGGTTAACAAGAGGAGATTGTTTTAAGACCATCATTTTATAGGATGAAGGTATCAATTCTCTATCTTCCCATGGATAATCCTGTTACAGGATAACATGATTTTAGGACAGTTCATTACAAAGGACAATCTTTTCAGTCTTGTGTGATTGGTTTCTAAGTCCTTCATAGCTGCCTTCATGCAAAGAAAATGTGAAATCTCTACTTTCTATTCCAGCTGATGAGCTACATTTCAGCTGATTTCACCAAAACACTGCACAGCATCTATATAATTTATTGGCAGTCTCAGTTTAACTCAATTATACAAATATGCAGCTTGCAACCCACCCCACTTGCATTTTGGTGTGACATACATCAGTGCACACCAGCCAGAGGTGACCTGCCCCACCACTGTATTTTTCTGCTGCTCTGCCCTGTTGTTTTACCTTTCCAGTATTTTTACAGAGCAATGTGTTATCTCTTCTGTTTTAAATGTGGGGAAAATGAGGAGCAAACTAAATGAGTACCCTTAGAGTTGCTGTGAAAGGCAAGAATCAAACTCATATGAACCAGAGCAGTGGTAAAAAAAATCAGTCTCCCCAGTTAGCCCTCCTTTTGTTTTTGCCAGAAATTCCCAAAAAGGTGTTTATTGAAGAGGTTTCTTACTACCTTTCTAGTGCCAAAGCATTCAATTTTTTTGGCTTTCTGTATGGAGCATTAGCACACCAACAATATATTTTGTTTTATGCCAAAAATTAACTACCTGCAGTCTTACAGGGGTCAGCAGGGTTCTCCACAAGCGGACTGTCATTTTCACTTGGTTTGCTTTCTAGAAATACAAACTTGGTTCTTTAAATCCAAGAAAGTCCAATTCTTTCCTCAGGAAGAGGAAATACTTCTGCAACTCTTGTTGAAGTTCAGGGGTGTTGCTTATATTTACTACAACAGCATTCAGGAGCCTGAGGAATGGACCAGAAGTCTATTGGGATCAGTGCTGTGGAAATACGAGATTAGGAATACTCCCTGCATTTAGTGATGCTGGGGAGGGACTGTGTGCACTGAAACATCACAAAATTCAAGAATGAGTATATTTTCACATATTAAACCATAATGAGCTGCAATATAAGCATTGTTTATAAATTACACTGTGGTGTCTCAATAGTGACAACTCCCTGCTCATTCTCACCTTCATCATTCAAAACACACATCTTGGTTGTTTACAAAGCACTTTCTCCACCCAGAAATAACCCTCAGTTAATTTCTCCCCATCTCTGTGAGCAAATGATTCACTGCAAATTCTTCTCTCCAGCGAGGTCAAAACCTGTGTGTGCAAAGGTTCAACTCAATGATAATATATTCTTGTCCTGTCTGGGGAATATCACTGATATTTTCCGAAATAAAGAAGGAAGTGAATTCTTCTACTTCAGTTAATGCTTCAAACTATTGCCTCCGATTGAAATGTTTCTTCAAAGCAGAGACAGCTCATTTCCTCAAGAAACTGTATCCACCCACCAAATGTTATTTCTCACCCGACCTAGGTAATAAGAGATTTCCTACTTTTTGCCCACTTCTACCCCATAGATTTAATGTGTAAACTGGGAACATACAACATATATTGCTTGGCACAAGTCCGCGAAGTTTCGCCTGCGAGAACACAGTATGAATTCAACCCTTGGCTGTTTGTACTAAACCACAGGGAGAATCTACCCTTAAGTGACGTAAAGTTCATAGATCAGACACAAACCCACAAACCCAAACCCGCAGAGCAGTGTTTAGGCTTGCAGAGCTCACAACTTGCTTGAGTTGAGCCTTGTCCCAGGGCAATCACAAAGGGAGGACAGCACTCCCCTCTTGCTATGAGGAGCTCCCAGTAGTTGGGGAGGATGCTGAGGTACAAATCCCCAATAAAAACATTGAGTGGGAAAGGAAAATATTATCTATTTCCTGAAGAAAGCAGAGGAAAAGTGGTTGATGCTCTGGTAATGAGCATATGGTTCATCAGGAGAGCGTTCTCATTCTCAACTTTTACACTTAAACTCTCTTTTGTGTTTCTGAGTTATGTTTAAACATTCACTTAAACTTCAGGAGTGAAGACCTGATATTCCTTGCTATGCTCTGCAATGAATCCCAGGATTCATTTCCGTAACCTCAGCATATCAATGATCTCAGTGCCACAACGGGTGAGCAAAATTTATACCATGGTTTGTCCTTTCAATCTCACACATTTCTGTGTGAACCTTGAGAGTTGGAAAGACAATTATTTCTGGTTCAGATGTGATTTTAATATTTTTTACTTTTTTTCTCTCTCTTTTTTTTTGGTCCATGGATCAGTTTAGGTTCCAGATGATCTAGATCTTAAGCCATTGTTTTCTCATTGTCATGGGTCATGACTCTTGGATCATTTTAAATGTGAGGAAAACTATATTGCTCTGAAAATGGAAATACAGCTCCGAAAAATCTCTGCTAGGAGCAGAGTGACAGCCAAAGTTCTGATTAAATTCACGTCTTCTGCGGGCTTCTGCAACCAACACAAACGGCTGTGAAATCTTTTGCAGCAGGGTAATGGAGAGAGGAAAAGAGTTGGCTGTAAGTTCGGGAATTATTATTCTTATAAACCCATTCACACACCTATCACTTGGGACAAGTGAAGGGCCAAAGACATGCCAAGCAATTACACAGCTACACAGGTCCGTGCACAAGATATTCTGCATCACATTGGCTGTAATTTGCGCTTGCTACATTGGCACAAGCCCCACCTGTGTCAGATGGCGACAGAGAAAACAACTTTTCTGGGAGACTAAATCCACCTCAACAGTGGCCAAGCCATGTCCCAGTTTTTGGAAGTCTGATTGGGAACAGCAGCACTTTTCAATCTGAAATGGAAAAAGGTTTACAGAACTTGGAGTAGCAAGATGCTCAGAGCTTCTTGGTGACACCAGTGTAACCACCCACACCTTCTAAGGGATTTAAGGGATAATATTCAGTTGGAGCTCTGACCTTAGCCAGATCTTTGTGTCCTGATGACAAATGATTTCTGAGCACTTTTATATTTTCCCTTGCTACTCGTTTCAGTTGAGAGAAACCAGATGAATATCTTTCCTAGTTCAGCTACAAAGACAACAGAACCACCTTTCTCAAATCACTGCTGTTAATGCCACAAAGGATCTCGGTAAAGCAGGAAGAGAAGTCAAGCTCATCATTCATCTTTTACAATGTGTTTGCAGAGTTTACAACAGGGTTGGTGTGGTGATGGAGTGACTCTTGGCCCTGTACAGGACAGTGTTCAATATTCATTGAATCAATTAACCCTTTCTTCTCTACTGCTGAACAGAAGACTGCCATTCCCTGCCAAGTGAAATGATCTCACTTCATTATTTTTCCCAATATTTTTGAAGTCTTCCTTCACTAAGTCTTGTAGAGTTGCAAAGCCCATTGTGGCCATAAAAAAGATCAAAGAAAAGGACACAGTAAGACACATAGACTTCCTTTTAGGGTTTCTGAAAGCCTAAAAATGCAGCTACATAGGTAAGGATTTGTCAGGATTTGATTTTGACTGAGGATTTTTTTACAATAAGAAGTATAGTCAGTTACCCTTAGTGGGGAATGTGTGTTGACCTGACTTGCCAGAAGCCAAGACACCAATCCAGAAGTGCTAAAGATGTCTCTGTTCCCTTGAGAAGGGTCTCTGTCCAGCTGCAGCATTATCCACAGTATTTACAAATCCAAGGGTTTTTAAGGAGTATTACTGAGCTCCTAAAGATTTTCCTATTATTCTGTGAACTATTCGTGGGCAGGACAGAAAAGCCCCCATGCTTTTTGCTGTCCAAAGCCTGTAGCTCTTGTTCAGAGATTGCAATCTCGTGCTCCTAGAGCTGTGCCCTTGAAAATTGAGTCTCCTGTTGGACAAGGCCGTACAGACTTGGAGTAGCAGGAACAAGGCTATTCTCAAAATTAGTTATTGTAACCACATCATCCCCCAGGACCATTTTGGCACGGTGCTGTAGCTGCTTTCTGCTATTTACTTGTCCCAAGAGGACAGAGAGTTCAGCATTGCATCTCCCTCTCCCAATAATATCCTGTTTTGTGCTGCTGCTTTTGCTTTGCCATGGATCTGCCAAGTGCTGCAGGTGCCTAAAAACAAAGGTGAAAGCACCCATATGGTGCTTTCGGATCACAAAACCAACTCACAGAATTGAAAGCCCAAAAGGACCTGTGTTTTTTTTTTCTCATAGGGAAACCTAAGAGGGAATCCACAGAGTTACATCCAAGTGCCAAGGCCTATGAAAGGATTTATTGTGAATGTCTTTTACAAGATTCCTTCCTTGTTGGAAGGAGTTCCTTTGGGATTCCCCTTCATGATATTGTTAATCCCATCTATTCAAAATTTATGATGCACATTCCCTAGAATACCAAGATGACTTTTAAAACACAGTGTATACAGGGGGCTTTGCTAGTTTTATAGTAATTTGCTTTTTCAGATTTCAGAACTCAGACTGTTGCTCTACTCACAGGCTTCCTTCTGCAAACACAGAGCTGGAAACTCACTTTAATTTGTATGTGATACTGTGTTTAGTGCAAATATTTACTAATATTCTTGTACAGATCTGGGGTCTGGTTTTTGCCTGGAATCAGTCAAGCCAAATCTTGTGATCAGATGGTAAAAGTAATTTTGTGCAGAGCGTGTGCGTGCAATTGTGTCTGCATTCACACCTGTGGGGTTTTTTCTGCCTATTCCTTCAGTTTAGGAATTAAAATTTCTTTGAAAATATTTTTTTCTTCCCACACACACAAAAAACCCCAACTACAAATAGAGTTTCTCTCAGGTTTTAAAATCTTTTTAGTCATCTTTCTCTGTTCGTGACCTCCAAGTACCAGGAGAGTTATTCTGCAGTTCTCTGCTGTGTACAGGTGGAAGAAGAGACAAGGATGGGGCTTAGCTGCCCAAAATGTCCTGTCCTGAGAATAAATAGCTTTAGTCCATATGTGCCAGTTCCCTGGTCTCTGACTGCCTTGCAGTTTACAGTGATAATATAGATGGGTCTTTCAAACATGTACCTGAATGAGGCAATAATAACAGGCCAGTGAAAGACAAGGCAATACTTTAACTCCAATGAAAATCACATACTGGGGGCTTTTGTTTTAAAATTCCATATTATGTTTTTCCCTGAAAAAGTTTAATTCAATTTGGTGTAATTAAGAAAAAATCCCAAGCAACATATAAGTTACATGATGCCTTCTTTACATCAGGTCAAACAAAACCAATCTTTGACAAGGTTGCCTTCAAAACACTGCAGATGTATTTAGAAACCAACATTTTTTTCTCTCTTCTATTTGCAGGCTCCTTAAATGAAAAACACTTCATGGAATAGGGTCTCATTTTAGCTTGAAAATACAGATTTCTATCTCATGTCTGAGTCTCCGTGGTGCCTCCTGAGCACAGCAAGGACTAGTTCAGAGGACAGATCCAAACCAGCATTTTAGAAATATAAACCCAATCCTTCAGAGAAATAATCCATTCAATCCCTGGGTGTATCAGAAAAGACAGAAAAGTGATAGCACTAATAATAAAAGCAAGAGCTGCTGTTATTAGTAGAGGACCTATACAAAGTGCACGTTTAAATGAAGCTCATTTAAACATGCTCTGGTTTAATTAGATTTAGTTTAACCACCTAAAAAAATCCCAGCAGAACTTGTGGCGGGGCTCAGGCTGCTGCTCCCTGCTGTGAGCCCACCTGTTTCTGCCAGCCTCGCTGCCCTGGCACTCGGGAAATCCCGGGGCTGGCTCTGCAGGCTGAGGCAGGTCTCAGGGACAGGCTTCCAGGCTGCCTCGATGCCATGTTTGAGGGGGAAAAAGTTCTTTTGAGTTAAAAAATAGCTTTGCCCATGATTTACCATGCTGAAAAAGCAGAGAAGCAAATGCTGCTAAGCATCGAACTTTAAAAGATGGGAACAGACATGTAATTTTAAGTAGTTTTTTACACTCTGCAAAAATAGTAAAAACTACACTGTTTTAAGATAAACTGTCTCTCCAGTGTAATAATCTTATATATATATATATAGTTTAAAAAAACCCAAAGGGCAGACAGAGATACAGCATATATTGGGAACAGTGTCTGTCCAGCTTTTGGCTGCATATTTGAATGCATGAAAACTCTTCTGCATGGAACAGTTTCCTTCCCAGGGAGTGCTCAGAGCCTGACCCGAATCCTGAGGAAGCAGCAGGAAGCACCTTTGGTAGCACAGAGCGGGCAGGCAGGAGGCTCCCGTGAGCCACAGGCAGGGAATGACAGGGACTATTTCTACATAAACAAGCCCAGGATCAGCTGAAGTTGCTGTTCACTGGCAAATGAAAATAAAGAGACAATTCAGAATCAAAGGTGAGTCAAACAAAAAATATGTCCAATAAGAGGAGGCAGCCCAGACAATCAGTCAGATGCCAAAACATGTGACAGACCCAGAGGCAACTCCAAAACAACCAAACCAACTGCCTGTGAAGTCTGCCAAGGAGCCAGATGCTCCTGCTTAAAAATATCTTCCGCTGCCTTGGCATCTGCATTTTCTGCCTGCCGTCAAAAGAGGAGGGAGGGGAAAATGGGAGAGCGGAGCGGGAGTAGGGGTGGGGGGCAGCAACTAATAATATTTTTGCCATTTTCATTCTAAGTACTTCTGATTATTCATTTGCAGTTTGTCATCATGTCACCAGAGAGCAAAACAAAACCCCAGCCTGGCATAGGCTGGGAAGGGAAAAACAGGCAAAGCCCTCTATGCAGAAGGAAAGAAACGAGGGAGAGATCCAGTAATTCCACATTGCTGTGGGTGGCACTTTCCTGTTAAGGTGATAAAAAGCTAAAACTGCTGGAGTTGGCAGTTTACCACCTGGGAAAGCACCAGTGTGCCTGCACCCAGATGGAGCTGGGGACAGGATGCTGCAGCCTGCACACACCCAGGGTGTCCCCAAGGTGCCCCACACTGTGTGGTGGGGATGAATGGGGAGTAAATTGTACTGAATCAAAGTATTGCTGCTATTAACCACAGCAGCAGGTTTTGGGTCACAGAGGCCGCAGGTGTTCAACAGAGGCTTAAACCACACTTCATATCAACTTATTGAATGAAGATACAAATTTTTCTTTCTGTAGTTGTTGATTAAAACTGTTAAATAAAATACATGTATTTTAAAAGTAGATTATTCAATAGGCAAAAGTCAAAGTAAAGCACAGTCAAAAGGAGAGAGATTATTTGCGAAGTTTTTGTTACTGGAGAAACTGTTATGCAAAAAGTATTATCGTGTTTCACTTATGTTGAAGGGCTTTCTCTCTTGTATGTTAAAGTTTTCAAAGGTGTAAACACCCCTCCAGAAATTAAATTGTGAACTAGTTTTGGTTGTGTTTCTTGATTCCTTGAGAAGGAATCAGGAATTCTGTATGTGGTCTGTCCCTCTGTCACTGAACTGATCAAAGCAAGAAATGTCTGTGCTTCGAGGTGCCAGATGTGTCCCTCACTGCTCCATCCCAAGCAGAGCTGTGCTTCCAAAGGCAGAACAGTCAGAGCAGCAGGTTCTGAACAAGACCAGGAATACAACACTCTGCTGGAGGGTGGCTTTACCTGAAAAGAGTGTTTGTTTTAGTGAGATACAAATCACAACATTATCTTTCTTCTGGGCTGCCTGGGTTGGGTTCTGAGTGGGGAGGGTTTGGGACACCAGTGTGTTGGGGACTGCCTTGTATCGACACAGTTCAAAGCCAGAAACCTGGTACTAAATGAGCTCCGTATCAGAGACCATCACTGCCTGTTAGAAAGCAAACAGCACTGGAGGTCAGTGAGCACAGCTGGGATAAAATTGCACCCCATCAACGTCTCAGAAAGAACAGAGAGATTCCTTTGTGATGTTTGACTCGTTTTCCCACTCGGATGCGCGGCGAGCCTCGGCGGTGTTTATTTCAGGGCAAAGTTTCGCGCCGGCTGGTCGCCGGCAGAGAGGGTGAGCTCTGGGCTCGCAGCTTCTCTCGCAGTCCCTCAAGCAATCTGGCAGCCGTGGGGCTGCCACCACCTTTTCTGCACTGAAAGGTTCAGCTCCAAAAATCTGCGCTACACCTTGTAGCCTAAATGTTGCATACAGAACCCATTTGCAGGGAAATGCAATCACAGTAAATAAATAAGCAACGGGAGCCAAAGCGGCAGCGTGGTGAATCGGCGGAAGAATTTCAAAGAAATTGAAAGAACTTGCGGTGACGAACATTTCGTGCGAGTCTGGTACTGAGATTGTTAGAATTTTGCATGTCTACATCAACTGACTGATAGCAAAGGAGTTTCTAATCCCCCTCATGGCACACACAAATGTCTGTTAAAGACATAAATATTTAAAAACAACAGCTAGACTAAGAGGGTTAGCTTTCATTTCATCTAATTTGGCAAGCATTAGCTACACCCACCAGAAATCATTTTATTTTGTGTAATTTAATAGCAGATCTATTGTAGCATCGCAGTTTCTGACATGCCGAAACAAATCAATGTGGCTTTTTTTTTAAAGTTGAGAATTAATACAAGGCTGTATTTCAAATGTTAGATGGAAATCAATAAAGATGAAAACCTTTCTCTGTTATTCACTTATTTTCATCCTCTGCTGCGAAGTTTATTTGTCTTCCTGCATGCAATAGAGAGACTTTGATCTCTGTTCAAATATCTCTGATTTTTTACATCCCTCATGTTTGATTTGGTTCTCAGGTGAGAATCATTGGCAGAACTTGTTAGAATTACACCTGCCAATGGCAGCATACATGGTAGCAACATGAAATTATATAAACTGTACTGTGCATGCCCTTTGGAGTCTTACACAGCAAAATAATATTCCCACAGAAATCAATCTGAGATTTTAATTTATTAAACTCTCTTTCTCTTCCCCCCCACCTTAAAGGGATAGATGGAGATACAGAGGAAGAAGCAAGATAACATCAAATAAAGCAGGTTTCGAATAGTCACAGATGACCTTCACAATATTAGTTTTGCAATTTTGGGTGGATTAGAGGAAACTAATGATGGCTTAGAAATGAGCTTTTGGATAAAGCTTGGGAAACTCTAATCATTACAAATCCACTACTTAAGAGAACAATTCTGTGTAGCACACTGCAGCTTTAAAACATACATGTCTTGTTTTCTTTCCTCCTCTCAACAAGCTTATTTTGCTTTCACTTATTCCAGTTTTCGTATAGGAGCCCAGTAACTGTTTTCATTTTCTGCCATGCCTTTAAATTTAAGGGAGCCTATTTTTTTTGCCTGGTGTTGTCCTTACAGTGCCTTTTGCATTTAGTTTAGGACTCATAGAGTTAACAGACTGGGAGAGAGAGAGAGGAAAAAAACCCAGCCACTTGCATTAAGCCTGAAGCCTGTCACCTTTTCTTGGCAATTACACTGCTAATGGCTGGGTCCCAAGCAAAGTGGCAAAGAATATCTCTTCTCACGTTCCCAACTCACAGTGCATTCCCAAATACCAGATGGTGTTTTTGGAATCTGTTTCACTATGTTTGATATGACAATACTTTTGTATAATGTTAAATTATATATAACTATTTCAAATAGCCGATACCAGAACAAGGCTAGAAAAGGAATATTAGATGCAAGAAGGAAAGAGAGAAACTGAAGACTGAGGGGTTTTGTCTCCTCCTGTTGTATCTCGTGTCTCTCAGATTTTTGTGTAATTTGAACAAAAGAGGAAATAAAAGTGGTCCAACAGACTAGCTCTCACAGTGGTACCATACAGAAATGGTGTTGCTTCCTTCCCAGAATTTGGTGTACATCTTAGGCTGCCTGCCAGCTCTACAGGAGGCAAGTGCAAGATCATAAATAGTGCAGGGAAAGCAGGAAAAAAGAAAAGGGGGAAAAAACTCAGTCATGAGTAAAAAAGTCTCACCATTTTCCTTGCAGATTTTTCCTTGAAATCTTAGGGAAAACAAGTGCCAGAAAGTTCAGGAGAGGTAAACTAGTACATCTCCATTAACCTCAGGGGAGCTGTGCCAGCTGACAGGGGCATTTGGCTCAAGATATTTAAGTTGAAATAACTTGGATCTATGGAGCAAGTCATCGATACATCCTACTGAAGGTGAATCCAATCTCGCTTGCCCAGATTAGCGATTCCAGTTTTATTTTAACACTGATGGACTTACAGGAGTTGGAAAATACCCACTGGAACCAGGCCTGCAGATTTAGTTGCAATGCGATTCATCATGCCTGGACTGAAGAACAGAAGTAGCTCAGCCATTCCTCAGGAGACAGCCAGGACTTCAGCTTTAGGGGGGACAAATGTTTTCCTTTTTTTGGCTACACTACAAACAATTTCTTAAGAACAGGAAGAAAATGCACTACTGAGGAAAAAACTGTTCAGGATATTCAGTGTCCCATCAGTCTGACAGTGGTGCCATTTTCATTATCAGAAATCCCTCCTGTAAACACTGATTAGTTTTATGATTTCTAAACTGAAATTGTTTATTCTAATGTACCCAGGAACTTCATTTTCTTCCATCCCCGTTTCTGCTCAAGGCACATTTTAACAACAAGCAAGCTTTCAGGATAAATGCTTACCAACAAAAGCACTTCCCGAGCCTAACTGCAACATGAATATTGAAGCTATAAGGACACAACTTCAGAAGTAATTTGTCTAGTTGAATCAGTTTTGTTTCTGCATATGCCAGAAACCTGTCCAAGTGAAGGTTTCATTTATATGGCTACACACAAGCAACTCACCACACAAGTACTTACTTTTTACACAACAAAATACTGATTTTTCCCTCTTGATTACTTGCGCTGCCAGCATACAGTAAAGATTATCAACCCCTCAAAGGATCATACAGATCCAGTGACTATTACATAATTAACAATAACTTGTAGTAATGCAATTTAAGAGTCTTTTTAATGGGCATAGATGGCAGAATGTATAGCCCATCTTTCTTTGTCATCCTAGAAAAGGGGCCCCATGCGGAGCTGCTGGTTGCTGAGTGATGCTTTGTAGTCTGTACCAGACAGTTGCACAGTACCAGCTGCATTGGCAGGTAGCCGAAGTGCAAAGAGATAGCTGCCAAGCTATGCTATACAAAGGCAGCAGTGCCAGAGAGAAAGGGACCTTTGCATGAAGTCACCTTTGACCCTGAAGCCAGCATGGATCCCATATTCATCAATTCCAGACAATTGCATCTTTCATTCCACCACAAACTATGATTAGAAAGGGCCCGTTTGTGATAGTGATTGTTAGTTTACAGTTCCCAGAGATTGGATTATTTAATCTTTAGTTCTGTTGGCAGCAATATTTTCCCTAACCTTTTGTAGTGGTGTGCCAGTGATAATCTAACATATGTATATAGGGAGATATACACACATACACACAGGCGCCTCCCTTCCCCATCGAAACCGGGTGAAGAGAGACAAGTGCACAGAAAAACCACAGCTCACAAAATTCACTTTGTTTGCCAATCACTGTGCTAATGTTCATTTTGAGAATTCAGCCTTGCAAGTGCAGAGCACTCTGAGTGCAGCAGCGTCTCAACCTCTGCCCGCAGACCCGACTTTCCTGCAGCTCTTTCTGCCCAGGGGGAAAGCTTTCGCTTTAGAGTGTTCAGATTGTCGAAGGCATTATTTTTGCATTCAACTGCAGATTAATTTTTTTTATCAATCTGTAAATATTGACTTCTTGTAGCACATGCAAAAAGAAGTACTTAAACATTTTAAATGGGCTCATGAGAAAACCACCAATGACAAACAAACTCTGTCTCAGGGGAGTGGGGGGGAGACACTGCACGGAATAAAAGCAGCAGGGAAGCGTCTAGGCCTGGTTCCTGCCTCTGCTCTCCTCTGTGTTCCAGCTTTGATATTGTGAGTTCTATTGAAATCCGTGACAGAACTCACAAGGTGCATGTGCCTGTCAGCACTTGGATCTCAGTAAAAGGGTCTTCAACAGTGAACTGCCCCCGTATCCCTCCCAAACTTCACCCAGCACTTCCTCAAGCAATAAAACAAGTTGCTCAATCAACAAGTAGGTAAAGAACATAAGGCGCCTGAGAATATAACTCCTAACAACAACACTTTCCATAGTGTTTAGCAGAAAAAAGGGTAAAAATGCCACAAGAATCAAGTGAAGAACTAATGTTTGCAATTGGAAATGGAGAGAAAAGGGAAGGGGAAGGAAAAAAAAAAGTGAGTCTATAAAACTTTTATGAAAATCTTTTTTCGTCTGCTCCTTTGGTCTGATCTCAGAGGCGTTGGCCATAGGGAAAAAAACCCCTCTACCTGAAGGCTGGCCGTATTGTGCTGCACCTGACTCCTGGCTCACATGCGAGACCGTCTGTTCTTTATTTTCACTCTGTATGAAGCTAATGGAATTTGCAGTTGATTAACCTCAAATCTGGAGTAATGATCCAGCCTGGGACTGCAGCTGGCAATGCTGGGGCTATTTGTACTTCTTAACTGAGTAAGACAGCAACAAGTGTAGTGGCACAAAGGTAAAGATCCCGGGTAGATGGATGAGTGTCAAGGGTGCAATAAAAGGAGGTGAGAACATGACCTGAGAGTGCAGACACTGTCCTCCCTCCCCACGAAGAAGTCAGAGCACCAACTCTTAGAAAAATTAATCACAAGATAATACAATACAAAGTATATGGCTACAATTATTCAATTATATTCTATGGAGGATGCTCAGACCACAAGATTTACCTTTCCTGCATAATGAATCCATACATTCTTAAAAGGTCAATTGTTGAGGAACAGCTTCTTTAGAAAAATTAGGAGCAGAGGGTCCTAAAACTTCTCTACAACTTCTGTTTGTGTGAGGGAAAACAAAGTCTTCATTAGATTGGCACCTCAAAATAAAATTCAGAAAATTACACTGTATTTTTGTGTCTATTTATTTGTGCCAATTAACAATTCTGTCTGAAATATGAAAAATCGCAGCTGAATTGCTGCAGATAAACACCACCAGAAGAGAATTCAAGCATTTTTTTTCTTAATAAATGAATTTCTGTTTTCTCCTTCACAATTGTTCAAAGCTTCAATGAACAGAGTTACACAAACGTGCACCAAACCTCAGAACTAATTTAGTTTAGCAAGTGCTTCACACATCTTAGTTTACTGAACAATGTTACTTTCAAATCACGACAACATTCTTCCTTCCTCGCCTCATGACTAATACAGTGTTATTCAAGCTTCTCCTCTACAGACACTTCAGATCTTTACAAATCTTTCCCCAGCTTTACCACCTGATTTCTAATTAAAATTAAACGGAGAGAGTTCCTTCCACTGATGCAAATCCTGCGACCCCAGGCCAGTAACAGGCATTACACTATTTTTCTTCCAGGTTATTGTTTGGAAGAAGAACTTCTACAAAGAGATGGGTAAAACAAGCTGGGATGAGCTGTGCTGGTCCTGAGCTCTCACACTGCTCATTGGAAAAATGTCTTAATGTGATGTAGTGAAAACAATTTTTCACTTTGAGGAAGATCATTCTTCCCATCCTATATGAGTCTTGTCAAATTAATGACTACCAGTGGACTTTCCTAACACTGTATTACTGTCTGTATTTTATTTATATATCGTGCATGTAAATATACATGTGCACACGCACACACACACGCACTGTGTGTACTATATGTCAACAACTAATCAAAAATTGTTTGCCCACAAGCATATGTGAAAAATTCATCTAAATAATTGTACATTTAATTTTTAATGAAATCCCAGTAATCCACCCAATTTACCAAACTCCTACTTAATATGAAACAGTGGCAGGCATGGAGATGCCTGAGTCCTACACAGTGTGAGCATTCGAACCACTTCAGGCATCCGCAGTCAAGATTTATTAAAATATTATCTTGATTTGGAGATCACTGCTTTTTCTTGTGTGCAGAGTGAAGAAGCATATGCTATATGAGTAACCCATAGTGTTTGGCTTAAAGGCAAAATAAAAGTCAGCAATAAATAAACAGCAAAAAACAGACTGCTGGGAAATGGAAAGACTCACAGCCCTTTGTGCCTTTAGTTCCCTAATTCTGCAAGCCCTTATATTCACAAGTAACTTTTATGAAAAAAAAAAAAAAGCAAGTACTGCAATTATAGCATCTACAGATAATTTTCAAAACCCATTAATTATAATCTAATGCCCTTTCTAAGGTGAGTTTTCTTATTCTACTCCATACAAGGGGAGGATGAGACATAAAGAAATTAAAGTGATAGTTTTGGCAGACTAGGCAAACACATTGCACATCTGCTTGTGAGAACACACATTTAAGCAGGCACCTGCAATTTGCAGGTGCAAACACCTACAGCATACAAACAACTCCTCACCAAGCTCATGCACACCTGTCCTGGAGTGTGCACCCAGAAATCTTGTTAGAACAAAGGAATCTGCAGCCATGAACACACACATGGGACTGCAGGTGTTTGATTATTTCAATGCAGAGTACATGAACAGATGTTTGCATCACACTGAAATTGTCACCATCCTCCAAACTCTGCAGCTCTGCTGTTCCACCCTTATCAGTCTATTTCTCATATTCCAGAAGGCCTCGTCTTACACTGCTTTTCATGGTACAACTTCCATGTGTTTTGTCTCCAGCCCCTTATCCTGTTGCAAAGGAAAATAAAAGTCCCCAGCCCATCTATCTCTGTGTTCTTTGGCAGATACTAACTCATTTTTTGGCTAGATAAAACATTATTTTCATTAGGGTTTTGTGCTCTTCCCAGTCTCTCTGCATTTTGCTATTGCAAAGATCTTGGGGTTTATGCAGTATCAGTTCCATGATCAAGGAGTAGATTCAAAAACTGGGGCAAGTATGAGAAAGGTGGATTTCACCTTTCAGAGATGGGAACAGCTGCTTCCAGAAGGGAGAGGTTAAGGTGCTGTGAAACCACACTTTGTCAAGCTTCAAGTGGGACGCGCCAGGATGCAGGGATATGGGACATGACCAGTGGAGCATCAGGCTTTTCTGTATCCCTGTGCTACTGGGGCACAATGTCAGTCTGGTCTTCACATTTTGCCCCCCTTGTTTTCCTTTTCTCACTTATCACCAGGCAGAGTTTACAGCAAAGTTCCCTAAAACATCCCCTGAAATTGTGGAAATGAGCAGATGCAATCAGAAGTGTGTGCACCGCTGGTCATGGGGGACATCTCGTGGAGCTGGCACAGAGCCTTACTTTGTTCAGCCACTGCTGCTGTCCTGTGGCTCTTTGGCTTCCTGCTATGGGATTGCCTCAGGACAGAAGAGTTTGGGCCAATGAAGAGTGGCTCTGCTGTTCAAACCCTGCCTCTGCATCTGAAGAGAGGAAAATAAACCACAAAGTTGTTTGTGCAGTGGTCCAGTTACTGGAGGACCAGAGCAGCTGGGAGCCCAAATGTTACTGAATGGGATTTTAAGAAATGGAAAAGAACTTCAAGGAGTGAGTGGAGAAGGAGAAGAAACCCATTCTGAGGTTCACTTCCTCTGCTCAGATGTGATCTTGTTAGGAAGGCCACCGCTCTTCCTAATGCCATGAGACATTCTCGGATCACAGCCTGCCCTCCCTCCAAGTCTCCTTTACAGTGCTGGTACTGAGCACCTACTCTTTGATCCATCCTTTTCCTTCTGTTCTTTACACTTTCAGCTCTTGACACAAACTTATGTTAGAAATTACCAAAGGTCACTGCTTGCCAGGAGCCAAGCCTTCACCAAGGGCTTCCCACCATTATAAGCCTCTGTCCTCCTACTGCCCTCATACTTGCCTGGAAGGTATTTCTCCTGTTTGTCTGGGGAAAACTAGTAAAACTTCATTAAGAACAAAAAGAATGGGTGCCCATAGAAAAATAACAAATTTCAACAACTCTACACATCTCCATAATGAAAAAGTTGCCCCCTATAAAATCAGGTGAGACAGTTATAATTTATAAAAGAAGTTACTATTGTCTTTAAAATTGTTTGAGAATTATTCATTGATTTTTGAACAAGAGGGAAGCCCTTGTGTGTATTAAATAGTGCCTTATGTTAATTTCCTTCCACACATAAGGCAGACAGAAAGCTGATTTCCTTCAGAAATCAAGGTAAAAGGAGAGAAAGCAACAAGTCCTAATTTGTCTAAACTGTAAGTCCTCATTAGCAGCAGATCATGAATGAAGTTGAGCTTCACTTGTGTTTGTTTATAATCCTTGAAAACTCATCCTGTTTGTGCTCTTGTAAAACCCTGGTGATTCACTTTTCAGTCACTGCCCTAAATAACCCATTTAACCCATTCCTCTTAACCCACTCTTTCAAATCAAATCACAAAAGAAAATTCCAGTAAAAAAACCCTGGTAAACAGAAGTGCACACACACATTGTCTCCATTTGTTCCTGAAAGTACATATAAATGTTGGCTGAATGATCAAACAAGACAGATTTTTTCTTTTCTTATTGAACACAAAAGGTTAACTTGGGTCACTTTGGAATACTCTTTATATTCACAGGACATAAACCGATAAGACATGCTCTACTTTCCATTTTCTTTACCAGCGTATTTCCATGCAGAATCAGGTCCGGACTAATTGAATTCTGGATTTTAAAAAAAATATGGAAAAATTCCCCTCTAATTTACTCACAGACTCTCTCAGTTATGGAAATACCCTGTCAGTGACCACGTACGCCCTGTGTCTTTTGAGTTAGTCGTGTTTAAAGCAGAAAGGCCTATTTGAGAGCACTGTTTGTGCTCTTAATTTCCGCACTGCTCCTATTGACAACCTCAATCCGTGTGTGCGACTCCAATTGGGTTGTGAAATTAATATGGCTGTTTGCGTACATCAAGGGCAACCTGCACTCCTTTGAAAGCAAGGGCATTGCAATTATGGGTAGTAAGAGCCTACAAGCTTATAGTGCCATCTGTACTATCCAACACTTCCACCCATCCCTACTTGTATTGCTAACTTTGCGTTTCACAGCCTCTGAAAAAAAAAAACAAACCACCAAAGAACAACAGATACACTTATACAGGCAAAATATTTTGAATCTCACTCCACTAGTCAACACATCTATTTAATCTGTTCTAATGATTTTTATCTTACTGAGAATTACTCTTCATTAATCTCCTCTATGGAAAACAGATCCAGAGATCTCCATTGTCGTGAATGTAAGGGCTAAAACCTTTGTGTAAAAGAGCTACTGCAGGTTTGTGCAGCACCTGATCCTCACTCAGGCTGGCTTCTCCTGCTCCAAGATCAGTTGAATACCTTGGGAGTATGGCAGGGCCCCGTTTTTTATGGGTGGATGAAGTATGAGCGTATTCCATGCGTTGAGCGTGTGTTTGAACACCTACAAAGAATTCGAGCACCTGAAACGAGCTCTGTAATTATTACCTGCAGCACTTGTGAAAGAGGTTCCTTGTGACACTCATGGAAATAACAAAGATATTATCAGTCCAAACATGCTGTTATGAACCAGAATATTTTTCTTCGAATATCAATGAAGAAACAACTATTCATCCTAAAATAATCTTTAAATATTAATCAGTGTGAGTGACCACATCTGAGGGAGAGGGATGCTTCAAGCAGCACAGTGAGATTCTCTTCACTCTACGATTAAAGCATGAGAACCTTTTAATAAACCAAGAATGTTACCTTTTTCCTCTCATATGAAGTTAAGGAAAGCAAATATCTATTTCCTTATTTGTAAAAAGCTTCAGATTGTTTATACGGAAACTAGCGGGACTTTTGCAGCAAAAAGTTTCAGAATATTCTTTTTTTTTTCACCTTCATTTCCAATTACTCCCAGTAGTAGTAGGGAACTTGCCAAACATTTAAAGACCAGACTGCCAGAAACCGTCACAAGCATCCCAGTACATTTAAAGATCCACTCTCGGTGTTTAAACTGGAGTACATGATTAGTCTGGCAGCCCTTGGGTTCAGATTGACATGTTACACCTTTCAGGTAGGGTCTGTCTTTTCTGGTTTTCAACACAGTTTTGACACCTTCAGATCTCAGTCCAGTGTGTAAAATTAAATGATGGTGAGTGGTAGCACAGAGACACCTCAGGTACAGCACGGACGGAGCTTGGAAGTTCTCCAGTTCATCCTTCACAACACAGACCTTCCAGATCATGCTATGACTGGCTTTTCCAACTACCACAATGATTTCATAACCAGGGACACGATGAGCTCTGAAAATAAGACATGGGGATCACCAGCAGGAATGAGCTGGCCCTTAAGGGGACAAAGCCGTGCCCTTCCTCGCTCCCCTTCTGGTGACACAACGCGCTCCTCCCGGCAAACACCGAGCGAGAACGTCACGTCTCTGGCTCCTGGCTCAGCGGACAGCACTGGGAGCCCAGACAAAGTTTTTTGGATAAACAGGCTTTTCTCTCCAGCCTTGCCTCAGATGGTCCCACAGCCACACCGTCACGGCACAACAGATGTGAAAGTTTCTGAGGGGAAGAGGGTTGAACAAGGGTTAACATGGCGCATTCTCCTCTTACTAAAATGATGTCATTTCCCTCCCCCTCCCCGAAAGTATCTGTTGCTTGGTTGTTTACATACTGAATTTAAAATCTATATTATAGACCTGCATGACTTAAAATTGAATGAATTCTCATACCTGAAGACATTTGTGCAAATTTAATTTCAATTTCCAGTGCTTCAGTGTTATTAAAAAGTATTGGGTTTTTGCTGCAAACAACCCATTTTCCCTATTTTCTGTACTTTCTCCAGGAAAATAAAGACTAAGAAAACAGAAGTACTGATATACTGTAGAAATTGTCCCAATGAGTTTATAACCCAGTGTGAGTTACACAGTACTGATAAGTAAAGGAAGTTCAACCAGACAGTTTAATCCTCCAATTTCCTGTCTTCTAATCAGTCACTGACTCCTCTGGCTTTAAATTAGAAACATTCATGGCAATATCCAGGACAGGTGAAGGAAAAAGAGTAGAAAACAACTAGGACAAATACTTGTAAGCAAGAGGAGGCGACATATAGAAAATGAAGATGATATAAAGTATGTATAATGATGCACTGAAATGTTTAAGCTACACAGAGAATTTAGCAACTTTGACAGAGAAGGAATAATTTTATTAAAAATATTTATACATCAGCTGAGCAGCGTATGAACATACAAGAGTTATTGTATAAAACAAAGGAAATCCATGCTGCAGCGTTACACTGTTCACACTTTGTTATTTTTATAGGGGCAGGAGTAGGATAATTATTAATACATGTATGCCTTTTGATATACCGTAAATCATAAGAAAGAAGCATAAATCAGCAAAGCCATGGATGGTTCAACAGTATGTGGGGATTACCATGATAAACTTGGACTGAGAGTGTGTACAGATATGATCAGTGATTTAAACAAAAAATACTTCTTTTGACTATTTTGGCAGTGCCAATTAACTTTCCATATGATGAAATGAAATATTTATTGTATGCGCCATAATTTTTATTTTCATTTGTGATGAGATTTATAGTGAGGATTCTATTAATTCTTAATTGATGGAAATGCAAGCAACATTTTGACATTTTTGTATTTTTTTTAATTGCATGAATTACCTGAGCAATTCCAGCTATTCCTCAAAAAACAGAGCACAGAGGTGTGGAAGAAAAGTAGTCACCAAGAGCTTCAGTGAAAAAATTATGTTGAGTTAAAAACCTTTGAAGTAACTAAATGGCCATTTTAAGTCTAAGCTGACTATTTTTAATAACTTCTGGTTTTACTCATGGCATCTACAGAAAATAAAGGCATTTACACTAAACTGGGGATCGAGAGTGGGATAATAAAATTAGAAAATAATTATTTTGGAAATGACTGGAAAATCTGCTCTAACTGTCGCATTCAATAAGAGCAGTTTGCTCATACATGGAGTCATTTGAAATGGCTTCTTATTTATTAATGAGGCTTTTTTTTCCCCTTCAGATGTTTCACAAAGAGAACAGTTTGGGGGTTTGAAACTGTTTGGACGGAGATAACTCAAATTATGGTTCCAGGCTGGCTCTCAGTCACTCAGGTGAGCAAACCTGGAGTTGCTCTGCTCCTCCCAATGCAGCGACTCCAGGCTGGTGGCAGAGTAAGCCTTGAGCAGAATTTGGCCCAGTTTGGGGTCTTTAGTTTTGTTTTGCCATGGAGGATTTTCCTCCAGTATATACCTTTGCTGCACATCTATTTCAATAACCCCTGCAAAGGAATTTTGCAGACAATCCCTTATTAAACATATTATAGTCACATCATACTGGCTTGCTAGAGCAAATAATTTAAAAAAAATAATCAGCTTGAAATAAATGTTTATAAAAGTAGCACAGCTGCACATATTTGTTACAAATGCAAGACAGAGTCCTGAAAGTTTTCTATGACTAACCCTTTAGTGTCTCTATGACAGCAGCAAATTTGAATTGAAAGTGCCAATGATAGCAAAATAATGATAATTTTTCCAACAAATTCATGTCATATCTTCAGACTCCTATATCAGTTAAATTATTTACTATTTTATTTTATATATATATATATTAAAAATAAATATAACTCCTTTTCACACAAATTTACAGCATTTGGGGGAAATTTTATGCTAAACTGTCACATTACAATATAGACAGAATAATAACTCTTTCTGCATTTATTTTATTAAAGCATTAAAAAAAGTAGATTACATATAAGAGTGCCTTAAAATAGTGGAGACAAATGAAATTACTGCTGAAATGTACAAATCCTGTAGACTCTGCTGAAATAGTTTGAAACATTTACAACTGTCTACAAGATAGAAATAACATTTTTTCTTTTACTTTGACCTCTTGCTATTTCAGCAAGTAAGTTAAAATATATTAGCCATTCCATCAGATGGCTGGGGAGAAAAACTAGCTGTGATGAGGAAAAACGAATTAAAGGAGCATTAATAAAGATTATCTATGAAAGAAAATAAGGTCAAAATTAGAACTCTGCATTTTAAAGCCACCTTTCAAAATTGCAAGCTGCTTTGCCCAATGCTAAAATCCATTCATTTTACTAATCATGCAATCAACCAATCTCCATTATCTCCAGAGCTGGCTATAAACATGCTATAGACTGGGGTGAAAGAGGGAGAGTGTGAGGTTGAGAGACAGAGAGAGGGAAAGAAAGAAAGAAAGAAAGAGAGAGAGATTACTACACCCAGCCTTTTATAAAGCCGTTTCTTTCATTATAACAGGTCTTTTCATCCCAATGACACAGAACCTTTAAATTTGGGCATAATACTCCAGTACAGTACACAGCTATAGCTTCAAATGGATTTAGAACCTGCTCCAGAAAGAAAACAAACTCCCTCGCTTGACACACAAATTGTTTACGATTCATTAAAAAGCAAAATTGCATATCCCAGTGCTGGCAGCTGAGTCCATATGGGTGCAAGGGGTATTCACTCATCTCTTTGTATGCTGGCAGTACCAAACCGAAGTTTAGCACTGTGCAGCTGAGATTTTGTGCAGCCAGACGATGCATGAGGTAATTTTCAAAGCTTTATTTGTCTTTAAAACATTAAAATCTGCTCTCTAGCTTACTTTTGATGAAAAGAATGTGGCAAATGGGATAAGGTTTGGGGGGGTAAAAAAAAATCCCTATTTTTGTTGTGTTTTTTAGATTCATAATGTATGAAAAACTGCTTATTACTCCATCAATAATTGAAACTTTATACGAAAATTATTTGCAATTAACACATCTATTGTAAAGATCTTGAATTATTCATTTCAGCTAAAAATAACGTCTCTTATCTACCACAACTTCTACACAAAAAAGGCTATTTTAGTGATTTTTTTTTCTGTTAGAAAATAAATGGTGTGATGTTCAAGTTTAAGGAGAACTTTCTGCAATGTTTAATCTAAACAACAGCATGTGTGGTTATAAAACTGTTTATTTTTAGGCAAGTGCATTACTAAATGTTTCCAGGATTTTTACATATTATATTCACAGCACTAAAACATCTGTGAAATAGATGTGACTGAAATGAAACTTCCTCGGACACTTTCTCTAGAGTGCTAATAACTGCCTAGTAACATTTGAGGATACTTATTAAATAATAAACACGGACGTACCTCATCATAAAAGCAGCCGATAGACAATAAAAGAGGAGTGGTAATAAAATATACAAATGGCTTGGAATAAGGCAAAATCACAGCATGATATAAATCTTGTGGCTAAAACAGGTACTTGAAAAACTTTGCTTTGAAAACGATAAGTAAAAATCAATAGCCTTATTTACAGGGGTTTAACAAGCTAAAAAAAAGTCACATGAATAATCAACAGTTTATGTGCATGCAAATACCCCTTCCCCCTCCAACTTCTCCTGGCAGAAAGTCTAATTGGAAAATCAGTACTATAAGTAAAGTGGTTAGCTTTCCCTACTCCCATTAACCAAACGCTGCATGTTACATTTCACTGGCAACCGCTGGCAAACCTCTAATAGATGCTTAAAAAATTAAGAGTTTAGACAAAACAAAACTGAAAACCCCGAGCCCAAACACCTTTAAATACAAGCCACATGATATGCACAATGGCCACCACCAAGCTGCAGAATAAAAACCTTCCGGATCTCACTTTTAAAAGTCTTTCAAGTCCTCTGAGGTCTTAAACTTTCCAAATGATACCAAAATTGGTCCGGGGCGGCGAGGGGGAGGGAAAGCCCCCGACTTGTTTCAGCGTATCATACAATGAAAGTGATCATGCCTTGTTTTGTAATTCCACTCGCCAGTCCTTTTTTAACTGATATCTATGTGAAATGAGCTGAGGTTCACGGTCCAGTTAGGAGCGGATAATACATTCATTGTCCTGGCAGCAAACTTTTCCTCTCACTGGAAGAATTCACGCTTGCCACAAGAATAATAATTACAGAAAACTAAAAATGCGCTTCTAACGAATTAATCCCTAACGGACAACACGCTAACGAGGGCAGTAATGATTTGAGGACTCTCTTCCTCACAACAGGACTTGCATCTTCTGCTACAATGGGCTATTGTGCATCCTCCTAACTCACTATACCTCTTATAGATTCAAGATGTCAAAGGTTGTCTGGCCCGGCTGACCATGACATGCTAGTTAACTCGTTCTACGGAGCACGTTGGGACTTTATTGAAACTTTAATTGTGCCCAAAAGCAGCTAGAGCCAGACTATGTGGGATCTGTAACACATGGCTCCAGGTCAGCACAGCCCGGGAACCTGTTCTAACGCAAACAAGCGGAGGGAAAAGTTAGATCGGGGTCTCGGATGAAAGGCAGCACCTCGCAAACCGCTCTGCTCTCACACGTGATGATTTTACACCATGGCACGACCGCACCGTTCCAGGCTTTTTCAGGGATCGACTCGCTTTGTAACGGACTGAACTTTCCACCTTCCCTCTTTACAAAATACTGCATGGTAAAAAATGCACGCGCACACGGACACTGGAAAGCAGCAGATAAAATAAAACAAACTGAGCGTTAGGCAGCCGACTGAGACAAGTTACTCTGCACAACAAGGCTTTTTCAAACTACTTCTTTGCATACTTTTTTTTTTTTTTTTCCCTTAAGGAGAATTGAAAAAGCTTCCCTCTGGAAACTGTAGTGCACATTAACGGTCTCCTGTTACACAGGGGAAAGCACACAAGTGGGACAAGTGTGAGGCTGCTCTACTGAAGAGTGTGAAAAAAATCAAATGTTAATTTGATAAATGTGAGGTCTGGGACATTTTGTCAAAGAGGGAGGGAAAGTAGAAAAGGGAGAAAAAAAAAAGCAGCCCTGCTGCCAACTCACCATCCACCAAGTTCTGGCCGAGATGTCGTAGCAGAGCTGCCATTTGATGGAGCCGTCGGAGGTTTTCCCTGCCATTATGCTGTCAGCAAGCTTCATCTGATGCTAACTCACGGGAGATAAGACACCTAATTGAGAAAACATTTGCACTGGCATGTTGGGCAACATGTAGCCCGGTCCATACCATATGGAATCATGGGTAAAAAAAAAAAATCTCCTTGACAATGAACCAATCTCTCACAGACCCAGTGGCAAGGTGAAGTGGAGATGAAAAGTCATCTGCTCCTAGCACTGTCTTCTCCTCTCTCTCTCTCTCTCTCTCCCTCTCTCTCTCCCCCTCTCTCACTCACTCTTTTTTTTTTTTAAATAAGAACCCACTGCTCAACATCAAAGAGAGGCGGTCAAAATTAGGGCTTCATCACTCAGATGATTTTGGTCTGCAAGGTTTTTCTTTCCTTTCCTCTTTTTTCTTTTTTAAGAAGAATAAAGAGATTTAATAGGACAAAGGCAGGTAGTGGACTGTGGAGGGAGATCGCCACAGGCTATTAGCCTAAAATTTCTGCTTGACAGATGGAACTGCTTAGAGACTATCATGCAATGTTTTGGGTGTTTTTTTTTTTTTAAAGACTTTCAGTCTGATTCAGTATCTGTTTATCGCAGCTACTTTTCTCATGTACGTGACTGGGGGGGAAAAGACTGAGCAAAAAAAGAAAGAGATCGCGTCTTTCTTTCTTTCATAATGGTGCATATAATAATTTAAGCAGTGAAAGGCAAAACAAAAGTATAAACTGTCCAAGTTTATTTCTTGACCCAGTGACAGACACTCTCTGAAGGAATCAAATGATCTTTCTTTTTTTCTTTTTTTTGAGACTCTTAAGTTTTGGCTCTTTATTCCTTCTTTATTTTAGATATCAGATCATATTGTTTAAATGAATGACTATTCATATGAAGGTTCAAAGTGCCCCCTAAGAATTGAATGATTCCATTTATATGTATTTGTAAAATATCATTATGCTACCATATTTTTTAAAAACGTGGGTTTTAATGTTACATTTCTTAATCCCATCAGGTAACAACCATCAAACTCACAGAGGTTTGTTTCTCCCTCCTGCAAAACTTCTCTGCCACGTTCAAAATTTACGTGAGGAACTGACAGATAACTTGGGAAAAGACAACCCCAAAACAAACTGCTTTGAAAAGTTATGAAATCCTGTTATTGTCTAATATTAAAATCCTTTCCTGCCTAGCAAAATCAGAGATAATCATAGATTTTCTCATCTCATTTTCCCACTTCTTCTGGGGCACTGTAAACCCAACTGAAGTATTACTTTTATGACAGCTGACTATTAAGCA
Organism: Erpornis zantholeuca; assembly: GCA_013400515.1. Lineage (NCBI taxonomy): Eukaryota > Metazoa > Chordata > Aves > Passeriformes > Timaliidae > Erpornis > Erpornis zantholeuca. Next base: position 597,869 of record VZTN01000268.1, read on the forward strand.
GGCAGTGAATGCTTTCCATTTAAATCACCCCGCTGTGTCACACGGAGTGACGGTTGCTCGGCTGTGACCACCACACTCCCTGACAGGGCACTCCAGCCTATACAGTAGTGCCTTTCCTCAAGTGCTCGAAAAAATGAACTTCTGAACTGGCAAACTGACTCTCGCCAGGAATATTTCTTAGGGCTCCGCAGCTATGGCTCATACAACTTGCTCACTTAGAAACAGCTACACTCTGCAAATCTTTTTGTGATTTGGACACAAGAGGAAAATGCATTAAAACCATCCACTCAATTTTAAACAATATCCGTTTCTGTTTGTATCAGAAAGGGGAGCTCGTGGGTGCACAATTCTTCTTTGGGTTATTTTGTCTATTAACTGTTTAACTATTTGGCTACAGCAAAATCATAATTCAGGGCTGCACAGATTACAGAACTGCCATTCAGTACAGGACAGAACTTTCACTGAGCTTCAATAATACCCCAGCATTTCTGTGATGCGCAAGATGATAAGCAAATGATTTAGTGTAAGCAAGAACATCTAGTGTAACATGCAGGGGGTTGGGGGCTTTTTTGCCCCAGTCTTACAATCTGTTTGGACTACATATCAGTGAATGATTTATGCTACTACAGCATCCCAGTTTGTGCTTTTAGCTCCAGATAGTAGGTACAATCCCACTGCTGTTTACAGGAAAGGGTCTGACTAGCATGGGAAGTGTTAAGTTTTATTTCGAGTCCAGAAAAAAAAAAAAGATGGACACTGTGCCAGGAACTGTCCTTGCTCTGGCTGGCCAAAATATTTATTGTCATCTCTTATTGCAGGTTTTCTAACACTACCTATCCTTTCAGTGTGTCACTGTTTATTGAAAAAACCTCCCTCCAAATAATCACACAAAATAGAAAGCAAAACGCTTAGTAAGAATCAGCCCTTGAATTGGTGTCAGATTCAATTTTATGCTGCTCTCTCTGCTCCTACCTCTCAAACCCATCATCTTGCCCACCCTGCTTATTATTTATTTAGTATTTCATACCTGCTTGTGCTGCATGTCATTCCAGGCAAGTTCAGATAAATCTGTATTCTATATGGGTTTTAGCACCTGATGTAGTCAGAGATCTACTGACAAACTTTCTCTGGGTTGCTGTATTAACCACTTCTTCCTATACCAACTTATGATTTTACCTCCCAATATTAATTATAAACACACCAACTAAGTATTTTTTTTAGAACATACACGTTTCAGATTATGAATGACAGAAGCATGAAACCATTTCCTTCCTGACAGTGCAGTGGTTATGTGCAAAGAAATGAGGAGTGCTGTTGGTTAACAGCGTTTTAAATTCAGAACAATTAGGTGCAGTTAACTTTGCCATTGTTCTTTCTGATGCTGAGGATGGTGGGTTCTTATCCGTAGAGCAATTATTCCTTTCATAAGCGGCTGTTGTTAATAGCATTAAAACAAGATTAAATACAACATGTTAAATATTGCAATTATTGTGGAAAATAAAATTATTTGGTGAGCATAATGGGGAGCAAATCAAGCATTTAACATGATCCAGGAAATGCTACTCCAAACAATTGCATTTGTTTTATGCAATTTTTCCCCTTTGATTGCTGACAGATGCCGTTTTGGAAACAAACATCTAAGTAGTTTTCCTTCAATCAGGAAAAAAACCACACACCAGAAAATGGCTACATGTTTTGAATTTAACTCTTGTCAATCAGCATTCTGCACAACACTCCCTGTGAATAGTACTGGGACAAAACGATGCCTTCCAAAGACTAATAAGCAACAAAGATATTTGCTTCTAAATCAGATCTGTTCCAAAGAAAGAAAAAGCCTTCGTGTGGCATTGACATTTGCGCAGACACAGCTGCAAAATAAAAATGCTTGCAGTATAGAGTGGTATTTCAAGTTGGAAATAAGTTAGGTGTATATGCTTGTGGGCTACAGGAGATTTGTTTTCTGACAGCTTGAGACCTCAAGCAATGGATTGAAGAACTTGCCAGTTTCTTTCTGACTTCCTACTGGCAGAAGTGGCCAACTACCTACAAATAATTTTCCTAATTGCTGAGCAGAGTTACCTGCTGCAGCTCACACAGCCCAAGCAGACCTCTCTATCTTCCCTCAGCCACAAGTTTGGATGAGGATATTGTTCCTATCGAGTGCACGGAACCAGGAAAGAATGCTAAAAAAAGGCTAATAAAGTATATTAATTCAGATGACTGTATCAAGCTGGCATTTTACAGTCTACTGGAAACCAAATGCATGAGGGCATTAGAAATGTTGGCATAGTGGGTGGTTTCTCCAAACGTTGGCTTCTACTGTTCACGTTGGTAAAAGAAATGCGGTAAACTGCAGGTAGCTCCCAGTGCCAGACACATCTTTAGGATCTTAGGTGTTGTTATTAGATTATTATTATTTGCATGGTATCCATTGCTCACTAACCTTCTTTTTATTCCCTTTGCCTCCCCTATTTCTCCAGCTGTAATTGCTCAGAACCTTTTCAGCTCATTGCAACAGTGTGATTTAGATCTGTTCCTAATTTCGGAGGCGTGTTCCTTGGGAAGCTTCAACTCTGATGAGTTACGAGGAGGATTTCCTTATCTTGAACAGTGACAATTAGTTCAAGTGCCACGTGAGAGCAGGCAGTTGATTTTTTGGGCAGCCTCTGATTTGATGCAAAGTTGCTGACAACGAGTGTGTTCTAGCTTTTGGAAATCCTATAATCCTGGCTTCAATCAAGAGGATCTGCTGTTGCTGAAGGCGTAAACAAGAAGAGAAGCAGCATGTGACCGCTGCTACTGCACCTTCAAGGACTCCAGAGCCAAAACGAGAGCAATGGCAAAGCTTCTACTGGGTGCTTAATGTTGCACACACATTTTGGATGATCTTCCTGAACCCAAAGAAAGTAGTCCTTTGCCCTCTGCAGGAAAAGTTGGGTTTGGACTCTGCGTTTTCCCCTGTAGCTCTGTTGTGCGTGTTTCTCCCTGCTCCCCTCTCACTCCTCTGATTTTCTTCCTACCATCTGTATTCCCCTTTTCCCTCATCTGAAACAAGCATCAAGATCTTGTTTCTGACAGAACGGTCTGTCAATATGGAAACACACTGACATCACAGACAGTGCTGTGACTTCATGTCTGAAAGAAACAGGAGGAACAGATGAAAGGAGTGAAGGCGAAGGAATGACACATACAAACATTTTTAAAAAATAAGTAAAAATTCTTCTCTATCAACCCAAAATGCAAAGGAACATAAACCAGATTTATTTTTCAAGTCTAAATATAACCATTTCCTAATCTGTGACCGTAACTCAGTACAACATTTCAACATGCTCTTCACCCGTGAGAGGTCCCTGTCCCCCAGGAGCATGCGCTTGGCTGGCTTAAGGCCCATGTGACAGCCAACACGACCTCCATAAGGACTGAGCAGGGTCTAAAAAAAAGCCAATATCAAGCATATATTGGGAGAAGCCTTTAGAGGGAAAGGAGGAATCCTGGCCTGGACCAATCTGTACCATCTAAGTAAATGTAAATTCATAAAATTATAAATAAAAGTATTCTTCCAAATCACAAAGTCAGTTTGGATGCAGCGGGATCAAAGTTAGCATTGCCCCGGTGGGGTGGGGATATAAAACATACATGGAAAATACTGAGCACACAGGGGTGGAATATCACCTTACTATGATTTTCTCTTTTTTTCCCCTAGAATGAAATATTAACAAAAGGGCCTAACCACTATTTCTATTACTAGCAAAGGAGTTTTTTTGTAGAAGAATTTGGGTGGAGTTAAAAGCCCCACACTTCCTTTACTATTTGAATTATGTATTTGAGTTCCAGCATCAGAGGGCGTGCAGAAGATGCTGCATTCCTGCCATCTCCGGAGCCACTGCAAACCCTTAATAAGGAGATTCATAACTAGTAGGAGAGGAGCTCAAGAAAACTAAAAGGTTAATATATTCTAACTAGATGTTGGGTATAGAATGTCAGATCTGTCAAATTTCATTACAGTTTGGTGCTCAATGAAAAAGATTTGATTTCTTTTGCCACTGTCCTACTATGTTCAAGTCACACAGTGCCAGCAGCAACCAGCCAACGACCACAGGCTGGCACTGAGCGGGCCCGAGTGGGAAGCCAGCCGCAAGGACCATCTGTTTCCGATTTCTAGCGAAGCCAAGATGTGCAGTGAAGTGCATTCCATTCACCCAGCCAGCCTTCTCCCTGCTCAAGTTATTAGTGTTACAAGTGAAATTATCTTTTCCAAACAGCGGGGGAGCTATAATCCTTATGGAACAAGGCTTTAAAAAAAGGGAAAAAAAGAGGAGGGGAAAAAAAAAGAAAAAAAGGACAGAAAAAAGGCCCCCCAACACTCCCCCCTCTTCAAACATCTTTTGTCAAAGTTGTCGATGACACTGTTTGTAAATTTAATTGCCATGTTCACGGGTTTTATAATTTTAAAGGATGTTTTATTAAGAACTATATTCTCTAAGGGAAGAATGTGTATGTCAGTTCATGGGCTCTAATGTAATAAACCATTCAAATATATTTAGAGGGTTATTTATGAATAAAGTTAAAAATGACAAGATGAATGCTCATTTAAGTCTCTCTAACATGAAGTGCCTTGAAAAACATCATAGGTTTAGAAGTATAATTTAAAGTGCGAATGCATAAACAGCGCTAATTACATGCTACTTACATTGTTTCAATATGTAATGCATATGTTTAACCTCGCAGAGGAAGGATTGGTCTTGGCACAGCAATCGTGGGGATTTAAGGGTATGCTAAACTGATAACTGTAGAATGAGCTCTGACACAGGATATTGGTCTCCTACTGTTACCTAAATGCCAGGTGAAACCAAAGGATTTATAGGAGAGCGGGTGGAAAGGGGGAGGGGGAAAGAAAAAAAAAAGGGCAACACAATGAGGTGAAACTGAGAAGTTTATTTTCAAAGGGGGAAACATTTATCCTTTGACACCATTCCATTCCGGTGACTTTATTTCTAATATACCATGAGATTAATGATGTGGCTACTGTCACTGTGTCTGATGAACACTGGCAGAGCTGTGGAACAGTTGCTCCCCCTACTATTATTGGACATATTTGTAAATTGGCATCTATATGATGAACTCGTTCCGTGCGCCAGCCAATTGGAAAAAATCTCATTCAGGAGGACAGAATTTTTGTTTTCCTATTGAATTCTACATAATCCAGTTGGTTTAAGATCGGCTGATAGAATTTTTTTTTTTCAATTAATAATGTTTGAAAGTTTTAATGTGATATAACATTCTCAGTATGACTGTTACACAAATCAATTGTAGATAATTAAGGAAGTAAATTATCATCAGGACAAAGGTCCCTGACATCCCAGAGATGAGTCAATATTTAACTCTTTGCTTAGAGAGGGTACAATTGCTGAACATCACCATAATGGTTCACTATTCCATTCCTAAAGGATTTATTCTTTCAAAAGTAATGCCATTCTAAATGAAAATCCAGAACAGCTTCTTCCATTCATTCTCTTGGTCCCTTTCAATGGGTTTTTCTGGGTCTTAAACTGTTACCATGAGTGGATGATACCACACATAAAATGCAACTGTTGGGTAACCTGAAACTTAATTCTGAGATGAGCTCCTTCTTTGGGTTTTATATTTTCTCTTCATCTTCAGAGGTGGAACTGGACACTGATTATCTCTGTTCCGGGACAGTATTTGAGCTGTGGCTAAGCTGATATTAACACAAATAATAACCTCATTCCAAATTTTCAGTGTATCCAGAAACACCTGCTATAGCTGCACAAGTTGCCCATCTTTAGTATGCCATGTTTTTCCATAAGTAAAATATATTTCAGGCTCTCTGGTACTGTGAGAAATGACCCTTCTGGATTTCTCCATGCAAGCTTGCTTCAATGTAGGTCAGGAAGAGACAGTTGCAGAAGGACCCAAAGAACACAAGTGGGAACTCGGGGGGATTGCTCCAGCCAGCTTTAATATTTGAGATCCACAGGGAATGGGAAGAGAGAGAGGTCAGCAGGTGAAAATTTAGAAGCCCTGCACATTTCTGTCATTAACTTTGTCAGACACAGGATGCTGAGTGCCAGTGTTTACTGAGCCCATGACTATCTGTGCAGGCACAAGTCTCACTTTCCAATTTGAAGGTAATGCCACAGGAGTACTTTTGGATTCAAAGATCGCAGTCTAACATGCTGTAGGAAACTAATCTCTGAACTCGTCCTTTTGATTGTTACTTATTCTTCAATTTTTGGATAAGGATTTACTACAAGTGGCTAATAGTAGGAAAAAAAGATTTTATTATTAACCAGGAGGGACAGAGAAGTCCTCAAAGTCTCTCTGGAAATGGCTTTCTTGCACAAGACTTACTGAGTTCAGCAGTGCTGGTGGACTTTCTGTCAGCAGTGCTAAATCAGTGCCTTTTATCATCTACAGCTACATGAAAGACTGAGACTACTCCTTCCTAATGAGAGACTTCTGTAACACTCTCTGCTTAGGGCTATTCTTAAGGTATAAGGAATCCAAGACAGATGTGGCAGTGACCATCATATTACTCTCAAAGACCAAATCCCTCAAAGCAAAGGAAATCTGAACAATTAAAACAATAAATACACTGATTCATAGGAATTTCCAGTGCCCTCTGTTCTAACTCCAGGTCCACACATTAATTTGTAATTCTTGAGCCATGAATAAGTAAATCCTCTTTTGTTTAGAGAACAAGATTAAAATGCTGCAAATATTAAAACCACTCCTGTTTGCTGGCTCATACACCTATTTAAATACCTGCCTATTTCTTTCCTTCACCTCTTGAGTGTCACACTTGTCCTCCTGCTAATACCAGCTGACTGGCAGCCAGCAGGCTGAGCACCGCAGGTAAATACCCAGAGAAGTGCTTTGGCAGGGCTGAGCTCTGTGTAAGCAAATTTTACAAGCGAGTCAGGCATAATCTGTCGAAGTGGCTCTGGATTACTGAATATTTTACAGCAAGATAACACTTTTGTGACCATAAAGACATATTTACACTCCTGTGTAACCTATGGTACCGGACATCACGTCATGGAAAATTCTGAATGCAGTTTATTCACAACACATCACTCTAAACATCCTCCTATTTTTTCCCCCTTCAGTTCACTGGTCACAGAGACAAAGGAACTTTGGATATGAAGTCTGTAGCACTTGTCTCTTCTAATGTGGCTCCTTATATTTTTACGACAGGTTTTAAATATCAGAAGGAATCTTAGATGATAATAAAAATCAACACACCAAGAAGGCAGAAAAATTTCAATGAATCAAATTGAAAATTTGCCGTGAGTTAAAAATTTATGAAAATGGATTATTTCACGTATTTGAAAATCAAGTATAATTCAATATATGGTGTACTGTCAGCAAAGAGGATGGTCCTTTTTAATTCCTTGATATTTTTTCTTGTATCCACTGGACATTCCCATTAAAACAAGACAATATAACAAACGTAGTTCTTTATTGCCTTAATTCCAAAGACCTGACTTTTTCCTTGTGCTAAAGGACTTTCTTTTGCAAAGCATAGCTCTGGCTGACAGATGAAAGGACTGGTTGGTGTTCTAGGACACAGAAATAGAAGGATGCAGGGATTGCAGTGTCCCTTGATGCACATCCATCTTTTCCTAATGCAGGAATCCTCCAATAAGAAGATGACACTTCTGTCTGTGAAGGCTTCTTTAGGGGGTTCCAGGGTCAGGAGCAGTCCAGGCAGTGGGTAAAACAGGAGATGGCTTCTTTCCTGGCACTTCACATGCCCCTTACAGGATTTCTTGCCTCTCTGTGCTGGCAGGAGTTTGCACGAACGCAGAAATGAGTCTGGGGGCTGTGCTTTTATCTGCAGAGATGTCGCTTGAGGAATAGCTGTAAACTTGTCCCCATGCTTGGGATCAAATGTTCTCAGTCCTAAAAAGCTCAGGAATTATTTCAAAATGTACTTTGAAGCCTTCCTGGTGGGAACAGCTGGAATGTGTGTCTGTGTTACCAGCTCTAACACCACAAGCACAAACACAAGCTGAGTCACAGTGGACGACAATGCTGCTGACAAAATGTTTTAAACTGCAAACTAAAACAACAATGGGATTATTTATGGACTGCAACTCTTATTTTAATGTCAATAAATGTACTGGATAAATTCCCCTTCATTAGCTGGAAACCTCAGAAGGAAACAGAACTATTCCGGTAAACCACAAGCTTGTTCTTAGCAAATAGATGGCTACATTTCCACTGCCGAGGCATAGCCAGACTGTTTCTGCACTGGGATAATAATTCTCTGGGAGTGAAAAACAAAGTCTATAAAAGCAAGACCTACAAAGTAAGGGTGTGAGACACATGGCCCTCCAGCCTCCAGAGGATGGCATTAGAAAGTATCAAGAGTAGGGTTTTTTTCCTTTTTATGAATGGAAAACATGTTTTCCAAGCTCTACCATTCAACCCAAAACAAACGGCTGGAATGAGTCCCTGTCACTATGGGAGGTGTTTGGTCTCTTATCTACTGGGCTGCAGACAGCCCAGACAGAGCAAGTTGCTTTGACTGCTGTGTGCTGCAAAATAGAAAAAAAAAAGAGGAAAAGCGCAGAAATAATGTGTTACACCTCCGTGATTCCTGAGATGTCTAAGGTGCAGAAGGAGCTGTTCTTTGTAATACCTGACTCCATAGATATGCATCAGGCCATGGGATACACCAAGTAGAGGCTGCTCTAGTGCTTCCCCATCCAGACTGCTGGTCCTGGGGAGAAACAGAGGACCCAGAATTGCCACTGGGGTGCTCCCATCAACAGAGAAACTCCATCAGATCAGCCGAGGTCAGCTTCTCATTTCTTGAGAGTGCTTTTCAAAGGCAGACAGAAAAAGGCACAGATCTTACCAAGTAATCCTGATGTCTCCTCATGTTTCTAGAGGGAATAGTTTCACGTCAGAACAGAAAATCCAAACATCACAGTCACAGATTGCTTTTTCGTTCTGCTCCTCGGCACTTATCTGTCTTTATTTTTCCTTTCTAAATCTGTGGGTTTATATCTTATCCTGCACCTAATGGCTTGTAAGCTATTTCCAAGATGGAAAATGTGGTATTCTCTTATCTGTGCAGCATTTTGTTTATTTATAGCAGGACACTAATGACACTTTGAATTTGCTTCTGAGTTTTTTTCTTATTGTAAAGACAAGTCACACAAACAATTGTGTCTGGGTCTAAGTACATTCTTAACCCCATTCAATTTATTTCAGATGCTGAGTCCTCAGGAAAGGGGACCAATGGCTAATAAATCAGGTGTTTCTTCCTTCACCTACTGGGATCAATAGGAAGCAGAAGAAGAAAGCTCTTGTTTGCATGAGATAATGCAGACAAACAGCTCCATGTAGTGGGTAAGAGCATATTTCAGGTCCTAAATTTTGCACACAGGCTTGGTTTATTGAGAATAACTTGTATTTCAGCAAGACTAAAAAACTGTTTGCTAAGAAGGGAATACAGGGGTACAAATATGGCTTGCATGTTCTTGGAAGGTATATAATCCCCTTTTTATTCAGCAGTTTAGTTAAACCTTATACTGCGTTGGGCTTCCAAACCTACAGTACCAAACTATGTTCAAATGAAGCAGAAAGACACAGGGGCAAGAGAACTCAGCACCTTTATACACACCCCCAACCCCCTGCCTAAAATAGCTCATTTTGTCTTTAAAATAAACACAGAAACAGGTTCCTCCTTGTAATTGCTTCACCAAAGAATATAGTGATCACCTTCCTAAAGGGAAACACCATTCAGTACAGCTTATTTGTGTTGGGAAACCAGAGCTCTGGTGCATTATTCCACAGGGGATTAACCCAGACAATACTTATCAGAAATGCCACACCACAAATATGAGCCAGGAATATGTTACTGGGAAAGCTGCCTGGACCAATGTAAAATTAGAGAAAATGGGCAAGTATTATGTATCAAACAATGCAAAATACTTGCACAGACTGTGGACATACATCACTATAACTGCTTTCATATTAATTTAAACCAAGTAAAAAAATTAAGGAAACGAAACCCTGTTCCCCTTCAGTGTCTCATCAGATTGCATTATTTTAACAGCTCCACAGGAACCCAGAAGCTCTGCACTCATATTCCCCACTCATACGTCTCCCAGTATCTCCCTGACAGCAGTCACAGGTTTCCATCCTCCCTGGGGATGGGACACACTGCAAGTCTCATCCTCTCACCTCTGTACATCCCCTTGTCCTACTCTTTCTGTACTTCATTATTTCTCAGACCTGCAGTCATCACTTTCACCAGTCTAGATCACCTTGCTCAGCAGTCTTAGCTGCACTCAGCAGCAGCACAAGCTTATCCCATAGGTATTCCCACCTCTCCACATAGCCAAGCTTCTGCTCAGACCTCTCTTGCTCCACAACTGTGGCCTCTTTTCATTCTCAGTATGTTTCTGGTTTCTTTTTCCTCCCAGTTCATTCTGTAACTCCTTTACTCTGCCCCAGTGGAGTTCTCTGGTCATTCCCACACCCACCTCTGTGGCAATCTACAAGTCAGAAAATGTTTGATTCTTCCCACTCATCTGGGACAATATAACACGAAGATATGTAGAGACAAACAGAGAAAGCCAGATGTGTTCACTAACCCCTGTGATTTTTGCCTTCTAACACTCCAGATTATTTGGAGCAGGGATCTTATTAACTCTATTTGTACTGCACATAACACATAGGGGCCACGAATGGGGATTTGGTTTCTGGACGATTTCATTCTAGAAAATAAACTTTATGCTAAATAAATCCCTGCAGAAAAGATACTGATAGAATATATCTTGATCTAGGATTTAATTATAAATGTACTATTTGTTGCGCAATAGGCAATTCATTTTGCTATGCATTTACTCTATTTAAAATATAAAGCACTTAAGGATATTTGGAGTATGCAAGACTATCAGAAAATCAATTTCTATTCTGGTTTATGGCTCAACCACTTAAAGTCTTAATTTGCTACAATTCACTTTCTTATATTCTGACTCGTTAAAGCGGATCAGCTACCTCCTGAACTCTGGTCATACGCTTGTTAGAGTTAAACTATTTAATTATTGTCTACCACATCCACTCTCTCCACTTGCTTATTGCCTACATTTATGCATTTACAACATCAATTCAGGTTGTTTGCACTTGCTGGAGAACCTGCTGCCTCTTTTTCCAAGGTTTGGGGGAGGGAGGCTTTGGTTTCACTGAGGGCTATCCCATTCCACTTGACAAATAAACAAACAGCAGAGTAACTGGCAGGAAGTCATGTCCCTTTGGCGAGCAGGGCTCCAGCTCAGCAGAGGGCAAACCAGGCAGCATCATTTTCACTCCAGCACAAAGTGTCCATTCTTGACTCCTTGACCAAAGGAAGCAAAAGCAGAGGGATGGCGAGTACAGCACATCTGCAGGGCTGGATTTCACAGGAAGTTATGCAGCTCCTCCACAGATAAGTTTCACTGAAGAACAAAGACTGATTTTGTTCAACGCTCTGAGAATGCTGCATTGAACCTGGAGCTTTTCTTCCCTTGAAAATGAGGCTCACAGAGCAAAATCTAATTTCTCCCTCACCCTTGTTTAAATTAGCCACACAATTTTCATATCAGCCCTATACTTACCATTAAAAAAAAAGCTTAAAAGACACCCACTCTTCTCCAACTAAGTTTATATGTTTTATGTATTGATTTTAGCAGACTACACACAAGTTGGTGCATCCAAGATAAATGTCAGAGCAACAATGACTAAACCAGTTATGTGAAACTTAGTCTCTGATATAGAGCTGCCTTAAAGCTTAAGAAACAAAATATTTATGACCTAGAACAAGAAAAATGGTGCAATAACACATTAGCAGGCAGTATTGTCACTGATTGCAAACATATTTTGAGCTCACATATTTCATGTACACCCTGACCTCTGAGGCATTCTACCCACTACAATTGGTTTTGCAGCAGCTCAACGTTTACCAGGAGATAATGAGGTGTGTTTTTGAACGATACAAGCAGCATTAGATGTAGTGGGAGCCAAAAACATGATCATATTAAAAGCAAATAGCAGAGCAGATTACCTCTTGCCCTCTCTTTTAGCTTCAGCAGCATATTCCAATAGCTGCAGAAGAGACACTGTCAAGTACTTCTTTATAGTTTCATTTTCTTCTTTTTTTTTTTTTTAACTCCATTGCTTCCAATGCCCTTGCCCTCTTTAAAAGCTGCAGAAAAAAATTCCTTCTTCAGTCAATTTTGTACTTTCTCCCTCGGCAAAGAATGACAAGGGATAAAAAAAAGCTCAAAACTTCATCCCCTCTCCAAAAGAAGAATTAGGGATAAAGGTTAAAGATAAGTTTTCATGAAAATTTAAAGGAACCACTAAGTTCAAAAGAAGGTCATCTGCCCTGCTCCTAGTTATTGCTCATTTCCACTGCACCCAGCTCTGGGAAAATAGTGGAGCATTTTATAGCAAACCATAGCTAACAGTGAGCAGAGCCTTGGAGATTCTGCTCTTTAAGGAGGGCAGTGGGATCTTTTCTCAAAATATTTCTTGGGCATTTTTGGAACAGAAGTTTTGAAGCGTGAGGAGAAGGAGGTAACAGCGGTCTGGGGGAGGTCCCTGGGTCTGAGCAGTATCTCCATGGCAGCTCAGTGATGCATATCCTAAGAATTCCCCTCGGTGGCTGCCTGATCCAGAGTTGGGCCAGGACTGGAAGCAGGAGCTGTTTGTACTGGCTCAGGGACCAGGAGCCCCGCGGGGCAGATGGGATCACCTGGGAAGGTGAGCTGGAGGCTGCGTGTTTACTCTGGCTGGGCACTCCAGAGCTGGAAGCCTTCCCCGTGAAGGAGAAAATATCCAGAGCCCCTGAATTTATAGGTTGGCAGCCGCCAATTTTTTTTTTTTGCTAACTGCAGTTGAAAAACTGTCTCTTGGTGGTTATCGATAGAAATTTTCCTTCAGTTTCAGGACTGATAAGATTATTCTTTTTTCTGTATCTTAAAAATCATATTTCTGCAGACTGTTATTTAAACACTTGACCCTTGGTGCTATCACATATAGAAGCATTGCTTATGATCTAGCATAGAATTTAAACATGGCATTCACAATGGTGCACATTTCTGTATAGAGCATATAATTTACATGTGCTGTGGGACTAAATTTGATTTAATCACTTTCTCTCTTCCTGTATTGCAAGTCTGTAAAACAGCAGGACAAATAAGAAAAATCTCACTTTCCTACCTCCAGGCAGCACAAGTGATTCAAGGGTTAACTGGATGACATCACATCAGTGATTACTCGCCAATAATAGTTTGCTCCCTTGTGTGACAGTGGGCATTTGGGTCTGCAGATACCACAGTGGCAGTGACGAAAAGCTTTGCCTGCATCTTATCTGTTCTTCCTGCAAACTTCACCAAACCTCCTTCTTTTATCCTTTTCTCTGTGGATCCACAGGGAAGCAGCTCAGCTCCTTAATACACTGAGAAGGCTGATTTCTCCAGCCCAAACTTGGATATATTCAAAATGAAACCATAAAGCATCAGAGACTGATCCACAGCATAGCTATGACTTCATTACAACAGACAAACCCCAGCCTGCAGCTGAAGTTATTCTTTTGCCAAAGGAACAGACAACTGCTATTCAAGTAGAAGTAGCATGTCACCTCGAGAAAACTGTTCCATAAAACCCCATCTTTCTACCTCTGGATAGAAAAGAGCAACTGGCTGTCAGCTGCCTCTGGAGGGAAATTAGATGGAGAATCTGCTCCAAGATGGTACTTTCTGATCCCACCTCTGATAAGTGTGGTGGCCTAAACAAAGCCACTGCCTCCTCCTTCTTCCTGTCCCACTCCGAATTCCCCTGACAGCCAAACTGCTGTGGATGTGCAAATAGTTCAGGAGCAGAAGCCTGAAGCCAGGAGGAGAAAGAAATAACTTCCTCTACCTATAGAAAATACAGTCATGAGAAGACACTTGGTTTGGGACAGGGAGCTGCTATGAAATGCACTGGGATCGATTGGATATTTTCTTCTCCCCAAGTATCCCCAAACAGTACAAAACTTTGCTGTTTGAGAAGATAAGCAGAATAAGTGTAATTCATTGTGTCCAGCAATAAACAAAATATTAAGTGCATTTTTAATGCTGTAAAACCTTTTAAAAGACATTAAAACCTTTCACTGTGGGACATAATTAAAATTGTTTTGCTGTCTACAACAGGCCTGGCCTCCAATCACATAATTAAGGAGTCACAAATTGCAAAATTGGTTTGTTTGGTTCCCACACCACACAAATACTGATAAAAGCTTGATTTTTTTGTCAGTTAGTGCACTGTAACTTACAGGTTATTGGTAACACAATTTACCAAGTTTAGAGCTTGAAGACCACATCCACATCTTCCCACATTTTCCCCACACTGGATATTTTACTCAGTGTGTTCTCCATGGTTTCACTGGCTGCGTGCACTCAGATAATGTAGCAGCTACAACTTGAAATAAAAGATTTAAAGCTTGTTAAACATAAAGGATTTTTCTTTCTTACTGACACAGAGGGTTACACTTCCTATAGCGAATTATACAGTCTGTAACCACTGCAAGGACACTGGTAAGCACCAGCACATGCAGAATGACTGGATACATTTTATAGCTCAGTTCTTACAGACACATACGTGTCTTGCAGACCAGAAGCACCACGTGCTCCAGGAAGCAAGTGCTGGGGCTTCTGCACCACCTCATGTACTCCTCCTGTTCCTCAGACTACCCAAGTGCACTGTATAGCCAAAGCTGTTCAGATAGGAAGTGTGAACCTTGTACCCATGAGAATTTTTTATTCAGTGATAAATGTATTATCTATAACAAAAAAATAAATGCAGAAGATTTTGTGTAAATCATTTAAGCAGGTTCTCTGCAAGATTTTCAGTAGGAGCTTTTGGCACTACCAATCAGCCAGAATTGCTATTGCTGGAACTCTTAATTCCTTATGAAAAAAAAACCCTAGATTACAAGGGTGAAAACAGAACTACATCAGAAATACCTAAGGAAAGGGAAGCTGACGTTCTCTCACAGGTTTTCCAGCCCATCTAGCAACAAGTTAATGCTTAAGGCCCCACAGGACAGTTCAAAATGCATATAAAGATTCTTGCTTGATGTCAAACACACAGTTAACTGAGACTTAGATCCCAAATCTGAACAAGGGCCTATGTAAAACATCAAAATCCTTGGAGGATCACCAGGAAGAACATAAGGATGATACAATTCTTCTATGTACTTTTGTGGGTGATAGGGGGAACAACAGTCTGCTCTTTGAAGAGTAGAGAGACTTCACAGTCTGTATTTCTACTTATTTTCCAGCAGGATTTCTGATGTGCCCAAGACCAAATGTCCAGACTAAGTATTTTCTGGAAAGAGGAAACATCTCAAGTTGAATATACCATGGCAGGGTGTTCCATCAGCACTTAGCTCATGAAGTGGAAACAAGGAGGAGAACAGAACTTGTCAGCAAATGAAACTGCTCGAGGAAACAAGCAGTGGGACTGTGCTGTAAGAGACCCCAGAAGCTGTTAAGTTCAGAAGGTCAACAAGTACAGTATTTACTAATATTTGCTAAAACTTGCTCCTCTAAATTTAATTCTCATTCTCTCTGCATTGCCTCTCTACATTAAGGTAGATGGGCAGCTTGCATACTTAGTCACGAATGAAATAGCTTTGCTATTAAAAGGCCAAATTCACAATTCTGCTGCCATCTCTATGGCTACAAGGTTGCACTTTCAAAAGTGACAAAATTAGACTTTGGTTATATCTATATAAAATTATTGCCTTATGAGAGGTGATTTGGATTTATGCTGGTGCAAGCTAAATTTAGCCCTGAAGTTTATGTTTCAGGGATTTTAATGAAGTGTTAATTGTATATAGCTTAAAATAGAATTGGAAAACACCTCCTAGCCAATTTTTCTAATATTTAGGTTAGGGTGTCTGTCACATCAGTTACTTTGTGCTTTAAATTATTTCCCCATTTGTCTTGTGGTTTTGGAAGTTATAGTCTGATTCCTCCAATTAACAAAGACTGGAGAAGGATTTCTGTTTTTAAATGCAATTCAATATGGACAACATTACATCAGTTTCATCCACCGAGAAATGCAGACAACTTGTGCACACCCAGACTAATTCTGCTGCAGCAGCATTGCTCTGTAATTGTCTCACATTTGCTAAAGCCCTGGTATTAATTCACACTGGAGCCCAAACCTGATCACAAAAGGCAGGTGTTGTCCAGGTGTTCCTGGCTGAAGCACAACGGAACCTGCACTGCAGCAGCACAGGTGTTGTGCAGCCACACCTCCCACTGCTCCTGCAGTGCTGTACCAGCTCTTGTTTCCAGGCCACCACATTGTCTTGGATGAAAAAGTTCCATCTCCAGTTGTGCAGTTTGTCTGTTTGTTTCTGTGAACAACAGAAACCCCTTCACACCTGAGCATATAATTGTACATGTGAGCACTAAACTATTGCACTACTACATGCAATCTGCTACACACTACATGCCACTTGCTAATCACCAGGAAGAGGCCATTCTAGCCTTTTATTGACATTATTATTTTAAATTAACTAAACTAAGTGGTTTTACAGGTTCTGGATCCAGTCAAGGAATGAGCAGGCTCTTAAGAGAAGCCCCATATATCTGGCAAGTGCTCTGCCACTGCTTAGGGCAAACAACTCCTGATGCGAATAGCAGCTTGGTGGTCAATATCAGCATTTACAGGACCTTGAAATGGTCTGTAAATGTCTTTTCCTCATAGAGCAAGAGAACTGAAATCCCACAAATATCCTCTTTGAGACACTTTTATTTTGTTCAGTTTCACCTTTATTTCAGAGGGGGACACTTTGCTATGCTCTGAGCAAAGATTAAATGCTTCAGAAAAATCCTTCTGGGCTGCTCTGCCTGCCTCCTTCCTGCCACTAGAGCACACAGGAACTGGACTGAGGGCACAGGACTTCACAGGTAACATCAATCCTGGCTCTCCCTGCCAGCCCCAGCTGATGTTTTGAATGCTCTGGTTGTGAGCAAGGCAGGAGGTGCAGGGTGCAGAGGCACTCCCACTCTGCCTTAAAGGCTAATTCCCTGCTCCCGGGCACTCTGCCCCCTTCAATCACTGCCAGCCTTGGGGGGTTGGCTATGCTTCAGCTAGCCTCCAAATGAAGATATGGAGGAGGATCCAGGCAATTCAGATGGTGTGGGATGGATGTCAGCGAGCTGGGCCCTCAGTAATTAATGGTTCATAAAGATTCCTGGTATCCAAAATGAGCCTGGTTATGTGACAACATCAATCTATTCCAGGGGGTGATCAGAGGCAGGTAAGAGGAATAGGTCTGTGCCATCACTCCCCAGGATGTGCCTGGGGAAGGGTCACAGCCAGGATTCTTCCAGGTCTTGTTATTAACCAGAACATCCCCTTTGTGCTCTGACAGTGAGTGTAAATGGCCCCAAAATTAAAGGCCTGCAAAGGACAACAGAAGTGAGGTATCCTAGAGCCAAACTTCTCAGGTTTGTGTCAACTATTCTACTCCTGTGCTAAAAGTGCAATATCAGACTAAAAAAATGAAGAAAGGGGTAGAGTTTTACTCAAATAGGGCCATTTTCGTGGTGGTGTTTGCCTGAAGTAGGAATGACCAAATCACCAAAGAACTCCCAAATCTTGAGGGTTTCTTCAAGGCACTTTACCAATTTAACCACAGAATGAGATGTAAACATGCATTCAAACTACTTTGTGTGGAAACCAAATAACAAAACACCTTTTTTATTTCAACCATTAAACACCATTCAGTGAGTAACAAGCAAGAGCTAAGTGTGGAAGAAATACACTTTTTCAAGAGTTACTGGACTTTGTGGAAACTTCATTCAAAATTGAATTTGATTCACTTCATTCAGAATTCTCCCCCCTCCTCCTTTTTCCAACCAATATTTAAATTTATGACTTAAGAGAAAGAATTAAAATATCTTCTCAGCCCAGGAAGAAGCATTTTTTACCAATAATGATCCTTTTCAAAACTGCTTTGATTAAATGAAGAAAAAGAAGAGATGAATAAACAGCTAAATACCCTCTAATAACAAAAGTTAATAAGGAAAATGGTTCTAATATTTCCTTCTCAGATAATGGTGCCATTGTTTTGATTGGAGAGGCAGAACTGAAGATAAACTCAGTGCTGCATTCCCATGACTAAATCACCTGTAAGATTGCATTTTGCCTTTGAAAGCTCTTTGACAAGGTCTGTCCCAGGGTAGATGCCTTCGCTTCTTTGATGCGGTTAAGCAATTTTGCACAACCATGTAATGGATTAAATTAGACTTTAGTCTTCCTTGAATGTTTTATATGAGGGCTGGGTTAGAGATGGAACTCGGCAACATCCACACACAGTGAAGAGCATACTTGAGGACATTTTGCAGGATGGGCTTAAGTTGAAGAATCAAAATAAGAACACAAACCTCTGCTTGTGCACAAAAAAAAATCTTCTCTGTTTTCAGTGACCTTACTCTTTGTTTTTCATTGCTACCTCTGAGCTGGAATATTGTTTCATTTTCTACTCTTCCATAACATTT
The DNA here is from genome assembly GCA_013400515.1 of Erpornis zantholeuca. Lineage (NCBI taxonomy): Eukaryota > Metazoa > Chordata > Aves > Passeriformes > Timaliidae > Erpornis > Erpornis zantholeuca. The sequence goes on from VZTN01000268.1 coordinate 616,453, forward strand.
AGAAGGCGTGAAAACAAACAAACACCACTTTGCTTAATACCTCAATGTATTACCCCAATACATTTTGGTTTTCAGAGAAAAATGAAAAGATTGAAAATTCTTTTGTGTCACCACCAACAAAACATTCATTCCCCATCCCTGGAAGAGTTCTGAGCAACCTGGTCTAGGGGAGGTGTCCTGGTCCACAGCAGGGGATTTGGAACTATATGATCTTTAAGGTCCCTTCCAACCCAGGCCACGATAGAATTCTGTGATTCACATCACTGATTAAATATGGAGCTGGTAGGAGATAAAAAAAACCTCACAGAAAAGTTGCTTTCATCATTTAATGAAGGCATTAATGAGCAAACGAAACATTTTGTAGATATTTGCTATGACATAAAATAGACTCAGGGAGTCCATTTCAGGGAAAAAATATCCTTGATCAGGCAGTCTGCATTTAATAACATAGCAGAGGACATAAGCGTTTCATAAAAAATAAATGTAATAATTAGGCCTCATTTTTTACTACCTGGCTTGGATTTAAAGGTCTGGTCCAAGGTGCAAATGGAAAGTTCCCCTTTGATTTCAGGAGATCTTGGCTGTGTGTGCTTAATAACAGCTTTGCTAATGAAGTGTCTGTTGGTTACTGAATGTGACACATTTCCTGGCATTTTAAAAAACTCTTCTAAATATACAGAAATTGTCTACACTTGGAGTTTCTTAAGAACGAGGGAAAAAAACAGCAGCTGACATGATGTTAGCCAACAGAATTTCAAATACTTCTCTACTCATAATACATCATGTGATAAATACTTCTTTTAACATTGAAAAGGGGGATTTCTGCACTTAGCCCTGATAACGACCAGTGGAAGGGCCTCCCTCTACTCTTACACAAGCCACTCACATCCCCTTCTCTTCAATTTACTGTCTGCTTTATTTTGTTCTGAATGAAACCCAAAAAATCCTTAAAGTTATTTGGGCTGAAACTGTAAACCACATGAAACCCCTGCTATAACTTAGGTTTGTTTTTTTTTCCTAAGCTTACTCAGAATTCTAGCCAAATTGGCAAACACGATCAGAGCCTCAGGTTGGTGCGTGTGAAACAAAAATCCCCCCAAAATCTGAAAAACAAGTCACTTTTGCCTTATTTTGGGGATTTCTGTGGAGAATATTAAACAGCCCTGTGTAACAGGATTAAAATAAATTTAACTTCCAGGGTCTGAAATTTCTTCCTCCGGGTTTAATGACAGTTTTATTAACATAAGCTGATGCAGGATTAGACCGTTAAATATTTAAATCCCAACACTTCCTGAAATTAATCTAGAAAGGTGAAAATTTCAGCCTGTTCCTTACCTAAAATAATCTATTCCACTGATGTGCTTCTATGGTCCACTCTTCTAATAGGTGACTTAGGAAATGGGATACAGAGTCACTAGTTAATTTACTTTTGGCTAAATTTGCCCGGAATACTTCTGAACAATTAGCACTCTGGTCTGAAGGACAAAATTACTTTGACAAAGTCGTGCCTAGGGGCTGCTCCATGATGTGTTCAGAGTCCGACATTTTTGGTACATGTCTGGAATTGACAGTGACTCAATACATAAGGATATCCTTTCATATTCATTTATGTGATAACCTCACATTTGTTGGCACAGGAATATGTTGTCTTTTAACCTGACTTAAGGAGCTGGCCCTAGAAATAGTCTTCATCTTTTTGGATAGCAAGTTGGAATCAAGATTATTTTGACAGATGGCATCTAGCCTGTCTAATATGCATTTTACCTGCTCCATAAATATTGATGACTTTAATACATTTGTGTTCTGCCATATGCTTCTTAAAGGTACACTTCCAAAACTTGACTTGGTGTGTGATTTAGACAGAATTAATCTCCATTTTGTAGTACTATAAATGAGATCACAATCACATGTGTTGTGTCTGATGTTGGAAGATTAAAAATGGTGTTTGTGAGGGCACAGGGGGAAACTCCAGCAGATTTATAACCGATTTCCTCTCAGTCCTGACCTCATGGATGTTACAAAGTACAAGTGGAATATGTCTTTATAATATAAACCTTCTAAAGGATTTCTGGACAAAGGGAACCCCCTGCCTCATGAGGTGCTGTCACTTGAACCACATTTAAAGCATTTTTTGTTTCTCCATTGCAAAACCTTTCAGCTCTGTCACCTCCTATGAGTGCCATATAAAATGCCTCAAAGAAAAAAAATCAAAAAGATTAGATACATACTAAATCAGGTATTTTAGAGTCACAACTCTATGAGCATCTCATATGCACACTGATATACAATACAGATATTCCTTTGCATAAGCCATTGAAAAGACACAGCTCCATGTTTTCTGGAGGAGGACTGTTTGCTTTGTGCAAGGACAGTTTCTTTGAACTCAGTCATTTCCAAGGCAGATGGGGTGTACAATTAGCCCTTTTATTATTAACACCACTTTCCTGCTTCTCCACCAAGGTTACAGACTTGTTCACAGGGCCGTCACTGAAATGGGAGCTGGGCCAGGGCTGCTGGCAGGAAAAGGGGAGATGTGGGCAAGCGAAAGCCCAAGAATCATTCCCCCAGGCTCCTGTGGCCTTGAAAAAAGCAGCACTGCTTCCAAAGGGAAGAGCCTTGTGCCCCACAGCTGGGAGAAGTTGGCTTTGACTCCCAGCTGTTTTTCCTCTGTTGGATTTGCCACCTTGTCTCATCAAGTAAAAAAAGGCAGCCTTAGCTCTACTCCTCTTCACATTTCACTGCTGCTGCTTCCTTTGCCCACTCTAATCAGAAACAGCTCGAATAATGCCTGGGACAACCTCTGTGCATGTATCTGTCAAGGTATTCTACAATACAGCTGAATACAGCAAAACACAAAAAATATGGCATGGCCTTCATAGTAAACTGCAGGAAATCAGAGCAATACTTCAAAATGTCATAAAATACTAAATAATGTAAACTTACATTTTTGCATCAGTTTTAAATTATATAAGGATAACATGTTTACAAAGAAAACGTATTGTTAAACAGAATTGTGGGTTCCCAGTGAAAAGGTTTTTTCTCAAAAATTATGAAAAACTTATAAAAAATTACAACTTAATATAATTGCAGTTTTCCAAAAATTTGTGAAAGAAAACTTTCTACTCTCTCAGGTGCCCAATTTTTCTAGTTATTTTCAGAGAAATGAGAGATTAAAAATTCAGTTAGAATCGTAGAATATTCTGAGTTGGAAGGGACCATCAAGGATCATTGAAGCCCAAGTTAGAATGCTGATACTGTCATTTACTAATATTTCCTCATATTTAAACATATTTCCTTTTTTTTTTTTTTGTGAAATATCTGCTGTTAATTACTTTGCTTTACAAGGGGGAAGGTAGTGTACTATAGCTCATCAGTAAAGGAAGGAAAAGAGAACTAGAAAACATGCTGAGCATACTTGCAGGAAGCTTTGCTTGATAAATAATAACCACTTCAGGGCCCAGCATGTAAAAGGAGAGGTCAGTGGTCTCTCTGATGCTTTGGAACATCAGTGATGGCAGAGGCTGTTGGCACTGAACTCACACAGGAGCTTCATCCAGTGTGGTACTCACAGTAGAAATACAGGCAGTGCAGTGCTGTAACTTTGCCACCCCAAGTTTATTACAACAGGACTCCAAGCACTATACAAAACCACCAGGAAGGTTTCTCTGCAAAGTATTTATCTAAACTCTCTTCAAGTTAAACAAATATTTTCCAAGTCTTTTTTTTTTTTCTTTTCCCACAGCCAACTTGTAAGAGGTTTGGTCTGTGTCTGCTCTCAGTAGTCTAAATTCACCCACTTATAGTCAGGATTTATCCCTGGGCACTAACTTCCCCTGTGGCAGTGCCCAGCAGCCACACAGAATGGTATTTATCAAAACTTGGAGCTATGGTGACAGCACAGTCCTGAAATTCATGCAGCTTATAGAAGGGCTGGGCCATGCAGGATGTTCTGTACAAGATTTGGTTTGGCCAGATGGAATTTGAATGGCCATTTGATGAAGTAGCAAAGGCAAACTGGCAAAGGTGATTTCAATTTCATGCCCACTCACAGAACTGATACTCCATAAATGAAAGCTTGGATGAGGCTCACCTGACCATACTATGAAAAAAATATTTGGAAAAAAACCAGCATCAGCCTGTGTGGGGTTCAAAGTTAGGTCAGATCCCTGCTAGATGTAAACCAGCAAAGTGTCCCTGGCTTTTGTATGTTCAAACCAATTTTCACCAGCTAGGAATACATCCTGGCTCTGGCTGGATGAGGCACAAAGGAAAGCCAGAGACCACAAGAAGAACTGGCATTTCTGAAGCCAATAGTAATCTCTGATTTAGCCCATAAGAGATGGCTGGGAGTCAGCCCTCGGCTGGAGCAGAATGTGCTAATTTGGGCAGGTGCTAAAACACAAGAGCTTGGCAGCTGTGAATGGGAAAGAGAAAAATGAGTGCTTCTTCAGCTTTCAGTTGTGATTTGACACCTCTAAATGTGGGCAAAGGCTGAATGAATTCAGAAGCTTAAGTGTTCGGTCAAACCAACAGTAGATAAAATAAGGCAGAAACACAGCAAGAAATGGCTTTTCTTGAGTGGCTTCTAGGTAGATCAAAACCACAATGGAAAAATCTCTCAGAGCTATTTATTTATTTATTTTTGCTACTGCCAGTTTAGTGCTAGTTCTGAAAAATACCATGACAAATTACAACTCCTGTGGCACTAGAGGTTAACCAATGATCTGTAGTCCTCACAAGAAATGAAGTAATTTTTTTTTCCCACTTTCTTGTTTGAGCCAAGCTACTTTTTCAGGTGCTATAGTTTTTTGCACTTTTGCAGCTTAGCTGTTCTCAACAGCTCTGCCTGCTGTCCACTGACATCACATTAAACAATCACCTATGAACTGCATCTCTTCGTGCAGCAGCCCTGTCCTCTACGGCACTCACGTGTTTGGATCAGAGAACAGCTCGCTGCATTCAGACTGGGGCCTGCTCTGAGCACAGCAAGGAGAATGTGCTCCTCGCTTTACCCTCAGTTCTCAGCAATGCTCATTTGATTCTGTGGTTCTTCAGCTGATGTCTCAGCAGTCCTATTCTCTGTGACATGTCTTTCTCTGACTCATTTTGCTGAAATGCCAGAGAACACAACTGACAAACCCCAAATGTAATTTATCTGAAAGCTTTCCTAACAGAAGAAGTAATCTCTCAATGTGTTTTAAGAGAAAGGAGACTCTGCCCATAACTGAGGAATCCAAGACTCTTTCAACCATTTTTCTTCAATCTGAGTGTAATTAACCATTGTAGCAATTCAAAACAGGTATAAATTCAGTTTTGGGCTCGAGTTCAGGGAATTTTTATCTTGGCAAATAAGAAGCTCCACGGACATTTCTCTGTGTTTCCTATCAAAACATGTCTCCTAGGGAAGCAGGTACTGGAGGCCTGATTCAGGGAGCACGAGTGCAGGATTTTTGGCACCTGTCTAATCTCAGTGTTGGTGACTACAACAGAGAAGCCAAAGCCACAACTCTGTTTCCAATATACCTAAATCATTAGGAAACTGAGATAGTGAAAGCACAAATACAGTGTGTTCATAATTCATGGGCCACTGAAGTCTGGTAAGAAGCTTTATTCCCATGTTTTCTTTTTCCTAATATGTGCACAATTTACTTCTGAAGTCACGTATATTCTGTAACAGAGCTCAGGAGTGTCTTTTATTTTCTGAGGCTTGGATTTGTAGTGTTAATGCATCACAGAACACCCCCAGAGGAATAACCTTTTACCCCATCAGTTTGTTTACTATGGCATTTCTTGATTTAATAAATTAGGTCCCTAACATTAAAATTTTTCCTTGCTCCTAAGGTTTTGTTATTGCTATTGAAAATTATTTCATTACTTTACAGGGCTTATTTCAAATCAGTACCACATCTTTCTTTTGTTCATATCCCCATAACATATAAGAAATAACAGTAAAATCTTTCTCTTCATTACTTTCCCCTCCAATCTCATTACTCCATGTTTCTTTATGTTGAGTTGGATGAGTCACTCAAGTTTCTAATTCATGTTTTGAAACCATTCAAATTTAAATTACATGCTTCAGACCATCAGCAAGTAACATCTCATAAAGGTTTGGGGTTTTTTTGGTGTGAAGAAGCATAATTTAAGTCCTAGCTATGCTGACAGTGCTCTGTAGATTTAGTCTTTTCTGCAGTTATCATTTTCAGTATGCAGAATGTTCTATTAAGTAGTACAGCTCTTCAGGGATTTATATGTATATTATTTATGGAGGAACCTCTACAATTATATAATCCTAACAACCTTGTTGGCTAAGTAGTTCCACCCAGGGAAGCATTTCATCTTGTCTCAAGAATATTTCCTAATAACTTTACTGCAGTGAATTTCTTACTGCCTACTTCAACAAGTAACAGTTCCTTATCAAAGGGTTAAATTCTCACAATAGAAAGGGCTCTTAAGGCTTCTTCAAACTTTTTCATCAGCCTTTTATTTACCCAGTGTTGTGTAGGAGTTAATGTCCAGTCAGATTGAGACAGCAGAAGAACAGTTCTGTGTTCCTTATTCTCTTGTGGATACACTACATGACCTAGCTATATGAAGTATTCCTGAGCCTGAGGCTCTCTATTTAGAGTGGAAATAATAACCCACATGTAAATGTAAAGACATATAAGGGATTTTAGATTTTAAAAAGTGGTTTTACAAACCTTGCTCCATTTATTATTCCCTATATGGTGAAATATTTTCTAGTACAAAAGACTTTTAACCTTCAGTAAAGCCATTGCTTAATTTTTTGTGTTAAGTCTTTTCTGGTTGAGTACCAGAAAACCAGTGACCTTCACTGAATTATGAGAGCTACTGGGAACAGTTTCTACTTCTTACTTGCACATTTCCTGACTGATAGAGACAGGAGGGGAAGATTTAAGCATACTGCTGGTGTGGGAAGGATACACTAGAACTTCTACAGAAGAAAGTTTTGCCTTGTATTAATCAAAACCACATCAAAACACGGCCCCAAAACCAAAGCAAATGCTCTTGATCTGTTCCTTGACTATGCAATATCTTGGCTTCTATTTTCAATTGAGATTACGTGCAGAGTAGTGAACATTAAGAAAAACTCTACAAAGCATGGGTACTTCTGGTACTTTGATTTCATTGTCAGCTCAGGTAAGGAAATAGATAAATACTGATATCCATAGGGCAAGCATTTAAACCAAAATACATGGATGATTAAATTGATAGTATTAGCAAACTGCTTTTTTATTGGAAGTTGAACACTATCAATAATTTTCAGAGCACTGTAGCAGCAGGAAGACTACTCATTAAATTAACTTAAATCAAAATCACCTTGTGAATGGATTCAGTGTTGGGAATAAACACTGTTAACACTTATTTTTATATATAAATGAAAACTCCTAAGAATTTTTCCCCCAGTCTCTGTTCTTCCATTAAATTTGTTTGATTCCATTGCTCCCTCTGGGCTGCACAGGTGTACATGCTACAGAAATTTGGCTTGATGCACTTTTACCTATTCCCTCTGAACACACAACTTCTTGGGAAGCTCTTAGCTTCCACTTATAGAAAAAGAGAAAAATCACATTATGTAAATGACAAATCAAAATTCAGCATTTACTAATTGCTGAAAAGTCTCTAAAAACCTGCATGTTTAGCAGTAGTGGCATCCCAGAACTTCACAGCTCTCATTCTCTGCTCTCATATGGCGCAGATCTGCCACAAGAACCAGCCCCAGTAACTTGAACTGGTGTCAGCCAGAACCAGAGGGCACAGCATAAGATCCCCGGTTGTAAATATCACTGGACCACTCTGAAGTGGGCTCATTTCTGGCTTTGCCTTAAGCATCCTTTGAAGGGCTAATTCTGTTTCATTTCCCTCTATTTTCAGCTATTTAGCATAATTAATTTGATCAGCCCAGCAAAAAGAGTGCTTCTTTCTTTCATGATACAATGATGCAATTTCTTTGACCTCTATTTCCACCTTTAAGATATAAGAGATTCACATATTTAGAAATAGTGACTACTGCATTATTAGCTGTTATATTTACAGAATAATGGCTTCAGTAGGTGAAAATACATATTTATCTGTTTCTAAAATGGCAGATTTTCAGGTTGCCTCAATGCCATGTGCATTTACACCTCCTGTCATGTTGCTGCAGTTAAATATCTTTCCAGGAAATTGTGTAACTTTCAGAAAACATTGGAATTAAGACAAACTGTATGTTTTGTATTTTAAAAATTATCAACCTTTAGGAAAAAGTGATGTACATGTACAATATTAGCAGTTCATTAGTAACTATTAAATGCAGCTCTGATTAAATTCCAACTGTTGTCCAAACTTGAACCTAACTTAATCTTAAAGCTCATGAGAAGTTCAGTAGACCTGCAAGAAGAATCATATTGCACCCTGAAACTCAATCACACTTTTTAGAAAACTTTTTGATTCTTTTTTTAATGGGACTATCTGTTACTACAACTCCAACTCAAAGCCCTTAAGCACATGCCTAACTTTAGGAGAGTAACGTGGCAATTAAATCAACATATGTTCAAAATCTGTTCCCCCTGAGAACGTTGTTGCAGATTTGAGGTGTGCACCCTGTCTGTTTTAGGTTACCTGTGCTCACAGCACACAACCTGAGGAGATGTTCTTTTGGTGGCAGGTAGCATTTTGGCTCACTTTCCTCCATTCTTTTCTCAACCTTACTCCTTTAAAGCCTATGTTGATTCTCCAGGGTTTTGGGAGGCAGAGACAATGGCAGAGGTGGGATTTACCTGGGTTGCTTCCACCACTAGCCCATAATATTATTTCTTCATACAGAGCAATCAAAGCAGTTTTGGAGGTTATAAATTTATAAGCAACAAGGCAGAGGGTGGGCTCATAGATCACAGTGTCATGCTCTCAATCAATATACATACGACATCCCAGATGCTGCTGTTGTGGCATGGGCACACAAGAACCTACCTCAGTTTCACACCAACTCAATCAATCCTCTTTGCTCTTTCTTTTTTTTAATAGACGTGCTATGATAATAATTAGGTTTTTGTTCAAAGTGGCCATTCTGTAAGACATGATACTCCAGGTAATACTTTTATTTTTATTTTATGGGCTCTTGTTTTGTTTTGTTTACAATTATCAGTGCCTGCTCTAGGTTCTCCAGAGAGCTTTTTTTCTGAAGCAGGTGCATTTTCAGCTCATGTAATGGATTTAGAGATATTTGGCCATAAATAGATAGTGTTAAACGCTGCTGTAAAAATGAGATAAATGTTTATTACCCAAAAGGTTAATAAAAAATCCACTTCGGACCCTCTAGAAAAGAATTAATCCCTTTAAGCCTGTATTGAACCAGTGACAGTTGCACAAGATTCACAAGCAAATTGCATCCCTAAAACATCTTAAAAGCAGAAAAAAAATCCCAGACTGCACAACACAGTAAATGGAGGGAAGGAATTCATGAGATAGGTACCATTTATTATCTAATTTAAGCACTTAGTAGCAGCATCTGTTTACAAATAACCACTTTCAGCATTAGATAAGTCCCATGTTAGGTTACTGTTCCTTCCCAACTTTATTATCAAACAGTACGATTTTATCAGGGTAACACAGAAAATCTCAGCTGAAAACCAATGAGCTGTAAAACAGTCAACAATCCAAAACATCAGCAGGAAGAGGAACCAGCACCTGACAGGCACAAGACACTTTAAGCACATACAATATTTTCCCTGAATTTCATAGGTTCTTACACTTAGCTCTAACAGACTAAATGCACTTGAATTTTACTCCCCTTACACTTTGCTGTTGAATAGAGAGATGACATGCAGTAGCTTGGATGGAAAAATAATTTAATTTCATAGGAGTACAGGCAATATTATAACCATCAGACCTGACAGTTGCCCATGACAAAGTGAACATAACATGATCTGGTTGCACTAGACACCGTCCTTCAATGCAAACTCTTCCACACAGGCACCTTTCCTTCTCCCCTTGGGGGTAAGCAGAACTTACACTCTCCCAAAATCAATATTCTTGTGGCCTCCCAAGGTTTTCAAGCATTCTCTTTCCTTATTTCCATTCACACCTCACTTCTGCTAGTCCTAAGTCTGCTTTTCCCAATCAATAGAATGGATAGCAGAATCTCTCTATTCGTGCTAGAGGTGATTAGTGGAGTTAAGAATAATTTGGCCCTCTAAGTCTTAAACAACCTGGCTGTCATCCCCCCCTTCTGGTTGTGTGCTAGAATGAGACAATAAATCCAAGTTTGCTCCCCCAAAGGAATCCAGTGACTCCCAGGGATGGTGGTTTTGGGGTAGCTAAGAGCAGTAGATGATTTCTGCACCATTTGGCAACCAATACCCCCATACATCCTGCTTTTATTCTCTTTGTTTGTCCAAATGGCTGATGGATTCTGTCCATGTGAGGACCATCTTTAAGGAAGGAAGAAATGCATGTTGCCTATCTACATTACTACTTGAAGTGAACACTAGAGATGAACGTTAGTTAAAAGGTGCTGACTGAGATCTGAACCTCCCACAGGCTGCAAATGTACTTCTGGGAGTGGTGAATTACGTATCCCAACAACTGAAAACATCAGAACTGTAACTCAGCAAGACATATTTAAGCCACTAATTTCAGCTCCTGAGATTTTCAAACTCGGGATGGAAGGACCAGCCTAGTATACATCTTCAACGCATTTTGCTGAAAAAAGAGCTGCGTAATATCAAAACATGAGTTTCAGCACTAAAATAGTGTGCCTGGTGTGAGCTAATGAGTTGTAAAAGACCTTTAGCCAGCAAATACAACCTACTTCTTCCTCCTCTGTCTCCTAGAGCTGAAATAACTGGCTGCATGAAACAGTTGCATTTAGTTTTTAGAAGGCTGGCATAGGATATAGGGATTGCAGGCTCAAAATTCATTGTAGGTACTACAGGCTTTGACACATCTTTTTTGTACTTTCATTTCCTGTTGCTTCCATCTCCTTGTAAAGGCATGAAAAACATAACCTTCTGTGAGGTTGTCAGGGTCTGACAATGAAAATGTCTGAACTAAACTGATGCAAAATTTGGCCAGTTGCTATTGTTTCTTTTTCAGGTCACTGTATTCAAATGCTGGTTTTATTTTCTCCAAAGAGTCATGCAATTATTTTATGCTGTCTTTCCTCTTCTATTTATTGTCCCTGATACTTTTTCCAGCACTACAGAGCTCTTAGAAAATCTGCATCTTTACCCTCCCAACCACTAAAACCCTGGAAGATTTTTTTCTTTTACTAAATACAAAATGCTTTGAGATATAACCATTCCTGTGGGCGCACCTTGGTAGCATGCGAGGAAATTCTGAAACTTTAGTTTATTTTATACTATGATGCTGTTTTCTAGAAATATATCCTGAAGTTAATGAAGTATCACTGCACATCAGAAGTTTAATCCAGATCCTTCAATCCCCCCAAACTCTGTGATATTTTAAGCTGGTGCAGAGCTTCAATTAACCCCGCCTTTGTGTATCCTCAGGTTGGAGTCCTGGGCTGATGAAATAGCCTAACTCCATTCTGAGATTGACAAGTTATTAATTAGGACAGCAGGCCTGTCACAACCTCTAAGCCTCACCAGCACTTCCACTGGTTCCTTGGAGAGATGTATTGTCGCCTACTATTGGGATTAAGCTTCTCACTTCCAAAATATAAGCCTCAGTCACAGCACTGGATTGAAAATGACTCTATTAGTATTTTTGCAGCCCATTGGCCTGTATTTCTTCCAGTCTGGCTTTAAGGATGAAGTCTCAGACCATTGAAATCAGTGGGAGTTTTGCCACTGACTTGACTGGGGCCAGAATTTTACATATTTTACAGGGAATCCTGAGAAAAAGAATTCCATTTACAAAGTAGATTTTCAAGCACACTGGAACAAACACAGCCTTGGAATATCCTCAGTTGTCTAAACAATGGAGATCATGACAGATAATGTAGGGCAGGACCTGATCTGCAGAATCTTGCCATGGTGGCTGAGAAAGCAGCAGCCAATGCTACAAACTCTGATCAACTAATAGTGAATTATTGTTGTAAGACAATGCTCAAAGCACTTGGAAAAAACCCATGAGTTAACAATGCTGTTGGACTCCAACAAAATCAGAGGAAGTTTTTACAAGAGATGATTGAAGGATTCTTGGGACTCCCTGTAAATTGAACACAAAGGCATGGTGAGAACATACAGATTTGGAATCACAAGAACTGCATGGTTTCATGTTACTCTTTGCATTGTGTTACTTTATTATTCTCTAATGAGGCTGTAAACAATACATACAATAATGGCACTCAGAAGCAGCATGAACTCTGTTTAAGAGAGTTTTCAGTTGCATTGCTTTTATCTTCTACCATCTTAGAGAGGGAGCAGAGTTCATATATATAGTGTGAAGACAAAAAAACCCCACAAGCAAAATACCCACAAAAAAAATTTTTTGGGGAAAATGTCCATGCTAGGGTTTTACCGAGAGTATTGTATCCCATTTGAAATATTCACATTTACTACCAGGTACCCTGAAGAATAGCCACAGTGCTAAAACATGAGTGCTTTTGCAGCTCTACTGGTTTAGAGACAGCTGCTTTTGTTGGATTAGATTCACAAGAAAAGCTCTCGCCAGCGCCATGTAGGTCACCATGTGGGGTTCTAGCACTTGCCACACTGCAAAAACATTATTTAAGACCAAATTTTGTGAAGGAGCCAAGGGCCCTCTGTAGCATCTGGGTGTGCTGTTTTCTAGTTCATTGCTCAGAGAAAAATACATGGTTTCAAGACAGAAAGTGGAAAGGGATTAATAGAGGGATTTTTGTACAATGCAGAGCAATGCCCAGTCTCAGATTTGAGTCCCCTGTGCCTTTACCAAAGCCATCAATGTACAGCTTTATAGTCACTGTTTTCAAAACATCCACAGGCCTGTAGAACTCATGTAGAATTAGTACAAGTACAGTATGTAGAAGTGCAACACCACTAAGTATGTGTATCTAATTGCACCCCAGTCGGGATAATACCAATTTCCACAGTAAAGCTATAGTCAGTCATAACAATTAAAAAAATCCTACCTTTTCCTTCCTACCCTTTCTAGTCAGCTTTTCTCAAAGCACTTCCAAATGAATACTATTTAACTGCTGGGTTTGAGAAAGGACTTAATTATTTTAGATTAAGTTTCCAGTGATCAAGAATCAACACTGCAGATTTGTGCGTCACCAATGTAACACACACTGGCTATCACACCTGTTAGCTGAGAGCTCCAGAACTGCTGGAGTACAGAGGATACACAAAAGCACATTCCCATTCTTGGGAGAGTTCAAGTCTAGGTCATTTTGGCAACGGACATGAAGGAAAAGCCTGGCTGTGCTGGAAAAATAAAAGTCCAGCTTCATTTTGAGACCATGAGAAGGGGAAGACTCTCATCCAAATTGTAACACTTTGCTCTTTACACAGCTAGACATGTTAGATGTTAACCAGCACAATCCAAATAAGGAATCATACCAAAACCTGGGATAAGCACAATTCTGACTAAATTTAGGAAAACACATAAAAAAATCGACTGACGACCAACAGCTAACACTGTCACATTCACAGAGAACTGAGGAGGCACTCAGAGGAGGATATTGCCCAAGAGCAAGATGCAAGAAATTCCCATAATCATTTTACTAAAAATTTCCCATAAAACCTTACTTTAAAAACATAAACAACAGCTCTCTTTTCCCACCTACCCCATCTGTAGTTCCTCCTCTGCCAAGAAGATGCCACACAGCTCTCCCTTGTCATGCCCCAGCAGAAGCAAAAGCTACTCTGCCACCAAGGTGAGGCCCTCAGAAACACCTGGGTGCCTCCCTGGGGTGTAAAAAGATTCAGCTGGGTATCATCAGCCTCACCTAGTCCTGCCTTCACAATCTTTACTCCTAATAATGCTGTCTACAAAAGATTGAGCTGGAAATGGCTTTCAGGTGAGGAAACTAATCAAATGCAAAGATCCAGGTTGTCCCCATAAGCATGAAATGGCAAAATGCCTTTTTTCTTTTTTTTTTTTAACAGAGTCATTTTTCAGGATGGATTTATATCCTGCAGTGTTCACAAGGCCTGTGTTTTCACAGCATTTGAGGCAAACAAAATGCTCTTGATGAAATACCAGCTCTTACTGTGTGCAGAATATGGCATTAAATTTATAGAGCAAAGGAAGAAGTGGTTTACTTGCCTTGAGGGGAATTGAGAAGTGACAGTAGGCACTTAACAGCAAGTTCCAATTACAGCATTTAAATATAATTGCATAGTCTGTTAATCTATGTCAGGGTGGCATCATTTTAATATGATTGTCACAGATTCTTTCTAATATTATGAGTGATGTGAGTGAAGCTGAGCCTACGGAAAAAGTTCAGTTCCAGGTCTTAATATACACTCTAATTCTGTCTGTCAATTATGCTACAGAAGAGTTCAGATAAAGGTCTGGGGATCTAGAGGATGTAGATACCTTTATTAAAGTACTTCTATTGTAAATAGATGTATGGGTCAGGAGACAGTTATCATTTGGTCTTGTTATTTTTTATGAGCCTTCTACTATTAGAATAGACTCTTGTGCATAATCATTTAGATGTGTCATGGAATCTTATTTCAAATGGAAACCGTGAAGTGAGATAACAAAAATTACAGCTTGGCCTCTGCAAAAATGTTCATTTAGCCACTCCCATTTGTATATTATATATAGTATTAGAGGAGTATTAGAGAGTTACAACCCAAGGATCCAAAAGCACTTTGTATATCCTTTATAAACTCCAAACTTTTAATTATATAATGGAAACTTAACTATACAAAGAATGGAGATTGATGTCCAGTAGGTAAACTTCAAAACCTAAAATAGGCATTACTCTTCTGGTAACAGTAAAAATGGTAAAAATATGCAGACTGTTTCTTCTGGTGTAAAAACTGCATGAAGGTGTTCCTGCCTCCTTGCTCCCCCACATCTAGGTCTGCATTGGGATTTACTGCCTCCACAGTTGTGCTTTAGGAGATGATCGTATGGCTGCACTTCAAACTTGATTAGAATTTATGCAAGTTGAAGAATGTCTGCTTTTAGAAGGTTTTTTGCCCAAACCAGCTCACTGATCTGGTCTAGAAAGCACAGTTGCATCACCAAAAGTATTGCAGCTCCAGGGCTGGAATCAACACCAGCAGTAAAAGGAGGGAAATTGTTTATAACAAGTTTCCCAAATTATTTTCTACTGCTGGAGAGTATTTAAAATGTCTATTACAGGCACAGATTTCTGGTTCTACACCTCACCAAATGCTGTAGATATTTTGTAGGCAGTATACATAAACAGAATTTACAAAAAATGCCACAACCTCCTTGTAGGAATTGACTTTTATTGTAGTGATGACCATGATCAACCAACAGAATAAAACAGGAAGAAAGCTCCATAAAACAGAAAGCAGAGGGTTCAATTACAATGCAGTAATTATCAAAACTTCCTTATTTTTGTGCAAACCATCACTAGATCCTTTGACAAGTTTACATCTCATATTAAAATATCACTGCCACCAACAAAACTATCCTCGAGCACCATGCTGGCACTTGTGTTGCTGTAATCGTGCAGGAAGGATGCCACTTACTGAATCACTGGATTTTCCTTGGCGGTTTCCCATCCAACACTACAGGGCTTGGCTGTGTTTAACTCTCAAGATCAGGCAGGATCTCAGCCAACATTGCATGGCCACATATTTTCTTAACCCTCCGACCAGCTGCCATTCTAAAAACACAAGTTGCAAATGCCCAGCTACATAATTCCTTAAATTTAGGATGGTCTTGTCTAGCATTTTATTGTCCCAGTCTCTACACAGTTACTTTTATTTATCAGTCACTCTATTTTCTCTGTGGTCATTATGGTAGCAGGATAATTTTTAAATAGATTTTCTTTCATGGAAAGAACCCAATAATATCAAAATATGGAGTTTCTCCTAAAATGACCTTTGCTGAAACAATGGCTGTCCTGGGGGCTTATGAAAAGAGACCCAAAAAAGAGATGTACATTTTGGAAATCAGTGAAGCAAGTGAGTGATTGTCCTACAAGCCCTTGGACAACACTGCACAGAGCTACCATATGCTTCCTAGTGCTCCCCTAACTGCCAGCTGTCTCCACCTTGCTCCTTCCAAATGGCAGAGGGGGCAGCCGAATTGCCAAAATTGATGTTTTGACCTGCAGTTATAGGCAGAGAACAGGCTTGGGGTCGGTTTGATAACAACATAAGCTACATGTAAGTAGAGCAAGGACAAAATAAGGTCATATCGTTCCACTGCTGTCACGCAAGGGTAACTAAAGAAAAATAACAATACAGAGGCATTTCTGCTAATCAGGGGGAGATGAAAACAAAGCCCAGATTCTGAGCAGTATTTTACATCCATTTTTCCCTTCATTTGGAGAAGAGGCAAATGTTATAAGAAGTGCCAGGCAACAGAAAATTGAATCCACTGCCCTTTGAATTAATGTGATCTGAATGCAGATAAGCCTAAAACAAATGAGTTGTTGAAAAATGTGCAGGCTGGGAAAACCTATTGCAATCACCATATCATAATCCCCTTTCTCAGGATGAACCAATTTGCTTTCTTCTGTCTCTTCTTTTCCTCCCTTCCACCATTTCTGGCCATGCTGATGGAGAACCATCACAATAAATCTTAGCTTGGGCTCTGTGCCACACTGAGTCTTGTTTCTAAAGATTGGTGCTCAGAATCACAGAATGATTTGGGGTTGAAGGGACCTTAAAGGTCATCCAGTTCCAAGCCCCCTACCATGGGCAGGGATGCTATTCACTAGACCTGGTTGCTCCAAGTACCATCCAACCCGGCCTCGGATAATTCCAGGGATGGGGCAGTAGGAAGAGGTGCACCCCGGTGTGTGGCCCCCAGCAGACAGGGCTGGCACATCCCCAGTGCCCACTGGGCTTGGAACTTGTGCTTGCGCAGACCTCCTGCCACAGGAGGAATGAGTGTGCTTCTGCTTCTAAACCTTATGAGGATGTTTGATGGAAGCTCTTAGACCAAGAGGAAAAAAGCCACTGTTCTGCTGAATTACAGTGGTTGCTCTCTGATCCTGTCACATCACTAAAGACAGTATAGAAATCCCTGAGAAACCACGTGTGAGATACCAGCCTCTTAACATAATTTTAATGATTATTCTTCCAATGCATTGTTATGGTGGTGTATCTGGTGATTTTTTACTATGCCAGATGGAATTCTAAAGCTTCCTTCTTACGAAACATTAAATTGGACAGGTTATGACTGCCTGATTTGAGTTACTCTCTAAGGTATGCATCTCATGGGAGATTTTATGAATGAAAGCTTTTAATAATGAAACACATAATAGGCAGGTGTGAGGCAGAATGCAGGAACGCATCCTTATCTCAGTCATAAACTGAAAGCTTGGAAAAAATGCTAATAAACTGTTAAAAGCCTTTAATTAAGTGTGGCCCTAATAAATTGTGTGCTGCTTGGATGTGTGATCTTAAGAGATCATAAAACTTCCAAAACTCTTAGGAATTTTGCTGCAGGGCACCTGGAGACACTGAACATGCCACAGGTTCTAGGAAAGGCAATCACTTTGTCAGTCTTCATTGACCAAATACCTTCCTGAGGGTTTCATTACCTGCAGAACAAAGACTGCCAGGATTCACATGCTACAGCCTGGCTATTGACCAGCCATGCAAAACCAGACAGGAAAATGTGAAAAAAATCTTAATTTATTTTAACTACCTTCCCTACAGAAGCAAGACCTGCAGAATGAGGCTCCTGATGGCATGGGTTTTAGGGGGCACATGACATCTCTCTGCATTGTGGCTTTTATTATTTTGTAAACATATCGTAAGGACAGCTAAGCTTCTCCAGGTTGGGTAAAAATCAGCACTTAGAAGAGAAAGACACACTGAATGAACTTATACATATGCTAAGGAAGCATTTATCACAGAGCTGACAGTATTAGATCTCAGAGAATCCTCAGGGAATTGCTCCTACCTACCATTCCAAAAACCTCAGTTTGACCCTGCATCCAAAGACTTACATTAAGACATAAATTCACAGAGAAGCCCAGACTTCATTGGCTCTAATTCTCATAAATTGGTTGTTTCAAGCCTCTGCTCTTGAAGCTTCCCAAGGCAGCTCTCACTGAATGCCACAAACTTCAAGGGGCTGTTCAGCAATCATAGATCATGGTGGCACAAGGTGAATGTCTTCAGCCTTGGAAGACAACCAGGAGTGAAGGATATTCTGCTGGATTGCTGAACTGACTTTTCACCAAACAGGAATTTTCTCCACTCTGAACTTTGTTTTCATGGCTAGGTTGAACTGACTCGGCGCTTGGTGATTTGCTCTTGTAATTTCCAGAATGCTCTGCACTTCAAAGAGTTCCTTGCACAAACAGCAAATCGAGCTCAAGTAAGCAAGATGGTACTCCCTGTGCATGTACTGAACACAGACACACAGACACTCATTACTGAACCTCCCCTCTCACATCCATATGCTGTTGCATTTCCCTAATGATGCTTGCACCGTGCCAGTGTCCCCTCCTGAACAGGAGGTGCACAACAGCTGGTGAAACAGGACAAAGTCAGGGGAGAGCAGCTATTAGAGGAGTTAACTGGTGAAGCCTAGACACCACTAGGAGACATTTTCCATGTCACTGTGCATTCAGCATGGAATCTGTGTCATCACATGGTGCGGCAGCCTTGGCAAATCTGTTCCAAAGCTGAGTCTGCTGGCACTTTGCAACTACCATCATCCCTGCTGTCGTTGCTCTTTGGCTGCCTCACTGCAAATGGTGTTCTCCTGTCACCTCTGCTGCCACGCAGACAGACAGACAGGGCTCAGTTTAGTTCCAGCCTACCTACGTAGTCTGTCACCAGGCTGAATGGGAATACTCTGGACTCTTTTTAGATGGTATTCGTCCATAAGAGACAGCCTGAAAAGTGGGGATATAATTATTTTCTGATTTTATCCAGAAATGGGGGAGGAATTCCTGATTTTCTACAGGCATAAATGTATTCAAGTCTGCTCAGTTCAGATGTTATTTTTTCAGTGAAGATCATGCAACAGATAGAGTCCATGAACTTCAGGCATTACACCTGAATTCTTTAAAGGGACAGCAGACATTGCTGGGAACTGGAGTTTAGCTTGTGTGGAAATCAGCACAGGAGAGGATAATAAACTATGCCAGTGTTGAAGTAATTTTGTATCTCTCAGAGGCACTTCCTTCTACATAAAACTGTATTCACTGTGGATTTGACATTATAAAAAGGGAAAGGCAGGAAGACAGAGCAGCTCCTGGCTCATTTGTCAAATGTTGGAAGCATATCATGATAAACTGGACAAACATGTTTTTCCTGCTGTGCAGATCATTTTCTGCATTTCACCCCTTTCATACATCCAAATAAACTGTTCATTATTTTATAGTTCTTGAGGAATTCTTCAAAGCAGTTACTCTGTTTCTGTACTTTGTACAGAAAGTAGGATATTACTTATCATTCCACTCTGCTGCTCTCATTTACCGTGGAGAGAACACATTTGTTGTTCACTGACCCCTCTGGATTGCAGGAGCAAATGTTGAGGGGATTTGCTCTACATCCACCTTATGGGAGTCCTGCTCAGTGTGACTAATGCCCTGTGCTAACATGTAATTAAACACACCTGGAGGGTTTTTGCTTGGTTTTTTTGTTTATTTGTTTGTTTGGTTGTTTTTTGTTTTTTTTTTCCCTGAATCTGCATGCAGGCAAATCTTTGGATAAATTTTATGGAGGCTGAATTCCCATCTTAGAAAGAAACCAGCCTGAATGCTGTGGGGGCTGAGGGAAATGGGCCACTTCCTACAGCCAGTACATTGACACAGGTCTCCAAGATTTTAGCAAAAAGAAAATTTAAAAGTTAGGTTCATTATCCACATGCCACATTACTGTGCTAGGACCAGCAGAGTAACAGCTGCACGCCCAGATATCTTCAGAGAACTACTGGTTTGCAATTTTTTTTTTCCTCTGCCAACTCCTGAATAAAAGGAAACCATATCTGTACAACCTCTACTTCTTTCAGGAAATTCCCTGTCTCTGAAAGGTTTCATTAGTTGTTTCATTAAACTGCTATTAAATTGCATGATTTTATTTACAAAACAACAAATAAGTTCAATCTTCTGATGTAGAAAATGAAATGCTAGTCTTTAAATATTCTTATTATTTGAAACCCATTGTTTCAGTGCCCAGCTTTCTTTACTCTGTCCTGTACAACTCAAAAACTTTCAGGTTAATTTTTTCTGGCTTTGATATATTTTTATAACACTTACCTAGGTATTTTACTCCCTTCCTGCTCCTAGCTACTGTATTGCAATATTGAACCTGTAGCATTTAGGGATAATGCAATTTTTTCTGGATACCTGGCCCACAACAGAGGGACCAAAGGGACGAAGTTATTTTGTTCTACTTGTTCCACAAAAAACAGGTACACAAAATATATAGACATGCACAAGCCTCCATAAACATTCCTACAAACAAAATCTCTGCTGGTGTTGGCTAACAAACTCCCCTCCAGCGTTTTCTTCTCACGCAACCAGAAGACTTCCCTGATACCAAAACCAAGTAATTTTCATCTAGTGTGTTTGGACTAACCTAATCAACATGATGTGACCATCTATTTCAAAGTCTACAGGAGGACAACTAGACCAGCGCAGTACGACTTGGAGCAATTTTTACTCTAAACTTTACCAGACATTGTCTGCTTTAGTTTATCTTTATGGCTGGTTCCTTAGCTTCTGGCAAGGCAAGTATTTAAAAAATGAACATATGTTGCATAAAATGACAATGAATGTAAATTAATTATTTGACTCTGACATACATTTCTAGCGTAGCCTCTTCCTGCAGAGCAATCTCTATCGTTCGTGATTCCGAGCATGTACTGTGAAGTCTGCGAGGCCAGTCTGCTAAAATGCAGCTGCATCTCACGAGTCATTCATTACCTGTAAATGCAGGTGAGCATCCCATATGAAGTAAAGATGAACTTTCAAATAATTGATCTAATGAGGATGGGGAATATTGTAGCAATTAGTGCTTTGGGAGTAGCTGTTAGGGTGGATAAGCTCCTTCTGTGGATTATGGAATGTCTGATTTCTGGATTAGAGTTACTTACATGAAGTGCAGGTGCTATTTACTCATCTGCCTTGTAGATGAGTTGTAGCTAATTTTTTTCACATAATGTCAAGCAAATAAAAAGCATTGTGGTTAATAGCTTGAAGAGTGCTAATAATAATCATGCTTTTTGCTTACTGCTCCCCAAATAAACTTCCTGACTGGATTTCTGTTCTTAAAAACTGAAACTGAATGAGAGAAAACAGAATCAGAACTGCCTGAAATGTCAAATCTTAGGAGCACAGCTTGGAGCGCAGACAGATGGACCTAGCAAAAAGCAACTGCATATAAAAGTGCTATAATCCGTTGGAGCAGCATGTTAGTCGAGAACAATCAGATTCAAAATTGTTCCTCTGAAATTTTCTCGCTGGCAACCAAACATTGTGACTTTTGTCATCGTGCTACGAGGATGAATCAGATGGGTGACAAGAGCCAGGGACTGGAGAGAAAGCAGCAGATGTGAAGACAGAAAAGTGAAGCCAGCACAAAATGCTGCTATCGCTTTTGAGGGGAGGTAGTGATTATGGCATTAATCAACATTCCATAATCAATGGCAAAAACCCTGAGGAGTGCCAATATCTATTCATCTTTATTTATGCATATGCCAATCCTTCTTTGTAATGTTGTCCCTGGGAGTAGTTTCTATGTTATAAAGATTGTTGCCATGAAAAGAGATAATCATAGTTCATGACCTGGAGGCCAAGGTAGTGCATAATGACGCTATTGTGCTCTGGGATGTACAGGGAGCTCTAGAATGAGGGTGGAATGTAACCAAATACGGCATTCCAGTGGAAAGTCAACAATTTAAACAGAGCATTTTAAACAGAAAATCCTAGCTGTGCTATTAGAAATATGCTTTTGCCAGGATGTAATTACACAGAAAACCAAATTATATCACAAAAGTGATAGCATGCCTGACATCAACAGCCAAAAAAGTACTTTACCCCAGGAACTCACCAGACCTGTGAACAATGGGAAGTTGTGTTGGAGGGCTGTTAGCCTGGGATGGAATCCTACCTTGGAGTGCCTGATGCTTAACTCCTTCCTTGCCTCTTGAGCAATGTTTTCTGTCTTGCTCACCCCATAATTACATCCAATATGTGCCATATTTGAGACTGAGAACTATTTCCCTGTATAGTACTAACACGTCCTAGTTATAAGCCTTAAAATTATCTAAGAAAGTGTCTGGCTTGGCAACCTTTAAGCCTATTTCCAGAAGTCTTCGGCTCAGCACACCCGATAAGGAGGCCTCAGGGATGCTTTGCTGGTTTTGGCAAGGACTGTACTAAAATCCTGAAGCAATTCTGACTTCTCCTCTTTACTGGTTGCAATCTCATTTTCTATTTTCAGCATAATTTTAGTAGAACACCAGAGTGCCTTTTTTTATGCTCAGACACACAGATAATAAGTTGCATCACACCAAGCTGGAGGACGACATGATTTTTGGAAAGACTTGAGTGTTAAAAGTTTATGAGAAGTTTGATTTAAAACTATAGTCTACACCATGTACCCTAGGGAAAAAGACAAGTCTCCTTTAAAGCTTGGAAATGATGTTCCATTTGCATTGCATGGATCTGAATATACTGGATTAAGTTGCTTTATGTGATGTTATGTGACTGAACGTAACCAAGTATAACCATATGGTCCATAAAGTAACTTGTGAAATAGACTTGCCTTACCCTGGGAATAGATGTTGCTCATTTACGATCCCCAAAATATTCTGTGTCTGAATTGCTTGCAAGTAGTACAAGGGAGCTGGGCTGTGTTTTGAGGCTGGTGCAGCAGCCAGACAGAATCCTGACACCAGCTCAGCTATAAAATGTACTTGTAGGTCAAAGCTACAGAACAATCTGTATCATGTTGGTTGCTGTCGTTAGCGTTTCCCACTGCAGATCTGTTCAATATATAAAAATGCTAAATTACTGATCCTGGTTATGTTAAACTGAAGGCTGTAAAGCCTATCACATTATTCTGGTTAGTTCTCCAAGGAAAATAATAAATTGGAATCCAGTTCTCCTACATATCTACTTCAAGGATAAAATAATCTGTTTGAAGTGATCCCAATTCATTCCTCTGAAGCTTTAGTCCCTGTCTGCTATCTTTGACAGGTAATTCTTCCCCATTCTTTTGGTGTGTAGTTTAATCACATAAAACTACACTAACACTTCTCAAATATTTCAAATACACACTTTTTCTGGTTTGTCTTATGTAACAATGATTTGTAAATCCTAGCAGCTTTCCTGACAGACCTTGAAAAACTCTTCAAGTTGGTCACTTACAGTAGCACTTGGATGTCATGGAGTGACTGGATGTTACTAAGATGGACCATAATTACTAAATTAAGACTCAGATCACAGTTTCATCAATATCCTGGATTAATCTGAATTCAGAACCTGGGACTAAGCTATGACAAAAAATACAGAATTTAAACAAGAGTCTTCCCCAGGACAATGAATGCTTCAATCCAGAATTTTCATCTAACCCTTTTGCTAATATCTACCTGGTTTTCACTTCAAGGAATGGCTGGGCATAGCTGAATATTAAAAACATGTTCCTGTGAGAACAGAATTGGAGCACACTGAGCAGTGGAGACTCAGCTGACTTTCTTTTCTTTGTTCTTCATTGTCAATAACACCCATGAAATTCATATTTTAAAGTAAACAAAAGGACAGAGAAGAAAGAATAAATAATGTGATCAGCAGATTATTCTGATAATCTTATGGTAATACTGGCAATAACCATTGTTGTTTTAAAGCACGATGAACGGCACTTTTTGTTTAAAATTGCATGGCAAAGTGCACACTCTGCTTCTTAAATATCTTAAATGAAAATAGTTTTACTAACAGATACCTCCTTTCCCAGTTGCCTGTGAACGGAGTAATATTATATAGAAACCAGTGGCTAGGTAACTAAACCAAAAGGAGACACTTGAATGTCCAGAGGCACTTCTGTGTATTACATGTTGCAGCCTTATAATTAAAAAAGTGAAGTCTAAATTCAAATATTGCATAAACTACCTGTTGACTTTATTAGATCAGTACTTCTTTATTACCTCTCAGATTTTTGGGATGCATCCATAAACATCTAAACTCCTGCTAAGAATATAAATCTGGAGGTGATGAACTCTATTTCATGACAAAGATTTATGCCTTTAACAAGAAGAGAGAATATTTGATATTAATAATAAAGTTCTTCACAGATTTCCTAGGGAGTTTCTTGACTATATAATCTTGTGCAGTTACTCTATTCATACCCAATTTCATGTGCTTTTTGAAGACTGATCATTCATCTTGTCTATCTTGTTAAATAAGAGATTTCAGAAGTCGTATAACATCTCTCTCTCTGCATGTGTGTCTGCATGTGAATGTGCATGTACATGTAGGGAAATTTCTCCCTACTTTGCACTCAGTACCACACCAATCCACACACAATGCTGTTTTCTCAATTTTTTTTCCCAGAGTGTTTCCACAGATGTATGTGGTAGAAGTATCAAACCCTACTCATGAATGTTGGATGAAAAACGATACAGATATTGGCTTCCTCACTGCTCAAGGAACTAATTTTTGAGACATATTTCACCTCCAGAAGTAGCTGAGTGCCTGAACTATTTAGACTTAAATTATAGTGATGGGAACTAAATGTAATTGTCTTACCAGATATTGAATTCTTTCCTCATCTGGCATTAACGTGAAGTGGTGAAATAGGCAGGAAAAGAGGAATTAGTGGTAAAGAAAGGTAGGAATGGATATTCATTCCTAAAAGTATGCATCAAAGCTCTGGGTGCTATGTCCTTTTCACAGTATCTCCACTGTCCCTCAGTTTCTTCCTAAAATGTCATTTGAGCAGGTGGCCAGAAAAGAAAGCAAATAAACTCACGAGCAACTAAAAGAAAACTTGCTCTCGTTATTTCACATCTAACAGTCCAATACTAAGACTAAATGTAGAAAAAAAATGTGGAAATAAAGTTTTTTTGACCTTTGTCCTTTGGACACCAGCTAGATCTTTTTTCCCCACTGTGACTGATAAGCATAGCGAAAAGGGAATGAAGCCATGCCAAGCATGTCCAAGTTCTTCATTTCCGAGCCTGCTGTTTCCTTCTGAGAAGGGGAGTAACCTCTGCATATTACATTATTAAGCTGCAACTAACAAAAATAGTGTCTCCTTCCTGTCACACTCTACAGCAGAGCAAGGACATGCAAATCATGTGACTATAGATTTATTTTACCTTATTTCATTAAATAAATATCTGTGAGGGAAACAGGCACAGCCAGGATTATTCCCTTAGAACAATTCATAAATTGCACATGTTCTGTGCAGACTTTTAGGCACAGACTAAACATCCATCACTTCTTTCTTAGATATTTTCCTCAGGTCCTTCATTTTATTTTCCTCTCCCCTCTGGGTTATAGAAAGTTGAGCCATTTTCTCCAAAAAATAATCATCTTCCTAAAATAAGAAAATAGATGCTTCTTACAACTGTATATCACTATGGTATTCAAGCTACATAAAATAATCTCAACATCTGTTTCTCTGTCAATTTTCCAAACCCCAACCTACTAATAATATGCTAGACGGATGGTAAAACCAACTATCACGCTATCTTGATCCTTCTGATTAAATAAATGCAATGTGGATGTGTGGCAGCTTTTGTGACAACACAAAAACGTATAGGAAAAAAATAGATGCAAAAAGAATCACAACAAAAAAAAGGAGCTTATGCCACCGATAAGCTAACATCAAAAGTAAACTCCAGAAACATAATTTTAAGACCTGTTGTTTATCAGAACAAATTCAACCTGTTCTGTTTTTACAGTTTTATCTCTTACAAGATGGTTTATTGCAGGTTTTGAAATCATGGCTGGCTGACCAATGATAAAATTCCATTTTTCTGAGTGTGCCTAATGCACAAAACA
This sequence comes from Erpornis zantholeuca, assembly GCA_013400515.1. NCBI lineage: Eukaryota > Metazoa > Chordata > Aves > Passeriformes > Timaliidae > Erpornis > Erpornis zantholeuca. Next base: position 642,527 of record VZTN01000268.1, read on the forward strand.
ATGTTCTCTTGATTGACCTTAGCATTTCACCCTGGGTACTGCCATCCTGGGACTGCTTGTTGTCAATGGGCAATCATTTTAGTGCCAGAATTCTGCAGTGATTCTGTTGTCATCTAGTCACACAAGAATGTTAAGGATGTTCTATCACATATAACTGTGACCTTGGTTAAAGTTTAGGAAACAATACCTGGACTTGATAAAATATTTTTCCCTATGTTGGTGCCGTAGATGAGGTAAGAGGCAAAAAGAGGCTGTCATGACATCCACTTCTATGGCAGACATGAAAAGACCTTTCTTCTGCTCAGTACACATGATTAATGACTGTAGGTACCTAAGAATGGCAAACTGAATCAAACTGGAGATCTTGCTTAAACTTAAATATCCCATCTCCAGGAACATATAACAACAAAACAAGTAGACAAGTAGGCAGTTATAACCTTCTCCCAAGTTCTGATAAGCTGGATTGTAAGAATTTCCAAAACTAGGGATGGTATTCATGTCTTTGCATGGAACAGCCCTTTCTGCACTTGGATTCCCTCAGTTTAAATGATCAGGCTTTGGAGTGGCCTTCTTGTGGTTTCTACAGCTGTCTGAGTGCTGCAGCTTGGAAGAGGTCATGTTATTATCTCTCCAGCTTTTTTGTGCTATTTAATTTGAAAAGAGAAACTGCAGCTGCCTCACTCCTCTTCATTGACTCTGCACCTAACTTCCAACTAATTTTGATTGCACATCCCCATATAACCCCAATACCTCCTTTTTGCTATAACTGGCTTTATGAATGAAGGCACGGTGATTAAATTACAGTGATGACATGCCTGCATTGACTTCTCTGCTATGCATTGTGGTATATGACATGGTTTGTTGTGTAAAGCCTCTCAGGCTATTAGTTGTCTGAAATAATCTTGCAAGAAAAGGTTTAGTTTTTAATGATAGCATTCTAAGTATCAAAATGGAGCTGAGAATGGAAGAAAAAAATGGAACAAAGTAGAAAACTTATGATAGAACACCTTCTAATTATAATAACGCACTCCAGGGCTCAAATTATCAAATGATAATTTACACCTAGGTGATTTGACAGCACTCGGCCTTTGGCCTTCTGCCTAACAACACAATAGGCGTAAATCATTACCAAGCGATTCACACCCTGTCATGTCTTATTGCTTAATTAATTTGTCTAAAAGGCTTTCCATGAGAACTTAGAGCAAATGCCTTTGTTGTACATCTTTTAGTATGGGGGTCAGTACCTGCTCTCTCTGTCATTCTCAACTCTCACTTCAGCCTGCTGTAGTTTAACAGCAAATTTTTCTTTTTCCATGCAGTCATTTAAATTGATGTTTGCATTTTGTGCTGTCTTCTTTTAGGTGAGTTCATCAGTTGTACAATGGCTGCTGTGGACCCATGGATGAAGGTTAAACTCACACTGAGCTTAGGACTGCAGAGAGCCTAGAACTGATCTTATGGGTCACAGGAAAATTGTGCTCAAGCAGTTAAAATGTTATTTTTATTAACTTGTCAGTGTATGCTTATTCAAGCAGCAATATCAACCTCATATATAATCTTAGAACAAGTAAAGCTATATTGTTGAGGCAGACATTAAATATTTTGAATATAAATAATGTATAGTATACTCTTGCAGTGATCCAATCTGAAGCCCTGGCACTGTTCTGGAGAATAAATCTGCTGATATAAAAAAAGGAGTTAAACAAATTTATGGGATATAGAACTGCTGATAGCCATTAGATAGGATGATCCAGCTGCAGTCTTGATTCCTTCAACTACTGATTGTTGAAAGCCAGAACGATTTCACAAAGGAAGTGACCCTGGAATTCACTTCTGTCTCCTTTAGTAGGGAGGATGTTGGGTTAGAAGAATCAAACACGCGGGAAGGGTTATCTATGTTCTTATGAACAGTGATAACCAGAATTTCCTAAGTACTCTTTTCTGCTAGAAAAGATGAAAAATTGACAAGAAATATTCCATAAGTTTTTGCAATAAAAATAATTTTTCTAGATGTTTACTTAAGCCCTACCCAACCATCTTCAAATGCTTCCTTTACCAAAATAACTTGTCTGTCCTGAGAACAAGGGAACAAACAATATGTGACCTGTCCTTGCATCCAGAATAGCCACTGTTGGAAGACATCCAGGATCTGGAATGATGAGCATGGTACAAAACTGAAGGTGGGAGCCATAAACCTGTGACTTTCAAGGAAAGGGAAAAGTTGGAGATAGGAATTACGTCTTTGAGTAAGCAATAGTCTCTCAAGGAAAAGCATTACTGTGGTAAATTTGTCACCTAATGTCCCCTTGCTCTAAATGCTGAGAGTTTTAATAAAAAACATTGCTCTTTTAAATTTTAAAAAATAAAAAATAAACCAAAAAACCCCCAAACCAAACCAAAGCACCCCCAAAAAAAGAAAACCCTAAAAATCAAACCACTTTTACTGAGTGAAATGGCATTGACTCAAAAGCTAAAGTCCTTCAGACGTTCTTGCAGCAGGCACAGTGGGAGGGCCAGGAGGACACCAATGTTCCTCCAGCATTTCTCAAAAGACAAATAATGATGAGCTGATTTCATGCCTGTTTAAATACTTGGTCTTTCTTCCTTTGGCTGTCACTTAGAACTAAAAAAATATTTCATGATACCTTGGCTTGCTTTGATTTCACTTTACTGACTGTAATCTTTCCATGATGAGATCATGATTTCTCCCAGACATCTCCTGACTGAAGACTGACTGGACTGGAAGTGTCCTTAAACTACCTCAATCTATGGAACACTCATTATTGGCTGTGTCAAGGCTTTTAATGTCTGTGCAGGTGAATGCAGAATCAAATTTCTGTCCAATTAGCATTTGTATTTTTTGATACATGTGCGATTCTTATTAGAAATTATATTTTGGGAAACCATCAATCTACCTCACACTTCTTCCTTGATTTTTAATGCTGTTAATGTAAGTAAGAAAGAGGTGATAGGAATGCAAAAAATAGATACAAGGCTACATTCATCTTCCAAGAATCTTATTTCTTCTTATTGAATTTTATCCTTGAAAATGAAATTATGTACCTGCAACTTAACACCTACAAACTACAGAAATTTACTTCACTTCTTTGACAACCTGAGAAGGAACATCTGGGATAACAAAGCCAGAATGTGAGCAGTTGGAAATTTGATTGCAAGATAATATAAATTGTTCCTTTAAATGGAGTTTACAAATTAAGACTATTTTCTGAGAATGTGCCTTATCAAAGGTACTTTCGTGCTAATTCTTAAAAATGGAACTGTCTCTTCACTCAGTTTCAGATTAAGGTGTTCTGATAGATATTTCCTTTTTTTTCTTGCTTATGTTATTTTGCCTCATGTTCATTGCACCCTTCCACTTACCTGAGACTGAGCTTCCAGATAAGACCATAATTTTATGACTATTTGTGTAATGGTTAAATCAAAATGGTGATGTCAGAATTTGGCTCTCCCTGTTTCCAAGTGTGTTGTCCCTAATTATGTAAGGGTGACTGGGACATAACCTCTTTTGTCTTTCAGCAGTTCAAGGCTCACTGTTCTCTTCAGCCTTTTGCTACTGAGCCACATGAAGCAAGAAGAGCAGGTAAAATCCCCTCTAGAGTCTAAAGATAACTTGTTTAGCATTTTGACAAATATTTGACTTACTTAGGAAGCTCATATAAGATAGCTACTTACATCAATGGTTTTAGCAACTGTCATCTTCTAATTTTTATATCTTGTGCATGGGGTTCCTACAGTGGAGGAGAATGTGATTTGGAGGTTGCAGATGACTACACTTTCAAAGAAGCCAGGTGAGTAGAGCATGTATTTTACCACTAATTAACCTTAATAACCATCCTGAACACTCACCAGCCCAAGCGACCTGCTGTGCTTAAGTAAAGTTACCAAGATATGTTTAGCCTGAAGGAGGGCCAGACCATGCAAATACATAACATATCACAGAATGTGAAGACAAGATGAATAGTGATAATTTCAAAGGCAGTTGTACAGAGATCTAGCTGTTCCTTTCATTCCTTTTATTTTTAAAAAAGGAATTAATTCAGTGTCATTTCATCGTCTACAACTGTTGGAAAAGTACTCATGAGTCTGGCTATCAAGTTAAAAAGAAACTTTATGGGGACCACCCAGAATGTGTCCTTGGTTATCCAGGGCAACAGAGCCTTAATGAAAGATTCTCTTCTTTCCCTGTTTTTGTCTTAAACTTTAAAAGGCAAGGAGAGCCCTTTAAGCATTTAGGCAGCTGCCCAGACACTAACTTGCTCTGTCAGTCAGCTTGGCCCACACTCTCTGACTTCCCTTATCTTAATTCCAAACTCTTTAATAGTAACGTTGCATACTCAAAACCCTAACCCACTTTTGATCTTTTTATTAAAAAAACAGCAGGTCTGGGTGGCTGGATTTTGAAGATGCATTTATCTCCTCTTTGCGATTTACTTGTTCTTGACCTTAAAAAGGGTATTGGAAGGTACCAATAACTACAGGAACTTGTTTATTTGACTTCTGAAACCCTGGCTCTTGCATGGATCAGCCTCATTTCTGCTCACTTCACAGAATGTTCTGAACATAAAGCAATAAATGCTTTTACCAGCTTTCTCTGGTAAAAGATGCCTCTCTGCTCTTTGGAAACATGGTCTTTAAGACAATAGCAGTGGCAGTATTCTTTACCTTGTTTCTGAATTCAGATTATCTTTATTTTGCAAGTGTTCTGATTCAACCAGAAAAAAAGGGAATTAAAACAAAGAAGCCTACATTGAAGAGTGGAATATGACAATATATTTAGGGAGACTGTCCTTTGATTTTTATTTGAGAGCGAGTCTAAGCTTCTTCTTATTAGGCCAAATTTTAGTGTCATTACACCTGGCAAGTTAATCAAAGGCAGTGCAACTGTAGAACTGCAATTGAATTCCACAAGAGTGACATGGCACAGTCAGAAAAGTTAGTTTGTAAATCCTCTGTAAAGACTATCTGCAGGACAAGGAACAAAATAGTTTTTTAACAGTGGCAATAGAGAGTGCAATTGTTGAGCGATTACAGGGTCTTCACAATTTTTTTCAGTTTGAACAGAAATTCAAACTGGATTACAAAGGCACTTTAAGATTCATCAAACCTTTGGAGCTTATTTCCTGCATTATGACCCAGGACACTTGACAGGTTACAAGGAAGCCTTGCAGACAATTCACACAGCATGACCCAAATGTGACACGAGAGCTCAGCCTGATCTCAGAATCAGAACCTGGTCTCTGTCACCAGAACTGCCCTAGCTCTGCTCAGTTTTGATTAGGAGATTTACCCAAAAATTTATGGTAAATATTTTTCTTGCTCTTCCATTCTATTCTTTCTCCCTGTAGTTAATAGCATTGTAGAAATAGAAGCAGCAAAGAGTTCATCCAACGCAAATGCTTTATAAGCACCTCTAAATTGTGATCATACCAAATTTGCATGCCTGCCATCTGCACACAAACCCTGTCTTTGCTCCAGCAAAGCTGACTTGCTGAACTTACAGTCTCTAGATCTGTACAGCTCTGCCCCATTGCACAATTCTCTGTGTAAACACAGACAGAGGGGACAGCAGCAGCTGCGTGTGTCCGTCTGAGGGCAGAATGCACTCTTAAGCTTTAATAATAATAATACTAGTGGCAATATGTAACATTTAAATAAGCCTTTTCATCTTCAAAGTCCTCTGCAGGCACACAAATTCACCCAGCATCTCTCTAGTGTGGATATTATTAGCATAATTTTACAGAAGCAGTCAGGGGACAAAGAAAAACAATGAGATTTGCCCAGGGCAAGTTGTGGGATCACAAGCAGAGAGATTATTGTAAACTGGCATTACCTGGGAACTTCATTTAGAGATCATCAGAAAGAATAACATAGGAATACGTGTTCAAAGAACTACACAGAGTGCTGACATCATTTCTATGATGCTGCTCTTTCCTAAGAATTATGGATATATCCCAACCATTAACCTAACAAAAGAAAAAGGGGGTATTTTTAACCAATGAAAGACATCCAGAATTCTCCTGTTGGCAGTTCAGTGTTGCTCAGTGTATTGTGATGTAAATTCGATTGATTTGTTGCAGAGAAGTGCAGCACACTGCAGGGAATGTGAAATATCACCTCCACTGAACATTGATTTAAACCACACAGAGATAAACTGCAACAATCTAGAGGCTTCTGATCCAGCCACCCTTCTATAAATACATGATCAATCTTCTTACTTTTTAAGGGATCTCATTTTCATGGGAGTAAATTCCTGCACAAAAGCTGCAATGCAAAGGAGTATCAAAACTATATTACAGTAGCTGAAATACTAATGCACTGTGTCCTGGACTGTACCTCCCTCAGACACATGACATGGTTTTGATCTAAGCTTTGGGGAATAATGTGGACAAAAAGCCTTTTCAAAAACAGAGAATAAAAATGGTCTTATTTGAAATTTGAGTATAACAGCTGAAAAAAGCACCACCCTCATCTTTATTAGGCTGCTATTCAATCCACATGAAGTGAAGACATTGTAACGCTGTTATTATCACCCCACTGGATGTGGAGTGGGAATAAATGGAAAGAAATGCATTACACACTATCCAAGAGACCTGATCCTGAACTGCACTGAGCTTCTTATTCCAAGCCAGGAGTTCTTTGAGCTCTCCTTGACCTCAGTGAGAAATTTGGGCTCTCCAGAGCTAGTACACAGTATTCTTTATTCTTACAAGTCTAGGATAGGTGCACTGAAAAATACATTAAAAAAAAAAAAGTATTTACTCTTTGTTTTGTTTGTTCTTACATCTAAATGTAGTACCCCTGGCAACATAAAAGTATGGCAGCTGAACATTATGTGAAATACAAAAACCATGTCTCTTTTGTCCAGGATTTTTAAATTGTTTAAGGTTTAGAATATTCTGCAGGAAAAGAGCCCATTTTTCCGGAAGTGGATATGCACTTTTACTTTCCTATTAAAACATTATCTTTAACAGACTCTTCTAAGTTCTTAATGTGAATAAATACAGAGCAGGCACAACATACTCCATTGGTATAATACTAACTGGAGAAATGTTGTTGGGTTTTATTTCCACAAGATTTATTTCCACAACAGCAAATGCAAGTAACCTTATACAGGGTGCTGTTGATTTTTCTCTTTTCCATTCTTTATAGGGGACAGCTATAGGCACACCACTCACTCTCTAATATTCCTACAGAAACAGCAACCATCTGGGTGCTGGGGTGGGTGCACCGAGCCCTAGGGTGCCTTTAGCCAGTTCACTTGGAATCTCGAGTCTGTCCTGTCCTATCACCCAGCAGCAATGGAACATTTGTTCCCCGAAGGGCCGGCACGCTGCCAGCAGCAGGTGTTAGGCTGTCCTCTGGGATGAAGGCAGCAGGCATGAGCACTGATGTGTGCCTATGACAAGATGTTGCAAATCTGCTCTCATAGCGACGGTGACAGCATCTGGGACAGTGTTGCGAGTCACCATTCTGTAACCATTAAAAACCAGTTGCCATTCCTTTCATAATAATAAATTAAAATATCATTCCAAAGCATGCTGGTCCCAGGAAGAAAATTAAAGAAAGCATGTAGGGATAAGCACATGTGTGTGCACTGGCACACACAGTGTTACAGCATCTATTATCTGACCGAGTTCAAGTGATTATGTCTTAAATTAACAGGTACAGTTGATTGATAGGATAGGGTTGTGGCTACTTTTCAGACTGCATTTTTAGATTTTCCTAAAGGAAATACAATCAAGCAGAAAATGTTTAAAAGTCATTAAAAACGTTACTATCCTTTTAAACTAATGATTTTATAATTAATAGATAATTCTTACACAGTTGCATCTATTAAGGCCAGATTCCTAAGCCACCTCTGTTTTAAATTTTATTTACATAGGCTGAAGTTGTGCTTCTTCTGCCTAAATGAAAAGCTAAGCAGGGTATGTGGCATTTTACAAGAAGAAGATTTATATAAATATCTGCATGGAAACAATAATAGATTAGCAGTAGCTGCGTCTTTCCAAAATGTCTGTTTTGAAATGCTTTCATAGATCTGTAGGCAGGTGCACAGATATTGTTTCCATGACCTCTTCCCACAGAGATCATATTCTTCTACTTCATTTTGTACTGTATTTTAATATGGATAAAGCACATTTTCAAAATTCACCAACAAGCCATACAGCAAATATCCAAATAATGCTGTCCCTTGATTTCTGTGGATTCTTGTTTCAGCCTGGCATGCTTATCTTCCGAGTGATCTAAATCCAAGACCTTCCATCTTATTGACCTTTGTTGACTATAACGCATGAGATTGATTAGCTCAGTGACTGGGCCTCCCTTTGACCAGTGGTCATTTCTGCTTTCATTTGGGCTGAACCCAACGCGGTTCAGATCAAAGGCAGAACTGTTAATGATGTCAACAGAGCCAGGATTTCACTCTGGGCTTTGACACTTACAATGATCAGCATTATTGTGATGGAGGTTTATAAGCAGGGCTTATCAACATGAGGGGCTTCAGAAAGAGAGAACTGACATTGAATCCGACACAGCTTAGCCCGAGTGGTTTTTAGCATTTTAGTGTTTCCCCTCTATTCATGCTCAGTCTTTGCTTGGCTTAACAATCTGGGTGGTAGTTCACTTTAGCTTTTAGTTCACCAAATAAGTAATTTTCCCACTTGCTTCCCCTTTAGACTTTCAGCCTCATATTTGTAGGTTTGCCCAGTAATATCCCAGGTACTGCTAAAGGCCAGATACCTTGGCTATCTACCACCGTATTTTAGTGAAAAATAAATTATTTCCACAAAAACAGATGAGAAATTGGTTTCAAATGCTCCATCTTGAGAAAATACATTTTACTTTTGCCTTTTCTCTTTTAATTTTCTGTTATTAAATCAAAAAAATCAAAATTTGTTCTATATTTTTCCTCATAAATGGAATGTGTATAATAGAGTCAGGTGGGCTTTTTTGGACAGTTTTGAAGAAAACAATTATTTTCTTTCTTTAGAACAGATTTGGTCAATAATTTGGTATATAAAATGCAGAAAATACTGTAAAATGGCAAACCATTTTTTTTCTGGTCCTTTTCAAAATAAAAATGTCTGATTTCCAGGAACCAGATTTCCAGAAAATCTGGTTCTTTTTGGTTATGAATAATTTAGAATTTTCTCTCAGAACCAAGCATCTATCATTAAAAATTTTACCTAAACCTATAAGAAGACAAGACTCCTGAGAAATTTTAAGTGATATAAATAGGGGGAAAAAAATAATTAATTCACATTCAAATGTTAAATTCAGAGAAGATGCAGAGCACTTTTTTTTTTTTTTAGTATTTATTTTGTTATGGAATTGAAAAATTGATCACCGAGCTATTTTTTGCTGCATATTGCAGTTACAGGAAACCAGAAAACTGACTGTTAGTGGAATGATCAAACAACTCCTCTCACCACACAGTAAACTCCTCTATTACCTGCAATACTACTACAGGCTTAAAATATAAGTCAGACATTGCTCTGCAGTTATTAGAGTGTCTTCAGTATAAACACCCAGTAAGACAGAAAATAAACTTCCTTACAAAAGCGGAGAGAGAAACAAAAATAGACAAAATGACTTGCAGCTTTGAACCTCTAATAATTTTTGAGGATTAACTGCTGGGTCTGTGTTTAGAGACATAACACCACCAGATTCGAGAGGTGCCAATTACATGACCCCCTTGACCTCTGCTAAGGCCTGGTGACGGGCACCTCTCAGGTCATGGTTCTTTTGATATTTTTAGGTGAACAATGAAGTTTTCTTCAGTCTCCCACATCATTCACTCACCTGCTGTGTGTTTAAGATCAGATTTTCGAAGTTAGACATGTGATTTTGTGCATGTACATCTGCATGCATTAACAATTGAAAAGCCAGCCCCTGGTTAAAATGAAAAACACCCACCCAGAATCCTATTCCACTGTGAATTCTACAAGAGCCCCTGAGAAAGTTGAATCCTTTATTGAAATGTTTGGCAAAGAAACTACATACTTTTCTGTTTTGATGCATTAGATAAGGATCTACTTCTTTTTTTTTAGGAAAAAAGCCTTTTTGCTGCAAATCAGCAGCATGAAGAATTAAAACATGAAAACAAAAGCATATTATTTAAAGAACAGCCTGTTCCCTAAACTGTTACTGTGCTGGGTGCCAAACCACATTTTGTGATATATCATGTACAACCTCCTCTTGCATGTTTTACTGTTATGCTTTATATGACTTGAGTAAGAAAACCCTGATAGTTCTGCCTTGGACTTACCACAGCCATCAAAGACAGGTCCACTCGCAGAGATGAATCAAAACATGGCAATTTCCTCCCGGGATGATAACTCTAAAAGAGGTGGAAAATTGTTTGTTTATTTGGCAATATGTATGAAAATCTGACTTAAGTAGAAACATGAATTTATGGTGGATGTGTTGCTCTTCACAAAACACTTGGTGGTTGCAGAATGTCAGTGACCTTGCTGCAAAGTGCAACTCACACAGAGTAGGGCGACTTCATTCTCACACAGGTCTAGAAATAAATGACAGTGACCTAAGCTTGAATGTGAATTTACAGGACATAAACCATAATTACTGCCAGTATGCAAGCAAGCCTGTAGAGGTAAATGTGAAATAGTTTATTTTACACAGGGCTATGTTATATTTAATTTACAGTGGAGTAACAAGCACACATGCAGTTAATGAAGAGCAGCTCATGCCCACTAACTTCATCCTCAGAGCTATGCTGGAATATTTTGGTTATATGCCTCTATCCTCCATCACTTCCTTTACACTAATACATTATCAAAATTCATCCTGATTAATTTTCCAAGACACACCTGAGAGGACAAGCCTAACTTACTGCACTGTGGTAGAGAGAAGGGTTCAGCAGCCTTTTGTAGGTCTTGTTTGTAGGCTCTCACTGCACAAATGTCCCAGAGACGTTCATAGGTTATAAAACAGCAGGTCTGAGAACTTAGCAAGGGAAAAAAGGACTGGAGCTGGCTATGGAAAGGGTATAAGTGGAGAAACCTGCAGCTGGAAGCCAATAGGGACAGCATGTGTAGAAGCTGCTGTTAACTGCTCCATTAGCTCAGGTAGAGAAGGACAAGCCATGGTACAAAAGGTCCCAGACTCAGGAGTGACCCACAGGGACGTCAGTGTGATGGAAGGTCTATTTTCCATTTTATCTATGATCCTTTTAGGAAGATGGGAGTGGCAAGGGTTATACTAAAATTATATATCTTTTAATTCCAAGGACTTATGGGAAAGAGATTACAGAATCAATGTTATTCCTTTAGCTGAAATTGAATTCTCTCTGTCCTTATGCATTATATCTTTAATAACATAATCTTATGCTATTTTTTTTACAAGTCTCTTGCCTTAAGAGTTACTTCTTCCTTGCATAGGTCTGACCTATGCTGCGATGAACCAGAGTTAAATAGTGAAGTAGACTGCTCTGGATCTCCACATATTGAGAAACTAGAGGTAATAAATGAGGTACAGATTCTTGGGAGTTACAGGGAAATTAAGTCCATTTAAGACTGAGGTCTGGACTCTCTAAGTGCCATTACTAAAGCCATCATGTGGTGATAGGCAAATCATATATGGTCACTTATATGTATCTTATTTTCAGAGAGCCCAAACTGATACTCAAGGGTTAGAAACACTGAAGTCCTGAACCAGCTGAAGCTTGAGGATGTAAAGGGCCGTGCCAGGAACATATAAAATTTAACTTGGTATTTCCATAAACATTTATAGTAAACTCAAGTATCAGTAAAACAGAAGTATCAACTATGAGTATCTTGAAGATATGGAATTTTTTTAGATACACTGGAAATAGAAAGTAGCCTGAATCGAAAATTCTCTTTTATACATATTATTACTGTGAATTCAGTGGATTCCAAGGAACCAAGTGATTGAATTTAACAACTCACTAAGGTCAGTCAGGTGATCCAACTGCTGCAGATTTTTACTTTGCTACATTTTAAAAAATAATAGTCATAAGATCATATTTTCTGTAGTTAAGCTCGAATCAGTGTATTGATGTGAGGATCTGGTGGTAAGTATTCTAAAATAATTATAACATTAGGATTTTTTCTGCTTTCTGTACAGCATTTCCCTTCACCTTCTGGTAGTATAACAAAAATAAATTAAATCTTGTTTGTAACATACGCAAATGTGACGGTAAAAAGTGCTGGAAAAAGCTGAAGAGGAAATTAATAACTCAGGGCAGTAAACAAGGCCTTGGACCACACATTGAACAGTGAGGAAAAACAGAAGTTTTTCTGTCCCATCGATCTTACATGTGAACAAAACCCCACACAGTCGAGTAAATGTAGCATAATGCATACACAGAACTTGTGCAGTCTTAATTTCAGCTTTCTAATGTTTCAATCTTTGAAGTCCCCAGTCCTTTTAACATTCCTTAAATGTTATTTCACTGTAATTACTGTGTTTGTAATGAGAGATTTGTTTTCCCGAATGGAGTTATCAGTCCAGTGAGGCTCTGGGAAAGGGAGAAAGGGTTGTGGCTTACCTGGTCAAATCCCTTGCACACATGGCAGATAATTCTGACCAAACTGGAAGATTTTTCCTCGAAATCTTTCATTCCAGAATAAAGAAGTCTTCGCCTGTAGGAAAATGCAGAAGAGAGCCACTGTGACAGTTTATTCCTGAGTTTATTCTGGGATGTACTGCTCAATCCCTTACCTTGGGCAGGGCTGTGGTGGAGCACAGCCCTGCCCATGAGGTAGGCAAGTGTGTATTGCACAAATGTGGATGAGCAAAACCTTAGGGTTTATGAGGAGGCTTTGGCGAACTGTGTTTATATTATGGCTGGGCAAAGGTGCAAGCTTTGTGCTTTTTTTTCCCTAAAAAGGGAAAACCACAGAAAGAAACGGAGATGAAAAGGAAACAAGTAAACAAATGTGGTTTTACAGAAACTGAGGGACAATTTATCCTCATCACATCAAGAAAAAACTTGGAAAACATTTGGAAAAGTCAGAAAACAAGTTAAAGTTGGTTGGCAGACTCTGACAGAGCTGACAGCTAAAACTACCCCTGGCATGTTGACAACAGTGTGGCATCAATCTGTGTGTAACAACCTATCCTTGAAAAACTCCATCCTGGATTTAAGCTAGCACTTCCTAACCTTTTCTCTACCCAGCATCCAAGCTGAGGTGCGGAAAAAGTTTTCAGACATGACTTTAACTCATTCATGGAGAGTGGCCGGCTCCCTCCCTCAGACCGCCATCATGGTGGCCACTTCAGCCGTGCTCCCTCATGGACTCCTGTCCCTCCCTCCCGCCTCTCTGGTCAGCACAAACACCCCTCCACAGCTCCCTGCTCGCCCCTTGCCTGGGACCTCGCACCTACTCCACATTCCCACTTTCTTTCTCCAGAACATGTCTCTGTTTCCTACAGCAAGGCTGCGGCGGGAGGATGAGGAATGTTTTGGCGGGAAGATGAGGAACCTTGTGACAACATGGCTGCCGTCACTGTAACGCACCCCACAGCAGCCCGTGTGCTGCATGAGGGGGCTCTGAGAATGCCAATAACCACAAAGTTATTAGTTTTTCCTGCAAGACAGAATGGCCTCGAGTCGCATCAGGTAAGGTTTAGACTAGATATTAGGGAAAATTTCTTCATGGGAAGTGTTGTCCAGCCATGGCACACACTGCCCGGAACAGCAGTGGAGTCCCCATTCCCAGAGGTATTTAAAAGTTGTATGGATGTGGCACTCAGGGATATGGCTTAGTGGTGGCCTTGGCAGTTCTGAGGGAGTGTTTGGATTTGATGGTCTGAGAGTGCTTTTCCTATCTGAGTGACTCCGTGTTTTTACGTTTCTGAAGTAGGAAGAAAGAAGTCACAGTAAAGCTGAGGCCCAGCAGCAGCTGGGCTGGACAGTGTTTTGAGGCACAGAACTCCACACCAGGTTACATGACTACCTGTTGTTGCATGAAGGCATACAAATGGATACCATGACACTGCTTCCTGGGAAACCTGCAGCTGCATCCACTATTTGCTGGTAATGGCCCAGGCATCCAAGCATCCATTTCTATTCATCTGTAATGATGCGCTCAGCCTCTTTAGCTATTGACTTCCACATCTCACCTGAGGTGTGGTGGTAACAATAGGCATAACCAGCCTGACCTACCTGCAGGTTCAGTCTCAAGAAAAGTGGGTTAAAAGGTTGTTTTCATGCAACAATCTCACACACTGCCTTAGAGGATGCCATGGAATATCTCTGCATGTTATTACTACACCTTAAAAATAGCCTTCTGCTTTGAGATCCTTTGGTGTTCTCAGATTATCTGTATTTATACAGTTCCTGTGGTCCTATGATCCTTACGTGTTTAGCTGGATGATACACAGATAGCCTGAGTTGTCAGTCACTCTCCAACTCTCCTATCCATCGCTCGAGAGCCTCACCTCACTCCTATAGACATCTTTATATAATATCCCCGAGGGATTCAGCTCAAACACCTCAAATACATTAAAGACATCTGTATGTAAGACGTCTGCTTCTATGGGGATGCAGGCAAAGGTTGCCCTGCACAGCTCATATGCAGGCTATAATGACCATATAATTCAGATTATAAAAGAAAGCTGTGCTTCCTCACTCCTGGTATGCCTAGCTATCATTTGCTGTCACATGCCACGTTGAGGTTGATACTTAGCAACTGATGGGGGGAAAAAAATGAATTGCTAACATCTGTTTTACCATTTTTTGATGAATGAAGAACCAAACAGAGACCAGAGTTGTGCACAGATCATTCAAAACAATGAGATTTACACAGACTCTATGTCATCATGTGTGGCATTTGTAGCAAATAACTTAACAAATTATTTTAGTGATAGTGCTAAAAGAAAAAAAGTTCATATTTACTGTCATATAGATAACCTGTCATCTATCCCCATGTATTGCAGCCTTTGGACACTTGGCTGTTATATCACTGGTCACTGAATTACACTTATTGAGGTATCTATTAGAAAAAACTAAGATTACTTTTCTTTCATATTTCTCATGTGCTACAGCCATGTGAATAGTGGGTCTGTTTGGTTCCCAACTGCAAAAACAAATAAAAATTCCATCTTTAACACTTAAGAAACTGTCTATTTTTAGTTTGGTTTCCTATGGAAACAAGGCATCTGTGATCAGGCTGTCTCTGTGCATGTATCTGTCCTTGTGTACCCCCTAATAATTTTTGAATCTAGTGGCCTTTTCCAATCAAGTGTGATGAAATGACTGAATTTTCAAGGTATCTGGGTTCTAAAAAAGTTCCTAAAAATAAGGGGCCAGGTAGATTAACAAAAAGTGTTGATGTTGCCCAGCTGAGGGAAAGCTGCAGCATGAACTTACATCTTATGAGGCTCCAGAGAATCCACGGAGGTGAGAGCTGCAGTAAATAATGTGGCTATACAGAAAAGCTTCAGTCCAAGGTCATGCTTTTATGCACCTCACATTCATAAAAAAACAGATTTAATTCATTCCACTCCTCACACAATTATTTGTTTAATATTTGCAGAGGTCTCCCTTCACTTCTCAGTCAGAAGGTTAGAATTCCCCCTTTTCCCCACAACCAGCGAAGAATCTAGTCCCAGATGTTTTTAAATTTGACCTGTCCTTTGGGTCAGAGAATCAGGATCATGTGATAGTAGTCTATGAAATTAAAGCTCTCCAAATGATGTAGACTTGTGCATCAGGAATCTTAGGGGAATGCCTGGAAGCAAGATGTCTTTGGGAATTGACCAGTGAGCCCTGCAAGAAGAAGAAGAAAATAATGTAGGACTCAGCTCTCCTTTTTAAGTGGGTACTTAAAATATATGAAGAAATTAGGAAATAAGTGTCCGAGATGTGTTGTTTTGGGGAGAATGAAGAGAAGAAATGGGAGCAGTAGCACAGCATGATGCTGATTAGACTTTGGTATGGAAGAGTTGCTAGCTTAAATGACCTTGTTCTTTCTTAGATAAATCCACCACTTTCTCTGTTTTCAGCCTTCTCAGTATTGCCCAGAGCCGGAAAACAAGCAGCTGAAAGAAGTGCCTTTTGGGGTAAGGAAACTGGAACAGATGCTGAGTAGTTACTAGAACATGTGTAAATCTGATTTAGATTGCAGACTAAAGATGTTACCACTGACTCTGGAACTGGAGTCACCGAGGGAAGAAGGGAACGACACTCCTCCCTCTCCATGAGCAGGACTTGAATCCGTACAGCTACACTTCTGCAGGTTTGCATCCAAATTAATAAGCTCTGTCCCCAAGGCAGAGCTGCTCGTGTATCTGTGCTGTGTAAATTAGTTGTGTTGTTGCACCAAAATGGTGCTTGCTTGGGGGTCTCTGCACTGTTCTCTGTTGTACAGTGAAGCACATACAAGATGTTTGATGAGCTTTGGGTGTGGATAGTGAGTTACTGAGGCTGAAAAACTGGGGAGAGCTGCAGCTCCTACTTTCCCTGGAGAACAAATGTTTTTCAAACCTGCTAAGGTCTGCAGAGAAATTTCAGTTGATTTGTAGCTCTTTTCCTAGTTTCTAGGCTTATAAGAACTCAGCATCCTGGGAGACAAATAAGAACTCAACACCCTGGAAGACAAGTAGGCCTTTAAGTATGGAAACAGTCTTTCTAAGAAAAAATATCCTGGCTGTAGAGATGCTTCCTTACAGCTCTTACCTCTTGTATTGTTTTGGTCATAGAACCTCAGGTGGGCAGAGATGATGAGGATATTTATCCTCACCACAGTGGTCTGAGGAGGAGGCCCCACAAATAAAAATTTTGGATTTTCCCCAGAGTAATATTGCAGTTACCATTTCTACCATTAGCAGTTTGCTTTTACTTCACCCTGCTTGGTGTAATGTGCTACCAAAATCGGTTCTGCTGTTTATTTGCCATTGTATAGACATTACAATTAAAGGCTTCCTAAGTTCTGATCTTTTATATGGAACAATAATGAAAGTATTTGAAACATGAAAATAGGCAGACATATTTTTGAGACTGTTTGCCTGACACTGAAAGTGAATGTCATCTGGTTGTAAAGATTTTTTCTTTCTTATTTCTACAACACTTACCATAATTAATTTAAAAATAGAGTTTAGAAAGCAGTGGGTATAATTAATGTATTGATCTAGTTTTCCATTATGTTGTTAGCACAGGTGAAAAATGTGCTTTTGATGAAATTGTTGATTAAAACTACCAAAAAATCCATTATATCTAGCTTACTTTTCCTTACCTAATGAAGCAGATGGATATAAAATAAGGGAAGGCCATATTGACCTTTACTAGAAATATATATGGCATATAACTTGATACCTATAAGATAATTAATATTAATCTGACCTTTTTCGTTTCTGGGCTACAGTGCTGTTACTAATAGCAGCTACATAATGTGTTGTATGTTTTCACTGAAGAGGTCACGCACTAGCTAAGAGAAGGAAAATGTGGATTTGCTGGAGCTGTTCTCAGCATCTCCTTGATTCAAGGCAGAGATGGAGGAAACTCCATCTTCCTTCCAAACCCTCTCATACACCTTGGTAGGTCAAAAATGTGCAGAGGGCTTATTCTGTGGGCATTATGCTTTGAAGGAGGAACACCAGACTGCTGCTCAGCATGAAAAAGGGCAGAAACAGTTACAGCAGGATACTGGAGGATTTCAGCAAAGCAGTCCCAGTATTGTCCTAGTCTTTGCCCCTGAAGAAGGACCATCAGCATTTTGGGTTTGCCCAGCATCTTATACAATCCTGCAGCAATGCTATTTTACATGACAAGATAGGTGTGTGAGTATGCGACTGCCTAGCACGGAATTACTAAAAAATGGCTTCTGCTTTTAAAATTCAGATCAACCCTAGGTGAAAGTAACTTAAGTAGACAGTCCTAAGACAAATGCAGGACACTGTGTAATAGGCTTTTAAAGAATGTTACATTCACAAACATTTTTCAGAACTGCTGAGTCTGATTTGACTTAAGATTTAGAAAAATCCTGGATATTTGCTGCATTATTATTATTTAACAACTGCTGTCCTTCATATATGCCTAGCAGTAGAACTTGTGCCTCAGTTTCTCCACAGTTGTTTGTTTAATTTGTTTGTTTAATACTGACATTTTGATCCCCAGTAGAACTAGATGATCTTTAAGGTCCCTTCCAACCCAAACCATTCTATGATTCTATGATTCTGTTAAATTAGATTTTTTTTTCCCCTGGAAAAACTGAAGATTCCAAAGCAAAATCCTATTCTCTGTGGTTTGGGTGAAGTGATATGGTCAAGCCAGTAAACTCAGTGCTGCTTTTGTTCATGCCTCTCAAAGATCATAGTCTCTTGGAGGGTATTTTATTGGTCACCCACAGTTCAAGGTTCCCTCTGAGATCAAACTCTCAACAATATCTGGAAAAATATTTCATCCTCATTGGACATTTCTAGCTGTTAGTTGAAGCAGTCCTGCTTCAACCTGTGCATCAAAATACTTTTCAAATGTCAAAATAAATGGGCAAAGATGCAGATAAATCCTTTTACTCCCTTTTTTCAAAGCCTGTCCAGCTTTCTCAGCCATCCAAGCGCTGCCCTCTTTGCTCTGTTCCTACCACACTGCTTTGTTTTCCCATGGCAGCCCTCTGCTCCCTGCTGTGAGTACCACACAGCTGACCCCAGGCACTTCTGCACAGGCAAAGTGCTGCATAATAACACAAGAAGGCTCCACAGTTCTGAAACGAGCTGGATTCTTCAGTAGGAGCACTGGTTAGCACTGAGCTGGGACTGCAGCCGGCGCTCCAGCCATTCTCATTCAGGCTGAATCCTTGGGTGCCTTCACTCCCGCAACCCCTGCTCCTCCCTTCAAATTATAGACAGGCTGTTAGCAGCAGTTGTCTGCCTGCTACAGAGACCAAATGGAAAGGCTCCCCTTTCTCAGGATCACCACCTATAACAAGTTTCTCAGCTTCATATTTCTTCCCTGTTTTTTATTTGACTGCACTTTGGTGAATTACTCTTCACTCCTCTCCAGGTTCTATGACACGTCCCTAAATGTCATGCTAAATTCTCCCTTTTTTTACCACACCCTTCCCTTTCTTATGGACACTTAAACTGTAGAATGTTTCCTAGTCCCAGTTTCTTGCTTATTATCATCTGCCTTTTTCCTACTTTGCCTGGCTTTCATCCTACAGCATTCTGATCCCTTCAGGATCAAGAACATTGCCCTTCTCTCAGTTCCTGGCCTATTTATATATACCTATCTATACATACATACATACATATATATATGTTAATATATATATTCCCAAGACGAGATTGTTATGCAAACTGTGTATGCCCAACCAAAAAATAAAGTATTTTAAGAATGTTTTTATATTTCTGACTCTTTACAGTCAGCATAACTGTCTCTTGTTTTAAAGATGCTTGCAACTCTTTTTCTGGCTAATGTAAATAATGTAAATAATTCATGTATTTGGTAACGATAAATATTCATATTTCATTTGAACCAGACAGTGGTCGTCTAGATTAAATTAAACTGCTTTGGATTCAACAGCTGGCAATCTCCCATGCCAAATAAGGGATTTTAGTGATACTTTATTTAGAATATAGAACTACCAGAAATGGGAGGTGGCGTGGAAAGGAAATGGACTCTCTTACCCAAACATATAATACATCTGTCTATTGACTGTACTTTCTTCAGACTTGGCTACAAGCAAATATATTTATTCTGGAACAGACTAAATGGGTGCTGGAAGGAAGAATACAGTTTGCATACTTCATGAGCACAGATAGCTGTGTCAGAGTCTCTTACTGCTTTTGGAGGTCAATTCTTAGTGAGTTGCATTCCTTTGCCAAAGGAAGCTCAGTAATTTGAGGAACCATTTGAAAAAAAATCAAACAAAACAATAAAAAAAAGGATGAATGAAATAGAAATTTACTCCCCAAAGTAGCGAAGATCTTTTTCTTATAATATTGAACTTGTAAGCTGCATTTCATTTGTCAAAAATTTTCATCATTACATATAAACAGGAGTTTCTTAAGCATGGAGGAGAGGCGAATTTTAGCCGTGGGAGACAGGGATTCTGCTTTGAAATTCAGGAATATTTATTTCTGAATTTTCCGTTTCCTTCCTTTCTGTTCCAATTAATTGTGCAAATACAGGG
This sequence comes from Erpornis zantholeuca, assembly GCA_013400515.1. NCBI lineage: Eukaryota > Metazoa > Chordata > Aves > Passeriformes > Timaliidae > Erpornis > Erpornis zantholeuca. The sequence continues at coordinate 662,665 of VZTN01000268.1, forward strand.
CCATTGTGGGGAGAAAAGTGTTCATGTTTTATTTTGTGCTTCCTTGGTGTTTGTCCACCTTCCTAAATCTGTAAAAAGGGCTACTGGGTAGAAGGGCTAGGAGCTGATGTACATTTTCTTGCTCAGGAAGTTGGAGTGCACATGGCTGGAACTGTTCTGAGCAGCCTATATAAAGCATATAAATTCAAGAGTCAAAAGCAAACTCTGCTTCCTGACCAGAAGAGGTAGGATCACCAATCTTTAATAAATCTCAGGTAAGGAACTCTGAAGAATAGAATAGAGACATTTCTCCAAACAATTGCTCAAATTCTATATATACCTTCATGAGGAAAATATTGTCATTTTTAAGCAAGTCTGAGCTGAATCATGTTAAAATCCTGCTGAAGACAAAGCATTTGTGTTTCACATGCATTATCTATTTGAGGTTAATAATGGACTTATATCTGGGAGTTATCAAGATAACATTTATGGAATCTATATGTACTCCATCATGGTTCTGATTATGGGTTAAATATACAGTGTGTGTCTTTCTGTTCACATGAGGCTATTCTGAACTGGGCCTTTAAAGTATGAATGTAATTTCAAAGGTCAGTGGTTCAGGGAGTCAAATTATTTTCTGAGATTTTTCTGATTTCCAAAAGAGCTGGAGATGATGTTAATGGGATGCTTTGGGTCAGAATTCAGGGGGAATGAAGTGGGAAGAGCTTTGGGTCAGTAGGTTCCCTGAGAGGATTCCCCAGTTTGCTGCCAGCAGCTTTGTAAGACCCAGAGACATTAATAAACCCTTTGTGTTGTTATTTTTGCTTGTTTCTGTATTCTTTCCAGCATTCAGCAGGATTTAGGGCAAATAAGATGTGCCAGTAATGGGAAGCAAACACTGAGATGGCCAATGGAAATATTCTTCTTCTTATGCATGCTCCCCATAAAACATGTGCAGGTGGGCCGTCTGGAATCACAGCCATGACTCTGCCTGGTGTTATTTCCTCATTTGTTGTTTTCTCCATCTGCTCATTTATTTTCCTGGTTATGGTCTTCTTCTCTCTGTCTCCATTTCCCCCTGCTCATTTGTATAAGTAGAAATATCCTTCCCTCCAGCAACTGTGTAATGTGCTTTCCCTTTTATGTATATATTTGGCTTGCAAATAGGTAGCTTAAAAAGCTGAGACAAGACAGAAAAGCCATGATCAAATTCCAGCGGAATCTTCATGTGTTTAGACTATATTCCTGCATTATTCCTGCAAATATTTTTCAAAAGAAATATTTTTGGCCATGGCACATCACAATCCAAACACACAGTGATGAAGTTTTACTTACTCAGGACAGGTTATGTGAGAGATGAGACTGAAGCAAAGAACACAATGCTCAATAAATGCAGGCTCTGTCACCACCTCACTTGGGCACAGCAGGGGTGGGAACCACTGGGTTTGCTGAGCAAAAGAAGGGGTTTTGCAAAATGTATGGATTCTGTCTGGCTGCCCAAAAGGAGGGGTGGCCTTTGTTTGTGGTAGCTGCCAGTTGTGTGGTGCTTTGCCAAGGAGAACTGCAAAGAAACGGAAATCTAACCTACCATTCTTTGCTGGGTTGTGAAGATATTGGCTCTGACCTCTTGGATGGTGTAAATCATGAGCAAATTAATGGATTAATTAAAGGAGCATGGGGAGGGGGGGCACCCTCTTTTCTGTCAGATGGTGGTGAGGGCTACTGTACTCTCAACTCCCTGCTAAATCTGCCCTTTCACAAAAGCATGTGAGTGTGATATTATAATGTGTTATTGTGATTTTCAGCTACCCTTTCTGCCTGGAAGTGAATTTTGATCTGCAGCACTGGGGAGCTGCTGGAGCCTGGTGGGTAATGATTACTGGTGGTGCAGCATGAACTGTTTTCTCTGCTAAAACTTACAGGTTTTGACAATTATTTCAGGATTTTCCCCTAGAAAAGAATTCTGAGCTTTTACACAGACTCGCTGTCTGACCTCTGGCCACCTCAGTCACCTTTCTACACCTCTCTCTCATCTGTCCCATCTGTTTGGACTTTAAGCTCTTTAGAGCAGCCATTGTCTCTTCAAGTGTATTTATTTTGTACAGTACCTAACGCTGCAGGGCTTCTGCTCGGTTGGAACCACTGGGTGTGACTGCAATGTAAATACTGAGTAATAATAATAGCATATGTGGGGGTGTAGAAACAGGGAGAGAGAGAAAAATATTTTCCCCATTCTTGTCTGCTTTTTGTTGTTGTTCTATTTCCTATTCACAGAAAGCATACAATACTGATTAATGAAAAATTTCTGGCTCCAGTTCAGTATCTGGCTTCAGTACATTTGCTATTTGATATCTGAGATATGTACAACATGTTCACAGTGAATTCTCCAACTGAAAACAGTAGAGTTCAAACCAAGTCAATTAATTCACAGAGTGAATGGATTCAAGCCCAGATTCTCGTGCCTTGTGGAGGCCTCTTTGAGTCTCCTGCCAAAAGATATCTGTTTATAAATGCAGTAAACGTAACTATTTGATACTTATAGCTCTTACAGCCTTATGTGATTTTTTTTCCTTGTTATGGCTGATCTCTGATAATTGAGTTACATTTTGCAGACATTTCAGGCATTCTCTGTCTCTGTGATTTCTTCCCCCCTCTGGCGCTACGGCTCAGCCAGTGCTTTGGACGGTTTCACATTTCCTTTCTCTTTGTTGCCTTGGATATTCTGCTGAAGTAAGGCATAACAAAACTGTATCCAAAATCCATACATACTTGTAGTCAGGCTCCCTCCTGAACCTGTTTTGTGGCTCTCGCATGAGAAACTTTACCATTTCTGCAGAAGGAGAGGAGAGATAAAACCTTACAATGAAAATGATTGTTGTGTTCTGCACTGATGGTCCAAGGACATTAATAATAGATCTTTGTGGAGCAGTATCTCTCATTTCTAACACTCATGCATTTAATCAAGTGATGTATATAGTATAGTAGGCTTTTTTGAAAAACATTTATCACTTATGTGTAATATATCAGGTAACAATTTAAAACCAAATAGAATAAAAATAAACCTGTGAGCAACACCTTTATCTATGTGAAAAATTAAAATAAAACAATGGAGAGTGGAAATTTGAGCAGGACTTAAAGGGTAGCATTCCTTTTCTAACAGGAAACATTCAGGATTTCTTTCTTTTATTCCTTACATATTGGTTTTGTCCTTTATTTCTGCCTCCAATTAAGTGTCCCAGAAATCTTTTTATTCCTGCTTTCCTCTCTTTTCTTCATAACCCTTCCCCATTTTTTAACCTGGCTACTCAGCACATTCACCTCCTGTCTTTACACCCAGTGTTTTCTGAAAGTCTGCTTTTGAACTGCATCTGACTATACATCTTAGAATATGGATGTGTCTTCCTGGATATTTTGCTGTAACTGAAACACTTTACAGACAGAAGTTAACTCCTGACATATCCTTAATATTTATCTCATCCCATTTGTTCTTTATGATCCTTGGCTACACCACTCTTCCCTTGCAGCTCTAGTCTGCAGCCTGCAATGGTCAGGTTTGATCCATTTAAGTCTCCAGCCCAGAAAACAAGCAATTAACTCACTTCTCTCTCATAGACTTACCATCCATTTGGCCACAGAACCGTAGAGTCATTGAGGCTGGAAAAGCCCTCCAAGTTCATTGAGTCCAGCCTGTAAACCAGCTCTGCCCAAGACACCACTAACCCATGTCCCCAGGCACCACATCCACACTGCTTTTAGATCCCTCCAGGGATGGGGACTCCACCACTGCTCTGTGCAGTCGGTGCGAGGGCTGGACAACCCTTTTGGTGAAGAAATTTTCCCTAATACCCAACCCAAACCTCCTCTGGTGGAACTTGAGGCTGCTTCCTCTTGTCCTGTCCCTTGCTCCCTGGGAGCCGAGCGCAGTCTCCACCAGGCTGCCTCCTCCTGTCAGGAAGTTGTGCAGAGTGAGGAGGTCCCTGCTGAGCCTCCTTTTTTTCCAGCCTAAAGAACTCCGGGTGTCTCAGTTGGTTCAAACAAATGACACCAGTAAAGCTTATTTTTCTTGCCTATTCCTCTGACAATTTCTTCTAATACTTAGACTATTTTACCTCATGATCCCTACTATTTTCTTTGTCTTTTGCTTCCTTCCTCACCTTCATCCCTACTACATTCTTATTTGTTTTGCTGCACCGCTCACCCACTCTTGCTCCACCATGGAACCTGGTAAAGCTGCTCATGAAGCAGTATCTCATATGAACAGCTCTGGCTTTTACATATATAATTATATAAATATAATATTAGGCACAGCACACTGAGTGCCACTGTCTTCTATCATTTCTCAAGTTTCACATCTATGATGAAAGCAAAATAAAATCAATCAGTGAAAGAGACCTGGAGAGGGAGGAATGATTAATAATATCCATATTTTAAAAGTACATTAAAAATGTATACACCACTATACTACTCCCCTGACTCCCCAAGTTCTATGCACCATATCTATTCTGAATAGCAGGAGTTGTTTCTTTCTATGTATTTCTGCAGCACCCAGCACAATGAAGTCCCATTCTCCTGCATTACCACAAATGTTGCTGACAAGCAACTGTAACACATGTGAACTTCCTAACACTATGCTGGAACATCAGGATGTTTAATTTAGCTGCCTAACAGGAGGTAACATGAAGCTGATACAATATCAAGTGAATATGTATTGTTCTCAATATTTTTAGACCAGGAATTAGAAGACAGTTTGTAGCTGCCAGAAATTCTGGAATGGCCTTACCAAAAGGATATCATTTCAAGAGCAACTTTAATGAATTAGTGGACAAGATTGTAAAACAGGATAACGGCAATCTTGAAACTGCTGTTTCTTATCATGTCGTCTGGGCTGTTTTGATTTGTTGATTCATTATTCACAAAAGGATGGTGAAGAGAGTTTTGAATGAGTTCTGTTGTATTTGTGAGGTGTTTAACTAATTTCATGCTTTAGGGCTTCTATTTTTCCCTCAAGCGGTGAGAACTGGGCAGACACAAGAGGCAGTATGTAATAGTCTGGCTGCAGGTAGAAATGCATTATCTAAAGATGTTTTCCTGTTTCCCATGGTGCATCTTGGGCTGGAGCATGTCCAGAGAAGGGCAACAAAGCCGATGAAGGATTTGGAACATAAATCATGTGAGGAGTGACTGATGGAGATAGGAGGGTTCAGCCTGGAGAAAAGGAGGTTCAGGGAGGACCTTCTTGCTCTCTATAACTCCCTGACAGGAGGGTGGAGCCAGAGGAGGGTTGGGCTCTGCTCCCAGGGAGCATAGGACAGGATAAGGGGAAATGGCCTCAAGTTGTACCAGGGGAGGTTTGGGTTGGAGATTAGGAAAAATTTCTTCTCTGAAAGAGTGGTTAAGCATTCGAACAGACTCCTCATGGAACTGGTGCAGTCATCATTTTCTGGAAGTGTTAAAACAATGAATGGATGTAGCAGTTCATGATATGGTTTAATGGGAATGGCGGCACTTGTCAAAAGTTGGACTCGCTGACCTTGTAGGTGTTTCCTAATCCTAATGATCCCATCATACTATGATCTTGATTTCCTGGGTTGACTGGTGGGTTTAGCTGCATGTGCTCAGCTCCTGGAATCCAGAGAGCCTCCTGGAGTCATGGAGATAGCTTTCTCTTCTGCAGCAAAGAACCTGAGCTTGCTTGTGGTTGGGATGCATTTGGTGCCACTTGAAATGGGTGGCCTGCTGTCTGTCCCAGCTCCAGTGTCTCTGTTGGGATTACCTGCAGCTCCAAAGGCTTGGAAGTATTGTGGGATGAAGCCTTTCCCAGCAGGTCCTGTTGCCATCTCCTGCCTGTGTACGGAAGGCGCCCAGGCTGCTCCTGGCAGATGCTGCTCAGCCATTGGGATCCTTGAACAGGGTGCTCAAACCTCCAGCAGGCAGTGAATGCTGTCATGCCGAGCTGTTATTTGTGGTATATTTCAATAAGGAAAGATAGGAAATGTGTCAAAACTTAAATCATTTCACATTGTAAACTGTTGAACTGCTTTAATCCTACAGTAGTTCTGCTTCTTTCAGTTTATTGAAGTTCAGTCACAGCTAGAAATTCAGTTCTTCAGTATTTTTGCAACTGCAAGTAAACCTTGCCAGCAGTAAAAAGAGGTGAAAAGGTGAAGGGTTGAAACAGTAAAGCCTAGAAAATTATGAAATGTCAGCATTACTGTGATGGTAGATCCCTGGAAAACCAGCAAAAAGTAAAACCAATAATGCTAAGCAGCCAGGAACAGGAAATCTAAGAAGGTTTTTGGGACAGTCCTCCATCACAAGCAAATCCCAGGAGGGTGAAGGAAGACTTTTATAAAGTCAGAGAAGTCAAGAGCAATTCTTTCTTCTATTTCTCTCCTTGGAGCATTTATCCAAGTAATCATTCTATATCTGTTCACCTTGTCTAGAAAAATTCTGATTTTATCCTGATAAAAAACCTTATGTGTACCAATTTAAAAAAGTCATCCAACCAATTCTTCACCTACATAATATATACCTATATATAAATAGAATTTTAATCCAGCATAGGTCCTGTGTAGTAGAAAGCACTCACATAGCAAGCTATGATTTCCCTTCTTCTGCTTGGGAAAGCATCTGTTTCACATGGTCGGGGCATCCCATCCCATACTGTGGACACTGTCTAACTGAAAATAGATGAAACCAAATATCTCATCATCAACCCCTAAATGAAACAGATTTTCAGAAAACTTTTCAACAATTTCAAATAAACTAAGTGTGTTGACAGAAAAATTCTGAGCAGGAAGAAGTCTAAATTAATGCATTTTAAGATGTGAATTAATCATAGCTTCAGAAATGGCTTCTGTCATGCTAAAGGTTTGATGTCTCCGTCCCTAAATTTTACTCATACCTTCTCTTCCTTTCATCCTGATGATTATAGCTTCCCATGGGATGCCTGCTCCAGGACATGCATATCCAAACAACCACGTTTATTCCAGTTTCTCACAGAGCCTCTCTTCCTTTCAGCCTAGTGCTCCAAAATGCTATTGCTGTAAAATGCCTCCATAAAATGTCTCTGTCCAGCTGTGTCCTGGGCAATTCCCCCTCTTCTGTTCTCGCTCATCTCTTTCCAACCCTTTACTCGATGCTTTTTTTTGTCCATCATTTAATTTAAAATTTCTGTCTCTCCTCATTATGTATTAGTGGCTTCTGTTGTGTTTATAGTCAGGTAATTTAAATTTTACTCTTTTTTTCTCTCTTCCGTGTTTTTAGGTAGACGATGGTTCATAAAAATATGCAGTGATGTAAAAAAGAAAAAGTGAACTGAAACCATCAAATAAAGCTAAGAGTGAGGCTGAGACCTATTTGCAGATGTTCAATAAAGTCAAAAAGAAGCTGATTTGAGGGGATAAATTATTCATAGCTAATTATTTGCTCTTCTTTAATGCTAAATATCCTACATTTCAGCCTCCTGTAGGCAACTCAAGCAGTGATTCCTGAGTTTTTTAACAGCAACAACCACATAAAGTTTTTGAAATGCTTTTGGTCCCCCCGGGTTGACAGGTGCTACATAAAAAGCAGACAGGATATTGTTATTAAGAGTCTTGAGAGTTTAAAGCATATAGTCCTGTAGAACAAGCTGAGATTGTATCTTCAAAACACATATCTTGCAGTTTCAATGTGCTCATAATCTCCAGGTGGTTCTTATGGCACAAGCTGGAGCAAAGAGAAGTGAATCCCCTTATCCAGGGACTGGGTGGCTCCAGGTCAGGGCTGAATTGAGGTTCAGCCTCTGCATCTGTGGAGATGCAGAGGGGAAGTGAGGAGAAAGGAGCATTTGCCTGCAGTGCACCAAGAGCTGCTGCTTCCCCTGTGCTGACTGTGCTGTTTGCCCAAAGGGCAGCAAGTAGAGACTCAGGTTTCTGGTCTTTCTCCTTGCTTTTCTCCTGCCCTAGAGTCGATAAATTTTGGGCACAAAGTTCCATTTTCTCATCTAAAAATACAAAATTCAGATTCAAGACTTTTGTCTGAACACATAGTTGGAGTCTCAAGCTGATCATGCATGGTCCTTTTGGCTATTGATACTCTGCACCTGTTTTATTCAAGGAACATGGTACCTCCTTGTTAGCCTGTAACTCAGGTTATTCCAAGTCTGGAATATACTTACTGTTCACTGCACGAATCTGTACACATGTAATGTAATTTCTTAGTCCATGATAGGTGTAAATCCAATGTAAATACAACACTTGGAAAAGTTCTGCTTTCCTTTCCTTTTTTTCCTTTTTGTTTTTTTCGGGGTTTTGTCTTTTCCCCAGACTGGAGATGCTTGTGTTATTTAAATGAACTCCGACAGCCCAAGTGAGCTCTTTGACAACCCAAGCCCTTCGGTAGTCGGCCCTGACTGGCACACAGCCACTCACTGCTGTACTTGCCCATAATGAAATCCATTCAAACATGTCAGCTCCTGGAAAATGATGTGCCTCCATCTAAGATTACCATGAAGGAGCCTACAAAACAAGCAGCTACAAAACAAGGACTATTTATATGCATCTTTTTATTTGCATTGTAAAAGGCTCTTCCAACCCACAAGGAGTTCCAAGTTGTCTGCGATAAGTTTCAGGCTGTTGGAGTGCACTGTACATTTTGTGTATGTATTTATATGTAGATTTATTTATATGTACAGTTAAAAGGATATTAGCTCAGCAACTGCAGAGTCATATCAGGCTATGAGAGGAAGTCAGTGTGTTTATACAGACAGTAAGTAGTATGTTAAGGGCTTGTTTTTTGGAAATAAAAGCTTAATTTCATTATCATAATGATGATAACATACAGCTTTGAATGGTATTAGTTCCTGTTTACACTACTCGTGGTGTTGGTCTAAGCTGCATTTGCCATCGAGACATAATTACTATTTTATTATTATTTTTTTCAGAGTTAAGTGGAGCATTTTAGCACAGCTGAATTGCTGCAAGCCTTGGTGGAACAAATCTATTAGTGGTATGGCTTGAAACAATACACAAAAGAGCCCTGTGTGTGGTCTGCTCTACATGCTTTTCACTTCCTTATGTTAAACAATAAATCTCTGAGTCAGCTAGAACTCGGAGACTAACATCCAACGAGAGCCGCATTTTATCTTTTATTCATTGGCAGGAACATAGCTGTAGGAGGTATTCAAATCACACTTTTATTTAAACAAACACAGCTGGATCACAGCCTCTTAATATAGCAATTCTCTAATGAAAAATAACAACATAGTATTTATCTCTTTTCTTTTGTGCAGCTCTCAATTTGCTAAAATTAGGCAGACTTCAATCCCATACAAAATTGGCATGTTTTCATGACCAGAGCTCATAGCAACTAACTGCAAAATTATAATGGGAATGTAATTATAGTAGGGCATGTGAAATACACATCCTTTTGCTGCTGTAAGCTATACAGGGTTATACAATTATGCTGTAATAACATCATTTATCTTAAAGAACTCAGACAGCTGATTTCATTTATTTAACTTGAGTTCTCCAGTTATGTGCTGTGTCAGATTAACATCGATGTATTGAACAAGTAACCTGGTGCAAGAAGTCAGGGCTTCCCCAAGATGCATTTTCCCTGCTTTGGATGAGTTTGTTTTCTTCTTTATCCCTGTCACTGTCTGGAGACAGCAAACTTGAGTTTCCAGTTCTTTGGGAGCCTTGTAAAACATGATTTTCTATCCTTGTGGCTGCAGTGGTTGTTTCTTTCTGTGGTCCTGATTTGGGGCCAACAATTTGTAATTAATTGCAGAAGGATGTAAGTAAATAAAGCAAATAGCTGAGTCATCTGGGCACATGGTGAGTGAGAGTTTGGAAATAATCACCTTACCACTTATGTGGTTTAATAATGACTAGTGGCCAAATTCTGCATTCATCCTAAGCAAAACAATCTCATTGATATCAACAGGATTTTGGTAAAGCAGTCCTATCTTTGAACCCAGGATTAAGTAGTGAGAGGTGCAGTATTTAGTGATCATTTTAAAGATTACTTCAGACAGTTATAATACACTGGAGTAACAGATTAGATTTCAGGAATGGTACAGGAATGGGTGACACTAGAAATATATTAAGAAATTATCAGGGAGACTGCAAGGTGCTCTATTCCCAATCAGATATCCTGGGAAGTCATGTGATTCAGCACAGAAAGGATGTCTGGGGCAGGAAGAGTGTCATCTGAGAAGAGTCTCTTCTTTGGGAGACACACTTTGGATATCAGATATCACTGTTAGCTATGTGTGGTTTATTATAATAAATAACAATAGTAATTATTATTGCTATCGGACAATGTAGGTACAAGCCATAATGAAGTTCACATCTCTGAAATTACCAAACACTGGGATGTGTATTGGTTTGAAGTCCTGTATCTTGGGATCACACCTCCATCCTAACTGTTTCTTTTTGCTTGTTGTTAGTCAGGCATTTTTAATAGACAGATATGCAATGAAAACTTTTAATTTCTATCTCAACTCTCTATGTTTTTAATGTATTAAATACGCCTTTTGTGTCCTGACAAAATCTGCTATTGATGAAGGTGGAAGCTCCATGAATTCCTTGCATGTGTGTAAGTTCTGATGTAGACAGGGCTGAATAAACACTCTGTTCGTTGCAGAAAGCTGCTGTTTAGCACGCTCCCTATAACGGATTTTGAAAAGAGTTCAACCTGCTTAAAACAACAGCCATATGGTTCTCAATACTGGAGGACTGGCCAGAATGTAAATGGATATGACACACATTGACAATAAAAAGTCATTTTATCACTAAACACACATGCAGAATTTTAAGGACATTTTTGGGTTCAAGTCCACATTTGCACAAATGCGGCATGGATATCTCATGTGAGGCTGGATTTTAACATTGTTATTTTGGATTACAAGCACCATATCCCAGCAAAGATATCATTTTTTCATTAAATGAGTATAAAATATCTTGGTTTTTTGAAGATCACTTGTATTTGTACCTAATTTAATGTGTTCTCTACCTTTTTTTTTTTTGAGGTTTTCTTCTTCTGCCATTGTAGGTGTGATGTCTGAACTGTGCTATCCTCCAGAAGTTTTTGGTCAGTCTTCATTAAACCCTGCCAGTCTGAGTGAGGACTGCAAAAAAATTCCCCCAAGCACTGACTGATCTCTAATTGACAAACTGTGACCCCAGAAAACTGAATTTTACTGAGGGACCTTTTCTTTTTACTTTTTGCAATGACATTCACAATTGTATTCAAAGTGCAGTCAGTGTTTCTACAATCCAACTTCCCCTAAAAAAGAGTATTATATTTTATAATATGCATTTTTCTTCTCTGGTTTGGAAATAATCTGTAGGAGGTGACGTTATTAATCTTGGTGTTACTGGGAGCCAAAAATATCTGTGGATGTGGTTTTTTGAGAAAGGCTTGGTTCCAAAGGTATGGTTGGAGCTGTTTATTATATGCTCATGGCCATGTCTGTGAACCCTGGAAGCTAAAGCAAAAATATAGTGAATACTAACTTACAAATATATAGTGTAGAGTTCTGGAAATCTCTTTTCAACAGGCTATAAATGTCAAAATGGCACCTCAAGATTGTATCTTGAAAGCTTAGATAGTCCCTAAACGATGAGGAGACCTCAGGAAGCAGACTATACAGACGCCAAGATACCACCTCACATAACAAAAAGAGCCATGAAGAAAGGGTAAATATTTTGCCTTTATCACAGAGAGCAGTTCTTGAAGGGAGAGAAGACTTTCTTCTTCCATCAGTGTGATTCTACATGGTGAACAAAATCGAGCTTTTTCGGTTTTAGTGCTTGATTTTCTTTTTTGTTTCCCATCTCAATGGTTTGCATTTCTCTCTAATATTGTATCTATTCATTCTTAGTATCTTTCTCATGTCGCTGGTCCCTGACATTTAGCTCCCCATTTTCGCTATTATAAATCCTCGGAAATTCATCCAGGGACCACTTGGGTGGAGTGAAACCTTGAGAACAAACTGAGCTTATGGACACAGCCTACGTTCCTGGAGACATTGGGAAGGTGTGGAATAGAAGAGTAGTTGTTGAGCAAATACTCCCAGAAACACATTTGGCAAACACTGCTACTCTTCCAGGGACTGTCCACCCCCAACTCAAAGTGAAAAACAAATAAATTAACCTTGGCGTTGTCCTTGAGGAATGAAGCTCAGTCAAAATGATTTCTTTCTATGGATGCCTTGCAGATCATCGTAATGACAAGTAACTTGTCTGGGCACAGTGACAATTTGTGGATTTTGTCTATGGATGTGAAGTTTCAGTGAACACGGCACTCATGAATGCAGATAAATTCTTTTTGGATCTAATTCCACTATGGTCCACTCCACTGTTAGAGATGGGTGTCAAACGTTCAGATGGGATAAAGCACGCAGATGTTTATTCAAAGATGTTCCAGATGTTTATTCAAAGCCATTTGAATAAACCAAGCTGAGGTAAAGCAGCCTCAAGAGAAGAAGCTCTTTCACAGGACGTTTGTGCTTCTATTCCTGATTAAACCAGGAAATGTGGCATTATGCTGGGAAAGTAAATGAAATCAAGTGAGGGAAATCAAGTCACTTTTTGAGACTTCATTGGTGCGGGTTTTTGGAGAAATGAGTGTTTCTCTCATTGCCAATCTGCAGAACTTAATTAAAAAAGCAGCAGTATTCAGAGATTCAGCAGTGTAAGAGAGTGTCATAACTGAAAGTATTCCCTAAATCCCAAGGCGTGATTATACGATTGCATAGAGGCAATATCTCAGTGGTTCTTTCATTATCCTGCATAAATCACCAAAACAAGCGGGATTTCAAGCACAAATAAGAACAGCATTAACAGGGAACCAGTGCTGGGGACTTCTGTGCATTTCCCATGATCATAAGGATTATAGCTCTGGAGCCTGCTGGTGTAATTTCACATTTAAGGTACAAAATTTTGTATGTCCCCAGGAGAGACATTTTTGCACATGCTTATGAAAGAGTACACAGAGTTTGCACTGAATGGACACTGGAAAAGGCACAACTTTGACCATTCAGAAGCCCATCCAAACATGCATCCCATGTGTCCTTGTTTGCAGGAAGGACTTGCCTGCGCATTCCTTTCTATGGTGAAATTTGGAAAGGGTTTCTTGCATGTTTTCCTTTATGACGTGGTGCAGGAAGACCTTTTGTCTGTTCTTGTGGATGAACATAAAGTTTGTTTGCCAGTACATCATCAGCAAACATAACCTCACTCTGCCCGAGTTCCAGTTTGTCCATAATCCATGTGGCTGCATCAACACAGCACCAAGCCCAGGGTAATATATTTAGTCATTGGCAGGGCTTTCCCATTTGGTCTTGGCATGGTGTTAACCACAAGGCTTTGACCACTTTGGAAAGGGGACAGATTGAGCTTGTGCCTTTTCACCGTATGTCACATAAATCCCTGGAACCATTGGAGTACTGGGGCCACTTAGTCTTCAAACCTTTTTCATGTAGTTGCTTATTTCCTTAATGCGTGGTGTTCTGCTGGCCCCCCTCCTCCTTCCTTTCAGCAGCAGAAGCACAGGGCTAATTTTGATATAAAGCCTGGGGCAACTTGTCAAAAAGTTTAAAATCAGATTTTTGATGAATTATATCATCATGCAGAAGACATCTAATATATTTTATTAGATGCTTTTTGCTGTGTTTTCCCTCTGAAACTGGGTGGAATGGACTACTTGTGTTAATGACTTACATAAGTGCTAAGCAAGTGTCCCTTCAGAAGAAGCCACAGAGCTTGTTCAAGGTGTAAATTGAGCAATTAGCCCTTTCCCACAGATGCAAAATGGCTAAGATGGTTGTTATGAGAAGAGGTAGGAAGTTTTTCTAGCCACTACTGATTTCTCCTTGCCTTTCCCTAAGCAGCAGTTAGAATACCTTGTCCTGTTGCCACCCTATTTCCCACCTGGCTTTGTTCCTAACCTCACATTTTAAAGAATGGAGAAGAAAGTACTCAAGCCTGCAAAGTGGTGAGGATGTAGGGTATGTATCCCTGGTTAGTTGCAGCCACAGTATAAATAGGAAAACTGAGTAAATACTGTTTAGGAAAAAAAATCTAGATACTTCTGGTTTAAATCACTTAAATCTCACTTTTGAGAACTTCTCTCTAAAACCTTACTCATGTTTCACCAACAGGAAAATTCCACAAAGCCCTTTGTGGGACAGAGAACTTTTCATTTTAATAAACCTTCTCAAATTGATTTCTCCTGTGGGGCACTAGGCCAGAAGTGTGTGCAAAGCAAGGACAGAAAAAGACAGCAAAGCAAGACTTGGGTCAGCCAGCCAGGCAGCTCACACGTACTGTTGGGTTTTGTCCCACGCCACCAGCACACAGTACCTGCAAACAGATGTTGAGTGCTACCTTAGAGATCTGAACAGGCTAGGGATCCATGGACATGGAAGGAGAAAGTAGAGAAGCAACCTGTTTCTTTCCTTCCTGTTTATCCTAGGCTTCATTTAGCAAAATAAAAATCAAACAGAGCTATAGAGACAAAATACTCAGGTTGTTTTCCAAAGTCTGCTAATCCTAAAATTTTATCTTGGATAAAGGGTATTGTTTGTTCATAATTCTGGCTTTTCCCCCAACCACTTCACTGCCTCATTTGCTGACAATGAATAAGATTAAGAATAGATATTGTTTGTACTTTCCAGTTAGATGTGCCCAACTACAGAGTTAAGGAGAGCGGGGTTCAATTCCAGAAGGCACTTCATTAACAAAAATGACATATAACCCCCCACACACATTTGGCAGCAACCTGCAAAGGGTTAATGAAGGACCTATTTGCCTCCCCCATCTGTGAAAAAATGCCAATCAAAAAACAGCTGCTATAAAAGGCTGCAGCCCAGCAGGAATAGGAGTAGTAGGTGGGGAGGTGTTGGAGAAGCAAGCTGTGGGAGGCAAGCCTGCCAAGGAAGGCTGGTGGAGCTGGGAGGGGTGGGAAGGCTTGGTCCCTTGCTTGTTCCATGCTGAAAGAGAAGGTGGATGTGGGGTCCCTGGTTTCCAGCGAGGACATTGAACTTACAGGTTAGCATGACATGTACATTTGGCCCTGGTGCCGGATGTAAGATCTTTCAGGTTTTGGGGACAACTCCTTTAGAAAACAGAGGTGTTCACTGGGTGAAGTTTCAGGCTTGGTAGGTTCCCTTTTTTCTCCATCACCAGCTGTGCCAGAAAGCCAAAATATAAACAGAGAGTCTGAACTTAATGGGCACTACTGAAGGAGAAGCAGGAACACAGCCCCCATATGAACTTAGTCTTCCTAAAAGTAAATCTTTACTCTGTTACATTCCTTAGTTCAGCTGGTACAATCTGTCCAATAAGGGACTGAACCCTGTGGGTGTTGGTAAGTACAGGTATAATCGTGGGATCTCATTAAATTTAAAAAGCAGATCTAGGGGGAAAAAGGTCATTTAAATTAATAATAGCTCAAAAGTATGTGCTGTATCTGGGAATGGAGAGGCTTAAGGGGGTTGGAAAATGCCTTCAGCAAAATAAGATGTGATAGAAACGATGTGTCAGCTATCAAAGACATTGACTAGGAGCTGAAAATGGTGGTAGGAATATATTAATAAAATGAAAACAACAGCTGAAGATATTTGGTAGCTTATTTCCTTCATATTTGTTGAAGAGCAGGAAACATGATATGAGAAAACAGGGAATATTCCCTGAACTTGCTTATGTCACTCTCCAGTGAACCTGGTGTGGACTTTGTCAGTGATCTGTTTCTCAAGTGCTTAATTTTGTACTCATTAGCTTTACCTGTAAAATAGAAAGAGCGTGAGCCAAATGGCAGATCCCCAGATACGTTCATCAGGAAACTTCACTTGTGTAATTACAATTAACCTTCTTTCATGTGACAGCGGTGAGCTGGGTATTGTCACTGTCTGCTGATCCAGTAAAAACCAGGGAGCTCCCAGCTTGTATGAAGGATGAACCTGTTGAGATTGGAATGGGGAAAAGTCTCCCTGGTGCTCCTTGATGTTGCCCAAAGTAATTTCCTGCTGGGAGTTGTGCTTGTTATATTGAGGTGGGACTACTGGAAATGTTATTGTTGGTATAGATTCTTTAATTTCATTTGTCCTGCATTATTTTGGGGTCTCCTTGGTATTGTGAGG
The DNA here is from genome assembly GCA_013400515.1 of Erpornis zantholeuca. Lineage (NCBI taxonomy): Eukaryota > Metazoa > Chordata > Aves > Passeriformes > Timaliidae > Erpornis > Erpornis zantholeuca. The sequence goes on from VZTN01000268.1 coordinate 678,776, forward strand.
TGAGTCTGTTGCCTTGGGTGTAGTCCTTACCTGCGACAACCCTCCCTCTGCCAGGTTTGTCTGAGGCACTTGGTGTCTCCAAGGTTTGTGCTCAGGATTTTGGAGAATCTGCAGCCTGCCTTTTTTAGTCTACCTCTGCAGAAAGAGAAACTTGCTGGAGGTTGTGATCCTGGAGGAAATGGACCACACTGGGCAAAGCAAGGATTTGTTCTTGAAGAGCAGTGATTTCAAGTCATAGGATGGAGTCAGGGTCATTGATTCCTACTGAAGCCATGTTTCTCTGGTTTTCACAAAGAGACAGGTTTAGAGTTTGCTGATGAAGATGCAGTAGCAACTCTTGTTGTAGGAATATCTGCTGCAGGTATGCAAACTCATCTCTTCTGTACTGAGTTTCCTCTGAACTCTGTTGTGTGTGAAGGCTTTCCCTGGCTCCTCTCCTCCCTGTCAGCTCAGCACGCTGTAGTAGCCTCTCAGGGGTATGTGATATTTCATGTTATGGAACACAGAGCATTAATGACACGTGTATTCTGTTAAAAATATGGCACAGGCCATCAGCTGAGCTTCCTGTGAAAACTGCAAGATGTATTAACAGTGATGGTGACTGACAAATTGCTTTCTCTGAACTCCTGCTTCCTTTCTCACCCTATGACTTCGCCAGGTTATTCCAGGGATTCTGAGCATCACATTTCCTCTGCTCTTTTCAGTATTCCATGCATCTTTGCCCTGTATTTATCCATAACTTTGTTTAATGGCTTTCCCTGCTGAAGAGTTTGTTGGTAGTACAATAAGCCACCCTGGATTTTGGGAGCCATGCTTCATCAATTTCTGCTGTTTCAAAATATATGAAATGATATTTCATCTAATCTAGTTAATATTATTGAAGAAAGCTACTTTGTCTACACCATGCACCGCTTAAAATAGAACACTGTGTGTCATGTTTAACAATACTGGTGGTCCTTTGTGGAGCTTGATATGCTACTCAGACACTTACCTGCATTCTGAAGTTGAGACTGTAGCACGAGACCTGAGTTGTTGATATGTCTGCTCAGATGAGTAGACTGATTTGAGGGTGCATGGGATGTTGGAGGTTTCCCTAACAGGATGTCACTTAATACCAGTTTGCTCTGCAGGTTTTTAGATCTTAGGTTGTGCCCCATTTACAGCAGCTTTACTCACTACCTGTGTGGGGGTTATTTTCTGGCATTCACAAGACCTGGAAATATAAGTGAAAGCTAGGACAAGTGTGACTATGAAAGCAGGGTGTGAATGTGTGATAGAAATAGTGCCTGTGACTTCAGAAATGCTGAGTTACTCCATCTGGGACCACCATGGTGTTGGCTTCCCATGAATGAGAGTCCCGAGGGTTATCGCTTGCTGCTGCCCCAGCAATTCTAGGAAGCTGCTCTAGAAAGTATCTTCATTATTGTGTTTGTCATGTCTGCACCTCCATCCCTTCAGCTGCTTGGAAAATATTCTTGGACAAGACATGCGTGACAGGTGGGGAAAAAATCAAGCAAAGCAAAGTGCTGGTCTCTTCCAAAGTCGGAAGTGTTACCACTTTGGCTGAGACTCCAAGGTTGCCATGTTAGCCATATAGAAAAATGGCGTGGAAAGGAAAGCTTGAGTGTGCTTGGGAGTTCTCACAGTCCTGTTTTTGTGTTATTTGTGTTTGCGACAGTATCAGCTTTTTCCACATAAATACCCGGAAGGCAAAATTTCCTTTTTTTTCTGCAAAAGCTCCAATAAACAATCGCTTGGTGCCTGCTCTGCAAACTGACCCTCTTCCTGAGATAGAAATGTGAGGGCTTTGCTTGTTGTCAATGAGCCTGTCATGGTTTTCAACATGTTACTTTGCAAGAAATTCATTTCCAGTGATCAGCTTATAAACCTGCCATAAGGAAGTGTGTTTTCACACTAGTCTAGTGTACTTCTTGTTTTCAAACTCTCAGGGACGTAGAAATACACCAGATTTTTGGCAGCACATGGTTTAAAAATCAGCACCAACGTATCTATTGAACATCTCAAATGGGTAAAGGAAAGGGCAGGTTTCATCAGGGGTCAGTAAACAACGAACATCTGCCTTGCCAATCTTTTCTTTTACTACAGTTCTGTGCAGTCCCAAAAATCCTTCAGACATATGTTGAACAGAGTTTCAAAGCACCCAAGCCTCCTGCTTCTGCTGGTATTTTGGCCAGTGCTTAACCCTATGTAGTTCAGTCAGGATTTTTTCTGACTGCAACTGAAAGAGATTGGGTGGATTTGGAGTGAGTTTTGGGCTGAGAAATTGAGGTTTCTGTTTCTTTTTCAGCAGGTTAGATGTGGTATGGGCAGAAGCTCTCTAATCCTCTTGTGCAGTTACCCAGGAAAAACAGATGAGTGAAGTATGAACTGATGTTCTTCACCCTTCTTTGTCAGATCTTGGCATGTGACACTTAGCATTAATGTGCTTATTCTAGCACGTTCCTGCCCAGTGCAATCTGCCCCAATTGGCCATAATAAATAGTTCCACAATGGTCTCCAGCCAAGTAAGTGTTTGACCTACTAATGCATCTTACACTGTGCCTTGGAGCTCCGCGGTGCAGCGCGGCGTAGGACACAGCAGTGCTCTCTGAAGGTCAAGTTAAGCTACAAGGAATAGCCATCTGGTGACCCCTTGCTTGAAGCATCGTTCCCTGAACATGCAGCCAGTGGATTGCCAGCAGATGCATTGCATTCTGAGCCTGGGTGTTGTGATGCTGTACAGGGACAGAAGTGATCCCCCCACAAAGCCCCACTCCAGCCCACATGAGGCTTTGCTGAGAGAATGACAACCAGCAGCACACAGCAGTTCAGCTTGTGGATCACCAGGAGGAACTTGCTCATGTTCTGCTCTGTCAAAGCATGAACAAACTGAAACGTGTGAGTCATCTTTGGGAAGAGTCACAAGAGAATCAAGTGCAACTGCCCAGCGTGGACACGCTTTGCTTTTACTTTCTAAAACCTGAAAGGCTTCCAGATCCTGGCCCAAGTTCATTGGCAGAAAATAAGAGGCTAAAAGCAGTATTGGAGCAATTGAGACTTAAGCACAGTCTGAAAAGCAGTTTTTGGGTGTGTGGAGGTTTCCAATCCTTGCTTAATCTGCCTAAAATGTTAAGTAGTGAAAATAGTGATGCTCATCTTGGAGAGAGCTTTCCACTAAGGACTGAGTAGAAATTCATTGCTCATTGTGCTGTTTAGTTTCATTAGATATTCTGTAACTTAAAATAGTAGTTTGACCATGTCTGAATTGGATGGCCATATCTGAAAGAAAGCTCTCTGGATTAAATAATAAGAAAAAAGAAAACCACAAAATAGCCCTCAAACATCAAAAAAAAAAAAAGCTTTATTTCTACTTAAAATCTGATTTAGGCAGAAGAGAGTGTGCTGATATATTACCTTTCATCCCATACTCAGTAATTTGTCCAAAATACTGTAGTTATATAATGCCACTGTGCTGGTGATGTTTTTCATCTACTCTGCATGTTCTTAGGCAACTGCACATTGTAGTAGGGTTGCAGGTTTATGTTTTTTAGACCTATGTGGTGCTTTAAATGCCACTGGAAAAAAATTCTAGTCCATGGCTTTGAAATGGAAAAGGAATTAGAAATATTAGGGATGAAGTCATGTAGGATGGTTTATCTGTTATTTTTTGGGGGAGGAAAGCACTGAGCAAATGAATTTTTTGATTATTTTTCCCTATTTTGTATTATTTAGTCCCCCTTTTGTGGCTCTGCTGGCAATAAACTGCTGGTCAGATTTCTCCTTAAGATAGAACAAGTCTTAAAATTATTTAAGTCTGGTGAAAAAACCCCAAAACTATGTTTTCATTATTGTTTGAAAAGTATTTGCTTACCTTTTAACTTCTATCACACACACATTGAGATTTCATGAAGGAGCCTTTCTGATATGTAGGGACTTATCTCCATACCAGTCACAAGTTTAAATCTGCAATAACAGACAACATCTAGGAGATTTTTGCTTCTGCTTGCTTGCTGACAGAATTTTGTCACAAGCTAGAGAAAGAATCACATACTGTTTAAGCAGGGAATCACTGAATTTATTCAGCTAATGAGTCATTAAAAAATGCAAAGAGTTTGACTGATTTATAACCTGAATTTTGTGACCTTATCAGAAAGTAAAATAGCATTTCTTGCTCCTGTGTCCTGGTTCAAAGTAGTTCTCTCCCAACAATTGCTGGTCATATCTGAAATAGAGTGGAAAATGTTATCTTGCAGGAAAGCCAAGTGTAGTGTGCTGAAAATGACTCCAAGCTCCTTGAATCCTCTTAAGACTTAGTACTACATGTACATGGATTCAGTATTTGATTCAGACCCAAGATGGCAAAATGTGGAGTTTTCTTTCATAATAGGAGTTCTCCTTCTCTTTTTTTTTTTTCCCTCATTCCTCTTTCAGATGCCATCCTGCAGCAGTGATGTGCACAGCCACTGCAGGTCCCAGGTTCCTATCCTCTGGTATTGATTTCCCCTCGATGTCTGCCTGCAGAATTAGAAAGTTTATGATGCATATTTATGAACTCTGGTACCTTGGGCAGTGACCAGAAGTGTGGGAGACCATTTTCCCATGCTTGTGAAGCAGGAAGCTTTTTTTCCCTGGCTATCTGCAGTGCAGAGACAAGATAGGCAGACGGGCCACTAGCACAATGTTCTTATCTGGTCTGTAACACTGAGATTCATCTGAATTTCATGTCAGCAGAAAGCCAGACATTTATTTGGGAACAGGCACTCACTCCTGGGGATATTATGGGGTGCCACCCACTACCCTTGAGCTGTGGGACATGACCAAAACATCTTTATGTTGGATAACCCCACAGGGGTGTGATGGTGCAGAGCCAAATGATCCTGTCACAGCTGTCTTGCTCCATTCCTAGGCTCTGTTCCTACCAGTTGCAAGGAATGAAATTGTACTCACAAAGTCCAACATTTCAGTATCTACTGTATAATTCTTGTGTTACTGTAGTGAGACAGGCTTGTATTAATACCACCTCATCTTGGAAGCCTTCAAAGCCTGTCAGTATGCCTGATAGTGTTTGGCACTTAGATATGACAGTGAATGGTAATTTGCAAGTGCCTCAAATGGACAGAAAATAGTTTTCATTATTTTTACATGATTAGGAGTAGTGTCAAGCACCCTGTAAGAGCTCAGCTCTTCCTCAGGCTGTGGTGTTCCCTAACAGGTGGCTGTGAGTGGTACAGCATGTCCCATCCTTGGTGCGGGTCCTGAGAGGTTGGGGTCAATTCCTGGGCTCAGCATTGACCTTCTGGGTGACCTTGGGTGGAGGAAGCAGCTTGTTTATTGCCTTTTGCAAAACACTCTGAGAGTTACAGATGGAAATGCTATATAGAGGGATGGCATGACTGTTGTGTTGATGGGTGTTGGGGAAACATGGGTTGCAAAAGAACAAGTGGGTGTAACGAAGGAGGAAGAAGAGCGGGAAGGTGGTGGAGAAGATAGGAAGGGGTATTTGCTCTTCTCTGCTGCAGTGGGACCTGGGTGAGGATGCCCGGGTACCAAAGTACTCATGCCCTTGACATCAGGACTTCTGAAATCAGTTTCCTCTCATGTTGGCTTTTGTTGCTTCTCTCTGCAGACCAAATGATGTACTTTGCCTTTGAAGAAGATGTAATTACAGAAGAGCCTGGAAACACTTTCCTGTGCTGGTAATGGATATATCAGCACTTCCACAAACTCCCTTGTGAGGGATTTACAGCTCTGCCATTAATATTAGCCACATAGTGGATGTATAAGCTGCTTGCCCAAAAGTATTAAAAAATAGTTTTAAAACAGCGTAGCTTACCTTAGTAGACCTTGTCTAGAAGCAAACTTGCATTGGTTTGATAAAGAGAGATTTTTAACTTAACTGAGTTAGAGTATTTCTTATTTGTATGTAATTGTTCATATCTGGCTTGAGGGTGATATATTTCAGCCTATTCTGACAATAAATCAGAGCCTATGCAGAAATCTTGTAAAGGATTCCCTCTTCATGCAGAGCATCCCTTCTGCTGAACAGATCTGGTATATAATGGGCTAAACAAAACAAGCTTCTGATCATACAGATGAGGTACAGGACAAAGTACCAGTAAGTATTTAGACAAACTGGTTCTGAAGATCATTTTGAGCAGCAGATTGTGTGCAGCCACAGCCTCAAACTGAAGACAGGAGAAATACTGAGACTTCAGCTATGTTACTGCTATCATGGTGTTAAAGGAAGTATCAGAATCTCATCTCAATTTAACACAGAACAGCACAAACATCCTTTTATCCTCTCCCATCTTCTTTATTGCATTGGGTAGGCATCAGACATTTGTCTTCTATTTCTGTGAGTTAAAAAATTACATGCACGCTTACTGGAATAAACAAAAGCTCTGAATGTCAGAGGTAAAGCTGAAGGCTTTTTCCAGCCGATGATCTTCAGTATCAGGAATTCATGGTTCAAAAGACACTTTCCTCTGGTAATGGAGTCTGCGGCAGTGTTAATATGTATGGCTTTTCCCATTCTGAGAAAATACTTCTGGCAGGAGGAAGGGGGGCAGGAGGAAGGAGAAGGACACTCCTCTGGTGTGGAGATTTTCCTACAAGAAAGGAATAAGAAACAATACAGGTCTTGTACTGTCATCAAAGCAAGACTCCCAAAAAATCAGGTGAGATCTTGGGATGTCCACATGATGGTGGAGCCTGGGCCCTTGGGCACTTTTCCAGTTCTATATTTTAGTTCCTATGCTTTGTAATCCCTTTGACTAGTGATGGCTTTCACATGGAAGTCCTTCTGGACAAGAACTGTCCCTTCACTGCTCCTGTAGTGCACAGTGCAAGGGGGATCCAGTGGTGACTTTACTCAACACTAATATTAATATTTATTGCTACTGTTATTGCCATCACTTAAAAAATTGATTAGAAAATGGAGAAGCACATTCAGAGAGAGCCTATTAGAGCCTCTTGATCAGGTCTTAATCAAGACTTAGCCTGATTTGTGGCTAGGTTTATTTTTTTTTTCCTTCTGTTTTTAGCTTCTGAAGACAGTCTAAGTTGGGAAATTAAGAAAGCATTCAGCTGTCTGTCTAGGAACACTTTTTTGTGGGATATCGCTTTATATTAAAAACTGGAGCACAGAAATCCATATTTAACAATATTTTAGCCTGTAAAAGTGTTTTTCCCCTTGAATGTAAGGACTTTCCTACATTTAGAAGTAAAAAATAACAAATTCTTCTGTTAGTATGGTGAATATCCTTAAGAATTCTTGTACCTCTATGAGCTGTAGCATTTCTCCTCCCAAGAACTCCTCTCGGTGATAAGTAATGGTGCTGATGCACAGCTGGAGGAGTGTTCTCCTGCTTTTCTCTTTAATACAGCACAAACATAGCAATGAAAAGTGAAATGGCACTTAAATCCAGATCTTGTGGAAGTGGCTCCATGTTGCAGCTTCAGAATTTCACAGCACTGCTGCTCATGCTCACACCTTTGCAATAAATATTGGTGGGTTTCTAAGGGCTGTAAGATGTAATAATGCTGCATCTACATGACTCAGTACTGGTGGGCCAGTAACTTGCTCAAGAGTGTAACTAACAGCAGAAATAATTGCATGTGTGTCCCTGAACATGGTCTGAAGGGCTAGAGGGGAGCAACTGAGAAGATGGAGGAGGTATTGAACCCTTGTGATGTTGCTCCAACAAACTGATTACAGCAGCTTTCAGGGGAAGATGTCAATTTGGCCAGCAGGCAGGGGCCAGTGCAGGGCAAGAAGCTTCTATGAATTTTGTGTGGAGCTTGTGCCCTGTGTGTGGAAAACCTTTCCATGCCAATGAAAATAATCCTGGTGCTTCATCTTCACCCTGTAAGGCAAAGTGGTGGAGATCCCCATGGAGACCGGGACTGGAGGGGCTGCTTGGTTGAGTTCACACAACTTAATATACAGGAGGATGTTTCTCAAAATTCAGTCAATCTTAACAGTTTAGTTATAACTGAATAATACAGCAGACTTGTTAGACACTCAGCCCATTCCATATTTAATACTTTCAGAATTCATAACTGATTCAGCTTGGGACATGATGAATGTCCATGTCAAAGCCTAAGCATATCTGGCTTTTGTTCCAGCATATTCCAGAGACAAAACACTCTTTTATGACTCTTCTAGTCTATGCATTTTTTAAAACAGAATAAAAAGTCTTGGCAGCAATCCAGTCACCAGAATGATATTCATTCCAGGAATATTCTGAAGACCACTGCTCGCTGTTCATCCTCCTGGTATTTGTCAGTTGTTTGTTCTTTTCACAATTGAGACATCCTTCCTTTATTTTTTTTTTTAATTTAAAAATTATATGTGGTTCTGATTTCCTCTCATAAGAAGGAATAAAGTTAAATGAGAAAAACTATTTATTTACCTGTATTTATTCACAAGCCATCACAGACATTTAAACTTTCACAAAGCAAGGAGGCAGTAAAGCCAGAGTGCCATAATATATTTTGATCTTCACCCCTTATGAAATACTCAAATGAGCTACCATTACTGGTATTTCTATGGAGAAAAGATTAATTTTGTGCAGAGATCCAGCAATGGTGAAGGACCACGTTTTTCTGTTGTTATTCAAGCCCGAGTAAATGGTTGCTTACCTATCCTGCCTGTGCTTGTAGGTGTAACACCAAGTGTTAGGCAGCTGCAGCATAAGGTGAAATATCTCAGAAACAACTTCAAAGGTAGAATGTGCACTAGTGAATACTGGCTATATTTAGCATGACTTGAAGAATCTGTCCTGTGGCAAAAGAGGAGTCAAAACCACTCAATCTGCTTTGAAGATACTATGATTTACAAAAATAAACCCATACAGTCACTTTGAGTCATTAAATTAATGATATTTTAATAACAATGCTTGGGAAAAGAGAATTTGGTTCTTAACAAAATCAGTACTCCTTGAAGTTGGTTCAATTATTGATTTCTGGATTGTGGCATTTGCAATAACTCAGAAATGTTGAGATGTTTTAAAGCAGCCTTTTCATTTTCATACAGAGTGCAGAGGTGCTTGTTCAGCAGAAAAAGAGAGAATGAAGTCTGCATCTAAATATACAAATAAATGACTAGGCTTTTAGTTTTTCCATCAAAACTGTTGCTTCAGGCTCTCTTCTTTTACCAGAAAAGGTATTTTGACTTATGATTTCATAAAGACAAAAATATCTTGATGATCATCAGTGCTTGGAACACCTTTCTATAATAAAGAAATCTTAATATTAATGTTGTCATATGCAAATTGGCAGGGATCAAATACCAGCAAGACTTTTCTGAAAGAACCACTCCAAGGTAGCAGCTTGTAAACTTCTGATAATTTTAGGGCAGAAAGGGTCAATATGACCATCTATGGCTGCTTTGTGGGTCATGGAAATGTGGCCATTCCTTTTGGATGTAAGCCCAATGACCATGTCTGTCTGACATTTCAGTCCTCTCATTCCCTTCAAGTGATTTTTCGTCTCATAAAAAATAATAGCTTTTTGCTTCAGGAGTCCTGCATCAGCTTAAAATTATGTCTAGTCCAAAGACAACTCTGATTTTGTAATCAATGCATTCAAATGGGGAAAAATTGAGAGTACAGTGACTAATTCTGACATTTGAACAGTATATGTAGAAAAGGGATAATAGATTTTTCTCTTAATTTTTAGACTTCAAATCTTCAAAAGGATTTTCTTTCATTTTAGCTCATGAAGAAGACAGAGTACAGACAGTGATGAAGATAGGGAAATTTTGTGGCACAGTTTATGGAGGAGGATCTGACTAGATGCACAAATGAGCCCTCCTGGCCTTCAGACTGCTAAATTACTTCATGCATGTTAACCAGAGTTTACAGTAAATCCATGCAGTGGAAATTACCAACATAATGAAACAGGCTGGAACACTTTGCTGTATTGCTTTTTATTTTTCCACATGTGAACAAAATGTCATCTCAAACTGTGCAACAAGACAGCACATTACAAATCATCTTACCTATGCTCTTCTAAGACAACTTTGAAGAAAAAAGGCATATATTCCTTTAACTGCTGCTGCACTTGTAATAATTAAGGGTTAAGGTGTGTGATTGCGGTGGTACTTGTGCACCTCTGTGCAAAAATGATGGGTTCCCATTCCAACTCCTGCCATTGCTCACTGGCAAGCTAAAACAAATAACACTGCATGCTAAATATAAGTGGCTAGATCCTACTGTGGATCCGTCTGCAAACATACCACGTGCCAGTTGCTCTAGGTAGGGTATTTTGGCATGGACATCAGTTTACAGGGAAAGCCTTTTCTTTTTTTTTTTTTCTGCCCTAATTGTTTCCATGTATTTCAGTCTTGGGTTTCTCCCATTTCATGGACATGAGAGCAATTAGCCAAGAACTTACAAGCTCAGCAGAGTTAGGGGAGTAGTTTATAAACAAATCAAGGTTGCTCACAAGGCATGTTTTCTCAGATCCGGTGAAATGGTAAATACAGCCATCTCCCAATTAGTCTGACCAGCAAGGGAATGATGGGATAAACTTGGATAAAGAAAACACAAATACCCCAAAACACATGGAAACAAATCAATAAGACTGCATGATAAAAGCATGAAATGCAAAAGGTTTATGATGCTTTTGGCTTACATTCCTGGGTGCTAACGAGCTCCTGAGCTGGGGAGTCTGCACAGTGTGTTGCTCTATACCTTAGCCCAAGTCTACCACATGTGGTATAAACATTTCCCTGGCTCCCCAGCCCTAAGAAACCCCATTCCTTGGTGGATATGCTGTGTTCATGCACACGGCTGTGAGCAAGAGCAGTGCTGCTCCTGAGTCACGCCTGGCTTGGCCTCTGTACCAGCATTACCAGGACCTCTGGTTGTGGGGCAGAGTGGGTCCAAGCCTCTCTGCTGACACCACACCCCTCATCTGCTGCATAGGCCCCCTGCCCCATGGGGGCACAGCTCACCCCAGGCAAGGCTTTCCTGGGATGTGATTGGAATAGATATTCTTTTATCTGCCCTCTGTATTGTTCTCGTTCTCCCATACTTCTCTAATTAAATAGCTTCTGTCTGCTGTTTCAATATTATCTACTTGCCAATACTTAAACTGACATTTTCATACAGTTCTCTATATGCACTGCATCAGAATTCAGCCTGGCTTACACCGATCAGCTTTTCTGAGCTCTGAGAAAAATGTGGTGCAAAGTGTCTTACAAAAAGTTAACTTGTAAAGAGTAACATACCCAGACATCCTGTGCTATATAGATTAATTACTCTGCAGCACTTCCTTTCAAAACAAGGATTTATTAGTACTGCAGATTTGGAACATGTAAATATTGTTAATTATTCCTGAACACTTAAATATCCACTCCAAGTTACTACACATTTTGTTCCTTTGGTGAAATACGTCTTCTCATCTACCCAGAGCTATACAAGATTAATGCAATTAAGTAAAGTTCATTTTTTAGAATAGATCCTAAAGGGTTAAAGCCATCTGTTTTGAATGGGCAATGATATCTCAAGGTATTTTTCCAAACCCCAAGGTCTTATCTTGGATGAGATTTTCTCTTTCTGCTGCTAATGGATACCAGTTGGCCAAATGATGTTGGGAGCGATAGTGGAGGTTTATGTGTAGGTGTAGCACACAGCTTTAAAAAACCTGGATCTTCATGGTTCCCAGGCCATTATGGATGAGTGCCTATGGTTTAATGGGCATGGTGGCATTTGGTCAAGGGTTGGATTTGATGATTTTGGAAGTCTTTTCCCACCTGGTTACACCACAGGGCTCCCGTCCAGCACCCTCATGTGAGCAGCAGCAGTGGTCATGCAGGTAGCTCCACTGGGATCCCAAGAAGTGCATCTTGTGAGAAAGACTTGGAGAATGAATCCTTGAACATGGAACAGGAAAACGTCCATGTTTACCTGCTCCCTTGGTAAAGCAAAGTTTTCTGTACTGATGCTGAAAGTTTTCAGAATGAAGCCTTTGTTGGTTCTGTCACTGCCAGACCTGGGGAGGATGGTGCTGATGCACATCCACTTTGCAAATGTCTGTGGAGTTGTTTTCTTAGGAAGAGCCAGGTACACATATAATAGTCATCTCCTTAGCACCGAGCCTCTCCAGCACTCTAACCCTATACTTTAGTCACTACTGACAGGTAGAGGGCAAATTTGCATAATGAACTGTTTAAATATTCAGTTTTATCAAGGCTTCAAGGCACTATTTGTCCTCCGCATCTTCAATAGCTAGTGACCCTATCTAAATCAACATCATTTGTCAAATCAAATTAGGCTTGTTGTTAATTTCAGACAGTGATGTTCATCTTTTTGATGCTTTCAAACAACTCTGAGGTAAATCCCTGTGACATAATGCTGCTTAGATATGCTAAATGAGTCACTTGTTCAATGCTGCAATTGTCAGAAAAATATGAAACTTAGCTCTAAGGTAAATATTGTTGGGTCACTTGAAATGTATGCAAATTTGACATTTCTCTGCTGATTAGCATATCTACACATCAAAGTTTTCTATATATCACATCAGATATTTTTGATTCAGGAGAGTTAAGGTCAGTGGCACTTGGCATACTCTTTACTTTGCATCAGACAAGATGAGAAATGAAAATCTTCTCAGGGAAAGTTTCCAGCTCAAACCTTATTTTGCTGAAATAAGAACATTGCAGAGGAGCAGGGGAAAAGAGCACAGGTTCCTGGTTCTCAGTTTATAACTAATAAAGGAACATAAAGAGATTATTCACTTAAACTAATGAATTCCAAAAGGGGAAAAAAAGGAATCGATCAGAAATTTGGGCACAGAGACAGTAAAAAGATTCTCTTAATCACTGCAGTGAATTTGCCTATATAAAGTATACATCTGTCTATGTACGTGTTTGATTTTGAAATTAGCCTTTTTCAGTGAAAAAATGAGGAGGTATGTCCTGTACTTTAAAAATTGTGTTTTGATTTCTGTCCAAAAGGCATCAGTGGGAGTTTTACACTGTCCTCCCACAAATCTACCTGCTCCTGACGGAGTGCTGCAGCTCCTAAATTCATTAGCTCCGTGATTGCTTCCATAGATCCTAATATAACTGGTCACAGGAGTTAATTGTTCACTCATCTTTGCACATCAGGCCTCTGGAGATCATCAATAAGTTGTCAGCAGATCCAGGTCACCAAAACTCTCTGTGAAAATCCACTGTGTTCCATGAGAGATGGGTCTTGGTTTGAGCAGTGCTGGGTTGCCCTGTACCCCATCCCAGGATAATTGGTGTAACCCCTTTGAGTCTTGATATCCAAAAGGATCTCTGTCCTTGGGGGTAAGGAAGCACCCAGAATGTAGCACTAAAAATTTCCCCAGCATCTTCCCGGAGAACAAACTGAGTGCACAAGCACAGGCACTTTCTGCGTGTCTGCACTGGAGTAATTCGGTCATGGAGATGCTTTTTTATTCTTTCCAAAAAGAGAAAAACTGTCTCAACTGCAGCATCCAGTGAATGCCAGTGAAATTTCGTTTTAAAAATAAAACAAACATTTTTCAAATTATTGGAGCAGAAAGATGTGTCAGACACCACCAACATATGTTTATTTTTCTTTTTCTCTCCTGGAACTGAAGCATGGCCAAACTCTGTTTCCTTCTCCTTTATATTGTGTGAGTATGTATAGACATATATAAATTTTATTCTTACTTTTCATGGAGATTCTACATGCTAAATTCTAAAAATGAATCAGATGATGGACTTATTAGAATGGACTTATTAGACTCCAGAAAATAAGGCACAGAAATGCCAGTTGATCCATTATTCCTTCAGGGCATATAGCACCACTCAACCACATTAGTAGTTGGTGTTTGATGATAAATCAATAATAGCTTTTATCTTCTAAGTAAAAGATATTTTATTCTCTTCCGTCTTTTCCGTGATGGGTGAGATAAAACCAGGAGCTGCACTCACATTCTTAAGGCAAGATTTTAAAACTATTTTGGTGTAAGATTCGCATTTGCAAGCTGCCCATGCTTCCCATATTGGCAATGATTTTGACAAATGTAAAAAAGTCACTAATATTTTGACACTTTCACTGCCCAACTATGATACCAGCTGGCTGTGAATTCAGTTATTCATTGTTCTGCTGTATTTTAAAGACTGGTCCAGAGCCAATGTACTGGACCAGCTCCATTCATTCATTTTCAAGATTGAAGTTTCAGCTAACTGTAGTGGCCATTTTTCAAATAGATCTGGAAACCTCTTCCAATTTAACAGGATCATACAGAACAGAAAAAGTCAAGTGTGCATGTAGATTTAAAGCTCTTCCCTTCAAGGGAAGGATTATATACGTTTCAGCATGAATCAACCTAGCCCTCACAGGATTTCTGACTGCTCTCAATTTTCTTTTAAGGCATGACCAGTGCTTTCTTCACAGTAAAGCAAGCAAAAAAAAAAAAAAAAACCAACAAAATTAAAAAAAAAAATCTTGATGATGGTTAAATGCATTTAAAATAAAATTGAACTAAAGCATAGCTGCTCTGAATTTTTAAAATGAGAAATCGCCTCATTGGTCTCATGCTGCCCGAGACTTACAGCAACTCAGTTGCTAAAACTGAAAAGAAACTTACATATTTGTGGCTTCAGATAGGCAAGTACAACTTTAAAATAGACAGGGATGGAGCTCTTTGAAGTCCTTAGCGCACTTGCAGTGCAGACCAGAAGTACAGGACCCTCTGTAAGTCCAATCTTTTCCGATCTGAGCATTGTGGAGAGCAGATACACATCTAAGAGAGCAGGTCCTTTTGAAGTGCCCTTCTTAAACAAACACAGTAAAAATGTGCTCACTTCCTAAGTCTTCTTTTTTGTGCCTGCTAACGTTTTACACTATTTTCCAAAGTCAGTAACAATATTCATCCCTCTGGCTTGTAACACACTGATTAAAAAACAGATTGCCAGCAGTCATCTGCTATTGTCTGGCTTCCTAAATTCTGTTTCTGGTTTAATTTACTTGATTGTTCCATGCACTATTCATGAGTTCTATAATATTCCAAACTTTAATTTCAACAGATTAATTCTTACTAATTATTCAACATATGAACCTGCACATGAGAATTGTACTGTATGCACCATCCTGAGGCACAGAATGCAATGTCGAATCGTTTTCTGATTTCAAGTGGAAAACAAACTAATTATGTGGAAATATGATAATATATTGTGCTGCAGGGACCAGCCCTTTGTCTGTTTAGAAATGTTTGCTTATGATCGGCTCCCTGTGTTATTTCTTCCAGGAGGAGCTGCCCTTTCTTAATGCATAAACATTATTGACTGGTCCATGATTCTTTACTTCAAGAAAGCTGATTTACATAATTTTATATTACTTCCGTCTGGTGGAAGCAAACAAGACATCCCAGGAAAGTAATAATTGAGCTAGCTGTAGCAATCTTCTGGAAAGATAAGACACGGAAGTCCTTGGAAATGAAGGATCACTTATTTCTCTTTTATTTCTCCTACTTTTTTTTTCTAAGCTGTCATGCAGCTTTACCTCTGCACTGTTTGATTTGATGCATATCAGCATCCAGCACTTCATCACAGCATGGGGTCCAAATCAACTATCAAAAACCTGAAGTAGAACACACTTTCTCCAGTCTTCTGTCAACTTACCCCAGCCAAAGCTAACTGGGTGACGCTGGTACTGGGAAATACTGGGATACTGGATCATTCATTGTTTGGGAGAAGCACTGTGAAGCCCTGCTCTGGCCATTGGAGCTGTCAGCCTGGTCTGTGGTGTCTAAGCCTTACCAAGCTTAAGAACTGTGGCAACACACCAAAACATTTCTGTAATTCTCAGCTGAAAATGAAATTATTTAGTCAAATGTAGAGGGAGGGAGGGAGGGAGGGAGGGAGGGAAAATGAGACCCCCTTCAAAAAAGCAATACTTTTTTGCTTCCCATGACATATGAAATGAGATATGTGCTAGATATTGAAAGGTTGAAATATGTTTTCAGGAATTAATCAGCAGAGAAAACTATAAAAATAAAATAGAGGAATGGAGTTTCTCAAGGGAAGATACTCAGTAATGGCATTAAGGAGCAAGTCAACACCCTACGAAAACAAACACCAGCAATGACAGGGGAAGATAAAATCTGGACCCTAGAATGATGTTTAAACAGACCTTGGGTGATAAAAAGTGGTTTAGCATATACCACAATACTTAACTCTGTCTAAAAATCAAGCTCTTAAACAATGGGGAGGTCATCTGGCTTTCTATTCTTCCATCTTCCCCAATAATTTTATGAGCTTTAAAATTTCTGTGAATTAATTTCCCTATTAATCCCATTTATTTTTTTACTTTATAATGTCAAAACAGTTGCAGATCATCTGCTTTCTTCTCATTCATATTTTTGCTATTATTTCTACTGTGTCTTGCCTAAGACCTCAAGAAGAATCAGAGCTATGTGTCACTAAGGTTAGTAAAACCCCTGTTAACATGTTGCCATTCCAGGATCGAGATTTCAGATCCTGAAAGGCATTCTTTTTGTAATTTTTCTTTAGTAACTCTAATAAAAGTTTACAATTGTATCTCTAAAGTGTGAAAACTGAGTCAATGCTGTGACAGGAAGTTATTTTGCTCCTCTCTGAACAGATATATTTTCTTTGTGCTGCCATTGCCCCTGAAAATTTCCTGGTATCAGTTAAAGATGTTTTTGTTCACACTTAATGAAGTGATCAGGGAATGGGGAGAAAGATGGGAGTATATGAATGTGATGGTTTTTGAATATCCAATATAATTTCATTTGAAAATTAACTTGCTCCTTTGCTCAGAAATAAGGGCTGTGGAAAACTTCCTTGGTAAATGCCTGTAGAGCATCTCTTACTGATATTTAAATACTTGAAGTGTAAATACCATTGTAAACCAGCAGGTCGTGCTTTCTCTGTGCCACAGCATCTTGGAAAGGCACTGCAAGGAAGTGGGGGAGAAAGGAGGATGATTCCCTAATCCCAGGGCGTGCTATGGGTCCTGCTACAGCCTGCAGCTGTACCACTGGCTCTAGGCTGTGATCTCATCTGATCTCCAGCTCAGCCATGTCAGAACAGGGAGAGATGGCAGGGAGATGTTGCTGAAAAAAAAAACCCAAACCTGAGATGTTTCCAGAAGTGAGAGGTGACTGAAGGCAGTTGGCTGGGCTTGGGTGGGACCCCCCTGGCCAGGGAAGAGACCTTTCTGTCCTGTCTAGCCCCACACCTGCACCCAAACCAGTGATGCCTGCTGGCAACCTGTGATGGGGGGGATGCCAACCATGCAGAACATTTTCTCTTCCACTCTATATGCCTGTCTCTTCATGAAAGGATCATTTCTCTCAGGTGGTCTTCAGCAGATTTACCTTCAATCTCCTTGGCTTGTGCTTCACTCCTTTCACTGTATCACCTCATCCCTGTCAGCAGGATGAGTCTTGAAGGACATTTTCCATAAAGGACAGGTTCCCACTGTGATTTGTCATCACCAACTCCTAGAAAACCCAAGGAAGCCAAGAAATTATACAACCTCAGCTACCTGAATAGGACCATGACTTGCAGCCGTGGTGTTCCCAGTGCACACAACACCTCCCTTTATATAGAAATTATGGATTTATATAGAATTTATTGGTTAGCCTGGCTGCTCTGTCAGAAATTGCCATAAATAAAGTGCTGAGCATGCTCAGATTTACCATATACATTTTTTGCAGTGGGTTATCTGGTGCCACCCGTGCTGCATTTCACCAGAAAGAAACATGCCATGGTTAATAACTTAAATGATCTATGCTGGGAGACTTTTGCTGAGGGAGTGACTGATCCAAAGCCTGTTGAAATAAATGCGAAGAATAGCCTTGTCTCCAGTGGGCTTTGGATCAAGCCCAGATTCATGTTCCTAATATACTGTCTCATTTCGTAATTTTGTGAGAGTGGCTTCTTCTTTTGTGCAACAAGACATAGTGGAGGGGAGTGGGGAAGAAAGGAAGGCAAAAAGAACCACAGAAACTGTGCTAAAGGAATTTAAAATGAAAACTGCATTAAAAATTTAGTATGTGAGCAGAAACAGACCACTTTGCTCTGGAAGGGTGAAAGGAAGCAAAAATTATTATTTTAATATGTACCAGGCAAGGACAAGCACAAATGTGACCACGTCTGAGAACAGCAGAGAGCCGCAGCCTTGGCTTACATTGAAAAGTTCTGGCAAATATCTCAGTTTAAAAGAAGGTGTGAGAAGGGAAGAGCCAGATCTGGCACACCAGCCCCTTCATGTTTGTGTGAAGCTGTACCACACTTAGCTTTCGAGACTTTTTGCCTGATTTGAATGCATATGTTTGATAAAAGGAAATGACATATTTATGTTTACTCCTTACGTTACTCAGTCTCCAAAGGGTTCAGGGAGTTGGTACAAAGGGTTCTGTGAGCTTCTCGCCAACGTGACCTGATAATTGAGGGTTGCACTAATTAAGATATGCAAATCTAAGAGCACCTGGAGCTCATGAGATGTGCAGGTATCTCTGAGATTACTAGTGGGAAAGGACAATTTCATGTGCTCACATGAGCACAGTGAGTTTGGGTTGGCTCCACTGCAGGAACTTGTGGCCATGCAGAGCCTCCCAGTGAGATCACCTGGTCATGTTAGTCCACCTGCAAGCATCACCTTGCCAAGTGAGACAGTAAAGAGCAGGGTTTCTGTATGTTTTGTCTTTTTCTAATGAGCTCCACTTGAATGGTCTGATTTTTAAAAATTTTTTCATGGAGAAAAGCCATCTTCTAGGGGCTTTTAGGGGCTAAGAGAAAATCTGGTTGTACTTTTCAGTATTCTCAGTGTTAGATTAGTTCCTTTATGAAACTGGTTGTGCCATAGAGATACTGTCCACAGTATCTGTATGGAGACTTCTGGAAAGAGCATGAGTGTGGAGCCTCTTACAGAAAAGGGTTCTTCTTTGGGTGATTTTTCCTCCTAAAAGCCACTGTGCAATCAAGAAGGAGATCCGTGAAAGTGGGAAGATGCAGACACACAAGTCTAGGCCATCCACATTATACACCCAAGAGGGGGAAACAAACCCCCTCATTTTCCTGCAGGAGTAGACATGAGTAAGAGATGTCAGTGCAGCTATGACATCTGTTTACATGGGGATTTTATGCACCTGTTCACTAGGCAATAACAAATGCTTACCATGGTGGTAGCTGTATCACACGGTACATATGCTGCTTCTGACATACATAACACCTCTTTAAGGAAACACATGGCCCCATATGTCATGAGAACTTGTTTACATTCTACAATACAGTAATGGAAAATATGTTTCATAATAAATGTTTTCATCATTTTTGTGTTTAAGGAAAGAATGGGAGTTTTACGCCCTAGCTGTCAAGCTGAGTGTCCTCCCTCATTGTTCTCTTTGAGAGATGTGTGGCTGTGGAGAAAACTTCCTACAAGCTTTCCAAGTTCAGAGAAGTTGGGGTCTCAACTGGTCAGTTTTAATGGCTGATGCTCATGAAAAGGTAAAACTGAAAAAAAAAAAAGTTAAGATTGGGACATATATTTGGGTGTAAACCAGTGTATTCATTTACATGGTTTGCTACCAAGCAACCCACTTCTGGTCACTTTGACAAGAGCAGATGTCATACATTGCCTGTCTAGAGCTCTTGGGATACTGAAGCCACCTCAGGGGGATTATCCCCATCTTTATCCACATTATATTTGCATCTCTATCTTTTAGTTCAGTCTCCATAGAACCAGGAAAAGGAATCATACTGCTTCACATCCATAAAATGAAGGAGTTTCATGTTTGAAGATTGTCTAGTTCAACCTTCTCAGAAATAATTTTAATACCTTTTAGCTTTGATATGGTTTGGTTGAGATTATTCAGATTTATGCTTTTTTGTCCTAGTAGTTCTTCCATTTTCAATCATCAGTGTTTCCAGTTCATACACAGGAGTCTTTGTCCTTGCTTCACTCTTTACTGCCAAGGTGGTGTCGAGGTGGTATTTTGTCCTATAGTTAAACTAACAGGACAATAAGGACTCAATAGAATAACATTTTCATGTGGAAAACAGGTCCAAGAGTTAATTTTCCTAAAGCTGATTTTTTTCCTTGGTAAGTATTCTAACAGTCTCTTTCTGGTATTTATTTTTTTGGAGTTAGCTAACAAGAATGAAAAGCAGACTCTACCTTGTTAGGTATTTACAGACAAACTGGAGTGTGAATGGTAGAGACAAGTGGACAACAAACTTTTACTATTTGGATGTAAAGAATGATACACTGATATATTGTTCCAATACATCTTTTCTCTGTTTAGTCCTCCTGCAAAGCAGTATTCACACTATTTCAGCAGTTCACTTGATAGTAAAGAATGGATGAATAGATCATTTATTCCAAAATATAATAGCCTAAGCTTCTCTTTGTGCACAGATTGAATTTTGTTTAACAACAAAGACTTCTCAAGAGTTTCTTAGCATGTCCACCCCAAGTACTCTTTATTACCTTTTATCACCCCATGTATCACATATGCATATTAAAAATAAAAAAAAGCATTTTATATTCTTTAGTTTAAACTAGCTGCCAGATAACTTGTTTAGAGCCTTTAACTGCAGTTTTGTGAGACATGCAAAATGTGCCTGGCCTTTTTTCTTTTTTTTATTCTTTTTTTTCCCCCATTAGTTCAGTTTTATGCAGTGCAATTTTTATTCCTTTATCCCGGCCTCTCTTCCAGACTGGAAAGTCCTTGTCTGTTTTGGCCAAGCTTGGACAAGTGACGTAACTCTCTGCGATCTGACAAACTGGGATCACAGAGCACTTCAAAACCTTCTGAAATGTGTCAGTGCTAAAATGATGATAAAACTATAAAAAGAGATTGAACTGCACTTCTGCTGACATTTTCTGACTTATCCATTCTCAGTGTTACTTTCTGAGTTCCTTGGAGCTTATGCAATATGTGAGGGCACAAAGGTACTCTTGCCCATATGTATTTGAGGACAAAGATACTTATTTTGAGAGTGTTATTGAAAAAAAAGTTAAAACAAAACACCTCCCAAACTGTCTGGTCCCTGCAGTTTGCTTAATGGAGAGAAATATGATATATTATTTAATATCTCAAGAAGCCTAGGGCCCAAATTTATCAAAGCAAATAAGTCTCTTTGATTTCAAGGATGCTTAAAGTTAACTGTGTGCTTCATTGCCTTGTGGAATTGGGGCCATATATTTAGTGGTAATGCACAATCTATTAAAAAATGACCTGGCAAAAACATGGGATTACAAGGTATTAACAGTGCTCAGTTTCTTTTATAAATAATTCCACTTTCTTATAAACATATAAAAATATATAAACATTAAGACATAAAAAACTTAAGGAGTTTTGGCCATAGGATGAATTTGCATCTGATGAAATAATTCTGTTTCTCTCCTTGTCGAAGGTTGGTTTTGATCCCACGGATATATATATATAATATACATATTTTATATGTGTATATTTATATGTAATATATATAAATGTAGGTTATTCCTGCAGTTAAGTCAAGACTCCTTTTGAATTTATAATAGCACCTGTAATAGAGGGGAGAGCAAATCTCCCTTGACTTAGAATTCTTGGCAGTTGTTTCTTTCTTTTAAGTATTTTCCCCCTATTTCTCCATTTTATTAATTACAACCACAGAAACAGAAGAATTTTGAAAACATTTGAGACTCATTTAAATGTTGCATCTCAACCCATCCTTTTTTTCAATGTCCTCTAGAAGAGGATGTTTTCAACTGTGTCAGAGTACACAATGACCTTTTAAAATAGTGATTGTAATCTTGCTTTCAGAGTTTTGTACATTAACATGCCACAGAAATTTGCAGTGAGATCTTACCCATGACTTTCTCCTACAAACTTTATTGAACTGGATTATTGCTCATGTACTTAGGTGTCTCGCTTACAGAAGAGTGCTGACAAGATTTATGAATGGAAAAACAACATTTTAAAAAGAAAATAACTTCAAATCCCAAAGGAAGAACGGTTTCCCAGCATTTTAAGGCAGCATACAATGTTCCATCACCCTGAAGCCAAGTTTTCTTTGAGTTATTTTTAAGACAAGAAACAATATGATAACAACCTAGAGAAACCTGTCAGAGTAATTAAAGAATCATTTTTCTTCCAATGTCCAATCAAGCCATAAGGTGAAAAATCACAAAGATGAGACAAATTTTATTTTGCCTTCATATGCACTGAGCAGTTCCTGAGAAGTATCATTTCCTCACTACAGGGAACCAGGGCTCACTTATAGCAGAGCCAAGCAAAATTTCTGAAAATTGTTATTGTAATGTTTACATAATGAGATCATATTTTTTTCCCTTATGAAGTACAGGTGCAAAATCTAAACACTTTGCTCCCAGAAGTGCAACTTTCCAGCCATTTCTTTCTTAAGTGGTCCTTGCAAATGTAACCAGCCAACTATTAATAGGCTATTGACAACCTTGGGAAATCTCTTTTTATTATTGTTTTTTGCCCCTTGCAACCCTACCAATGCAAAAACCAAAACCTATCTGCTCTTTTTTTTTTTTTTTTTACTTTCTAGTTATTTTTTGAGGACCAGTCAACCTACAGAAGAGCATCTGCTGGACCCTGCGTGGAGAAGCAGACATGTGGAAGCCTTGCAAATGTAAAAGCCAGGAGTGGGTTGGGCCCCAGATGGTGACTGTTTGCTCTTAACAAGGAGAGTCTTTCTCCTCCAAAAGAAGGGAGGTAGCACCCTCTAGCACTGAGCCTTTGCTACCACTCCAATGGCAGGCACTGCCAAACATAAATCAGAGTGATAACAGCCTCTACTGGGGATTCAGACCCACATTTTCCTGCATGGAAGATAAAATCTTTTCTGGTTCTTAATTCAATCACATACCCAACTGGCAATCTTGCATATCAAAATGGGAATCCTGGGAGGCTGCTGGAATATGCAGATCAACAGAAGCTAATTAGCATTTACTTGCAGCCATCCTTAACTGATTGGCAGCACAGCTGTGGGGACCAAGCAGAACATGCTGAGTTGCATATTTGTATGGCCACCTGCCATTTGGTGGGATCCAAAATAGTGTAAACTACCACTTCACAATAACTCAGTGACCTTAGTTTTGAAGTAATATTGAACAGACATATTTGGCTAAGTGTATAATTAGTGCTTATTTCACCTGACACGCAGTTCAACAATAGGCTGTGCAGCAGTACCTTCCTAATTCGACATGTTGATGTCTTAATTGAGATTGACAACTTGTTAGAGAGGTACTGCATTTCCAACACAGGCTGAGATCTACCCATCATCACCAACTTCCCTGAGCATATGAAACAATGTGCTTTTATGCCTTAAAACATATTCCAGCTATTCAGAACAATCAAACATGAGGGGAGCTTCCTGATGAAAGCAACGGGTCCAGTGCTCACAGGGGCTCTATGTGAGTAATTTTATTGCTTTGCTCATGATATGTAGTGGAGTGGGGTATGACCCAGAAAATAAAAATGTCAGGAAGCATAACAAAAAAAAAATAAAGGGAGAAAGCATGTTTAGTCAGAGGAACGTCAGCATTGGAGGCCAGCTCACACGGTGGTGGTGAACTGAAAATAAATGAAAGCTGTACCAAGGATTTACTGTAAAACACTGGGAAGAGAGTGGTGTGTCCCAAGGTTAAGCAAGCAAAGATCTGTAGCCTGATTTCCTCATCATCCTAATCTGGAAATCTGTGTTACCTGAATGTCAGGATACCTCTGCTTCCAAGCAAAAATATCTGAAACAGATCAAATTTGTGTATCCATTGCAAACTAAATATAAATTACCTCTGTCAATTGGCATGTTTTCTCAGGGTGCCTGGACTGGCTTGTAGCAACAAGAAATGTGATTCTGTTTCAGACTGCATGCCAGAAAATTGAAAATAAATAAATATATATATTATGGACATCTGATAAGTGATAAGAAAAGTATATCTAGGATTGCTGATATAGTGGAATGTAATTAAATATATAGGCAGTACTATAATAGTGGAAGGTCTAGGAGTGTAACAACAGGTCAGAATGGAGATCTTGCTTGTGTGTTTCCAAAAGGAGACCACAGCCTGTGGAAAAGTAAGTCCCTTTAATCAAAACTATGTCCTCATTATTCCTGTGACAAAAATGGACAGGAGCATGGCCTGGAGCTCATCTGCTGTTCTTTACCTGAGAAAGTGCTATAAAAAAGTCCTGCTATGCCATTCTGGTGTCCTGGGGATAAGCATATTCAGAGACACTCTGGAGGCACACAACCACAAGGCATTGCATGTTATTAAAGCCCACACATTTAAGCACATTCCTGATAAAGCAAGGGAAGAAGTGGCCAAGTTCAGAACCCTCTTCTCTGTACCCCCATGAACCATGTGAGCTATGAATGGACAGAACCCAGCAGGTCAGTAAGTCCAGGTGAGCTGAGATGCCCCTGCAGAAGTCATTCCAGTAATTGCTTGATGCTTGTTCTTTGCACATTCTTCATCACTGAATGTTGCAGCAGCTCTGTTCTTGAGCGCTGATGTGGAGGTTTTGCACACATAGCCTCAGAATTGCCTTGGCTCTCTTTCTGCAGCCACATTGAATCAAACCATCTGCTTCATTCAGCTACTGAAAGAGAAAAGTCTCAACTTGACTACTAAAAAACCCTGCCAGATAAGCAAATACTTCTGAGCTAAGGCTTTGTAGGCAATTTCTCTCTATTGCAATGAATTTTGCAATATGTAGTAAATACTGCAAGGTGTCGTAGGTGTAGCCTCCGGGCCCAAATGCAACTGAAGGAAACAGAAATTCTCCTGTTGTCTTAGATGTGCTTTAATCACTGACAATCATGAAATTTTGCTGTTCTGTTTTTGGACACGAGCAGGGATGCCCTCAAGTTAGGGAGGTCAAGGATCTTGCTCCTGCCCAGGCAGATGTTGATTTCTAAGAAAGTTACTTGGACACTGTTTTGTGAGGATCGGAGCAGGATTTGTAGCTGACTGAATGTAGAGTGGAAGAGGCGTCAGAGTTTCAGCTGATGGGCAACTTGACAGCCCATTGAGCAGATTGCTGCAGCTCTGGGCTCTGTGCATGCATGGAAAGCCAGGAGCATTGGCTCCTGAGTACCGAGACTCCCATTCATCTGGGACTTCCAAGTTCCTGTCTCTGCATTATGCAACCAAGTGGAATTTTAATTGGAGACTTATCCAAATTGCCTGATAATTTTTCAAACCTTCTAGATTTCTTTCTTTTCCTTCCAAATCAGAATGAAAACAAACTCCAAAATATTAAAATAATTCCTGTGCCAGAATTCCATATCTTCATCCAAGTCTGCTTCTAAATTTGTGTCACAATAGGGTTCGTGACTGAGCTGTGTCGTATTGCATCATGCTGTGGGAATGACAGCCTGACACTGTTCATGCTCATCACAGTGCCTTTTATGTACAAAGATGATTGTAGCTCATCTCCAGGTGTTCCTAGGAAATTCACTGCCCATGTGCTGTGCATCCCAGCCAGTGCTGTGTGTTGCTTCTCTCACATTTTCACCAGATCATGGCACTTTTACTGTGACTGCCCTTCACTTTCCCTGTGAAACTGGCTCTCACTTAGGGAACTCAAGAGCAAAAGAAGCCTAAATATGACAAAAAGCTACTGGACCCTGCAGAAGATAGGCTGGGGATTACTTTCTGCCATCCCTGAAGTTGGAGATGGTGACCCTCCTAGCATTAAAAGAAAATTATATGCATCTTGGCTTCCTGTTAGTGAAGAAAACCACTCTACCTGTTTAGGAGCACATTCTGGAATTTCACTTAGTGGAAATGTCCATCTCTCACATCCAGGTGAGATTTCATAAGCAGTGGGACAGTTCATCCATCAGACAGGCTTTGGGACACCCTTTCATTAGGATTTGTCCTGATATGTGGTGATGATTTAATAGTTAATAGGAGCACTCCAGTTTGATGCCTGTGCTGCAAGCAGAAGTGGGATGCAGTCCTTGCTGAAGACTTTTGCTTCTTTTCCACTATGCAAAATATCAAAAAAGACTAATCTTAAAACTGCTCTTAATGAGTATAACCAAAATATTAACAGTAGTAAACAAGAATATATTTGCTCATAACTTGTCATATCAGTGTAATAAATTAAGCCAGAAACACATTAACATTTGACAGCTTAAACAATGCAGGAAAAAATACAAACCTCACAGGGACTATGTGAAGCATGTTGGCAGTTTAACAGACATTTTGAGATGTAGATACATATATCAACCTTTCTGAATTTAGTCTTGATAACTCCTTTTCCTCTGTGTGCCAAAACACTGCCGTGTGAAGACTAATGAGTTCCAGATTTGTTTATCTTTGGTGGCTAAGGCAGATTCATGAGCCCCCTGAACCTATTTTACAGCGGCCCTGTGATACCAGCGTGCAACACCAGAGGCAGAAACGTCTCTTTTATGCTGATAGATATATAAGATCTTGTAAGAAAGATGTGCTTGGCTATCTGACACAAGAGATCATGTCAGATGTGTTCTGGATGATCTGTGTGAGTGAATTGTCCTGCCTGTTATTTTTCATATGTGTTTTATGTTTATGTTCAGAGGTGTAATAACAAATGCTTGGAATGAATCTTGCATATGAAATAGGGATTCTTACAGCAAGGCTTCGTGTCCTACAGTCACCAGATTTTTGTACAGGTGATTGTGTTTCCCAAACTTTTTAATGTTTATATTGTGAGAGCTCTCAAATAAACATCATAGATCAGGAAGACCTTCAGCCACCAAAGTGATACTTCTTTTTGCTTTTCCCCTATTTGAGTTCAACTGACTTTTTTGGCTCTTTAGCATTTGGGGGTTTTATTAGTCCGGGGTTTTTGGTGTTTCAGTGTTTGCCTTTGTTAAGACATGTGGCCATAACTGGTGAAAGGAAGAGCTGGGTTAATAATTGGACTCGACGATCTGAGAGGTCTTTTCCAACCTTAATGTTTCCATGATTGTGCATCTTTATTGAAATTAACATACAACATTTTGAGTAGCATTCTGTGAAAGCAGAGCAGAGCATTTGCCTGCTGAAAGCCCAAGCTGGTGATTTCTTTGTGGACTAATCTTTCCTCAGTTCTGAAGAAAGAGAATGGTTTTGACCTATTGCCCCCTCAAGCCCATGGCTGGTTTTTATCTTTGGACAGGACAAAGGTGGTGCAAAGGCACCTGGAACAACTTGAAGCAGAGAATGTCCCTGGAGGACACTGGTCACTATGGTGGATCTGCCCCTCCTGCTATGGGTCAGGCCAGGGACACAAGGGACAGCCAGGGCACGTGCCCAGGGATAGCTGTGGGTATCACACAGCAAGTTAAAACAACTCTGATGAACACTTTCTGCCTCCAGATTTCTTATTCATTATTAGCAGTGTAGCAGAGGATCTAATGTACCCTTGCCATAGTTACGGTCCAAAAATAACGTTTTTTCCTCGAATTTGAATGTGGTGTACATGTTTAAGTAACTTTGCTGTTGATTTTTTTCCTGTTTTAACAGATGTATTTTGACTAACTACTTCTGCAAAGCAATTCCTTCTTTAGCTCTGTGTCCTCCTCTTTCTTGTAAGTAATATTTTTTCAGAATTTTTAACTGGTGGGGCCAGGTCATATGTATTAAATAAGCAGCAAGAAAAGTTGATAATGAATCCCTTCAATTCTGATTCAAAAATGATAAAATCCAAATGCAACCAGAACCACACCAGACATTCTGTGCAAGTATGCTGGTACATGGCTGTGTCCCATGGAGGTGCAGTGCATGCAGATGCTTGTACTGTGTGGTTTGGGAAGGAAGAGAGAAGAAAGCCTTGTTAGGAAAACTGCCATCTGTATAGGCAATATTTTAGGGGTTATTTTTAAGAGAAGATCACTTGCTATTTGAATATTTAATAAGTGATACAATGCCTGGACTCAGCTTTTCTGGGAACTGGCCTTAAGCTCTTTTCAGTAGCAATACTAAACCAAGGTCAGAATTTATTGCAGACTAAAATGAGGTAACAAATGCTTTTGGGACTTCATTGTTCGTGGATCTCTGTGTTGTTTACAGTGTGCAGCACAATCCTGTGACAGCCCAACAGAGCCTGGAGCCCCCCCATGCTGTGCAAGGGATGAACACACGGTGAGAGACAGTTCCTGGCCTCAAACATTTACAATCTAAATAGATGTGGCAGGTGAGAAGGGGATAACGAGGAATTTTGTCATAAATGGACATCTGATTTGGGGAGAGGGGGAACCCATTCAGCCATAGACAAGAATTTTGCCCGCTCCGGGTGGTTGCTGAGCCTCCTCTCCCAGGTCATGCTGCTCTCTCCAGCTCTATTTCATGGCTGTAAAAGCAACCATTTAAGTCTGATTTTCTGAACAGAAGAAGAATGTAAAAAGAAAACAAAAAGCCATCTCACATAAGAACAGAAGTCCATTTCTGTACCATGAGCCATGACTGTTCTTGCTCCAGTAAAAGCCAGACCTCCTCATAACATACCTTATAACCTGTTAATTATGATTTCCTTCTCTAACATTTGGATCACACTACTAAATATTTTTAAATATCTATATATGTGTTTTTTAAGCTGCTGGGTTTGGGTTACACCTTTTCCATATGCCCAACCCACACAATCCCATCAACGCTTTCACACACCAGTCAAACACTCTATATTTGTGTGAAACTCACTGAAGGAAAAAAATTCCTATTACTACTACTACTAATACAAATTCATTTCTCACAACTATTAGTGTTTTCCTGAATGCCGCTGAATGAATTCCCTGCAATTGAATGTCTAACTTTTTATTGTGTTGATTCAGTGAAGATTTTTGATTTATATTCATAATTACTCCAGTCTCATCATCACACACCTTATTTTTTTATCGTTTTGTGCTTGACAAAGCTCCCTCTACAAAACTTAATCACTTTGTCTTTGAGAAATCCCTGAATACATTTTTACATTCTGTTGTTACTGGGAATGATGTTCTGAAAGTTGATATACATTGCAACAGCAGGTGTTAAGACAGGCAAGTAGGGAACAAAAGCTCTTAGAGCATGAAAGAGTCTAATAATAGACAATTTGTTCACCTGGCACTGGCTGCTTAAGCATTTGAGATGAGCTCATTGTTATTTGGCCATGAGCTTTCTTGGTCGTAGGGATGAAAATATGGAAAATCCAGGTTGTGGAAACAAAGGTCTGCTAATATTAGAACAGCACTAAATGGGGCATGATAGAGCTGGGGAGGTTGCAGGGTGAGCTGCGGGGTTTAAAGCAGTGAAACACGCCCACAGCTAGGAAAGCCATCAATAAAGTCACAGTTGTATCTGTTCTTGCAATAAAATTACACGTGTAAGTGTATTCAATAACTCTACAACTGGGCAAGCAGAGCAGCCTTGCACTCAGAAGTGCAGTTCAGGCTTTTTCACATTGAAAATGTGGCTATTAGTTAGGGAAGCTCACCATGGCCAGAAGAGATAGGTAATGAGGTCAGAATGGAATCAATCAGCCACCCTCAAAGGCAATTCCCAGCAGCGATCCCACCAGAGCCATGGGACACTGCTGGGAGCACCATGATGTCCCACAGGAGTGACAAGCACAAGGAATGCAGGGTGTGTGTCCAGAACCAGGGCAGTGGGTGTGAGGAAGGGGATGCTGGTTCCTGGGAGCCTGTTGAATGCCTCCCTGCAGGTTGTTGGTGTTGGGAGAATTTGGGAATCTTTCTCTTCACCAAGGGGAGTGCATCCACTATGGGGGAGCCTGGAGAAGTGCAGAGATGACTCTGTGCTTGGCTGTGGTTCCTGCCTATTTCCCAGAAGATAAAGAGGAATCCATGCTTCAATTAAAGGGCAGCACTGTAGCTGAGTGTCCCTAAATCACCTTTCTTTGCCATGTACCCTGTCCCTAGAAAGAGGGCCATGCATGGTCCCCCAGAACAGAAGCAAAATAAGCATCCTTCACCCAGAGGTGCATTTTCATATCCTTATTTTCATGTTATTTTCACATGCTTCTAAACTTTAGGAAATTGTGTTAATTATAGCATACCATTAATTGCTGGCTTTGCTTTTGGAGAGAAAAAAATGCCTCAAATTTTTAAATTTTCTTTGATTTCCATGGGAAATGCCACAGGACCCTGTTCCTATTTACCCCTCTAAGCCATGCAGACAGTTGTTTGCTTGGACCCCAAGGAGATTAAAGGATGAGGAGACTATAAATGCCATTGGATTTCTTTCCTTAGGCAGCATGTGCATATGAATCCTGCGTCAGCAGTCGCAAGTGGTGAGCTCCCTCTTGGCTTCAGTTCTACTAAAACTTCACTTTATCTTCATGAAGTCAGGTTGACCTTCTAGTTTGGTTGTTAATCAAAAGTCTCAATTCCTCAATATTATGGGTTCAGTTTCCAGGAAACACTAATCTTACAATCTTTACAATCACTGTAGGTCAATGAGCCCCCACCACCATGCAGTGCATTGGGCTCGTTTTCCAAACCATCACAGTTAGGGCACATTTTGGGCCAGAAGCCACCTTCCTAATAAGCTTAAACTGTAGTGGATTGACAGTTGTGTTGCTGTCAAGCAGGGCTTATTTCACACCAGTGGTATTCATCAGGTATTGCAAACATTTATGGCCAAGTTAAGCTCGTGCAACAAGAGGTCAACATAATCCTACACCACCCCCCAAAAAAAATCATAATTAGAATACTTGGATACTGATGATGCTAACAACTGTTTCACAAGTAGGCAATGGTTTAAAAAAAATGTAAGTGTCTAATGCCTCATACTTTGAATAATGAATATGCTGGAGAAGTTTGTCAACATTCAGCAATTGGTTCATGCATTCCTTAACCAGAGCAGTTGTGCAGGCAGTGTACAGCTCTGCTGGCCCCATACATGTATCATTGCAAAGTCAAGGACCAAGGAGTTATTTACTTCACATCAGTTGGTTTTGTTCTCCTTTCATTTTATTCTTCCTCTGGAAATGTCAGCTGGAATTTGGTGTGTAAGGGTTTAGGTATCTGAAGGGACGTCACAGTGCTGAGCACAGATCAGATTGCTTTTCCTTGCTGAACTCCCCCCTTTGCGTTGCAGCCTGAAAAACCTTTGTTGCAGTTACTCAGTACATAGGTAACTAAGTGCTTTAAATACTAATTAAAATATATGATGTTTAACTGTTGGCCTATGCCTTTTGTTTATGATAGAAGACAGCAGGAAAGCTGGATCATTTATTATAATTATCAGCAGAGTATTTCTTTTCCTATCTTCTTATCCAAGGAATAAGTATGTCGAGGCACTGACTTGGTTCTTGTAGACAGCTCTGTTTCCAACAGAATTTCTTCCTCCACCTTTCCATTGTCTTATCTTTCAATTCACCCTGAATCTACCTTAAAACAATACATTCCAAGTTCCCTCTTTTTTTATATTCGAAACGTTCTGTTGGAATTGTTTCAGGCCAGCAAGCTTGCTGCCCCAGTCTCAGTATGCAGAAGTGTGTTCCCATTAATCAAAGGAAAAGCTGAGTAAAGTGGTACAATCCACATTCTCATTTTGGAAAATTAAAAGGCAGTATCATTATTAAAAGGCAGTTCTGCTAAATGTTTTCTGATGGAGGGAGAATTGGGACACACTACACTGTCCAATGACTTTGCCAAAGATATGACACCAAGAGACACAATAAATGAATGTATAAATAGTAATTGTTCTGAAAGGGGTAGTCATAAATCACAGAGTGAGTTGCAGGAGGTTTCTTTCTTGGTGATACTTGAAATGTGATCTATGTTGAATTAAAAGGAAATCAGATTTTCTCTTTTGGTTGTGTTGAAATGATATAGAAACTTGAAACCCAATTTCCCTGAAGCAGAATCCTATGCAATATGTGAAGCTCTGCAGTAAACATTAGACCGACGTTTGCAAAAGGAGGGGTTTGTTGAAGAGTACAACTAGCAATTTGTTGGAGTAAGGGGTTATTAATCATACAACACTTAGGGTTAGCAAAACTTTGGCCTTGAATCAGCAATGCACTACAACAAATTGAATCACTCCAGTAAGAACAAATAAGTTGCTCTGTGAAGTTCTGCAATGGATCTCAAAAGACCTTTTCCCTTGCAAAACAGCCTCAGTTGTAATGAAAAATGATCCTTTGATTTGTTGTAAACATTTATCAGCAGAATTTGACCCATCTCATGCTGTCTGTAGATATTTTCCCAGAGTTCATCCACTGTGCTTGTGTGGAGAGCTTACCTGCAGATCACCACTTCCCATTCCTGCCTGAACAGCATCTGTGTTAATATGTGCACAGCCCAGGAAGCAGAACTGCTGCAAACTCGGGACCTGAGGAGTTTGCAGGACAGCTGAGTGATGGAACTTACCAGAAGGTGTTTCTTCCTAACAGCTGGATTCCTGCAGGTGTGCCTCTGCAGAACTGATCCACCTCTGGTTTAATTATCAGACCAGATACAGGATTCATAGGGCACTTTGAAGCCTGGGTCCAGAAACCATCTAGCCACCTCCCTATCCTCTTCCAGGGGCCTGTCCATGATCAAGTTTCTCCTGTGCCTATAGCTGGGTGTGTAGGTCGGCATCACTGGCTGCAATTCCCTGTAATAACATTGGAAAGTAGACTCTTGATAAGATTTGGAAAGAGGGACTGGCTCAATTATGCAGCTATGTGACCTTATTTTATTTGTTTCGGTTTCACAGTCTGCCTCTTGTCCTGCTGCTTGTTTGTCACACTCCCTTGCACTCTGGTTTAGATCAAATGAGCTCTTTCGATCAAATGAGCTATTTTTCTGTTTGTGTAGATTAGGATACAAGGACAGCCCAGCCCAGGAAAACAGCCTGGGGCCTTGAAAAACAAGAAACAAGAAATTTTCTTGAGGAAGGACAGTTTTGGAAAGGCAGGGGGAGAAGAGGGAACTTTGTCAATAGGATGAGGGATGATGGTTTTAACCTAAAAGAGGGTTGATATAGATTAGATACAAGGAAGACATTTTTACAGTGAGGGTGGTGAGGCACTGGAACGGGTTTTCCAGAGAAGTTGTGGCTGCCCCATCCCTGAAAGTTGTTCAGGCTGGATGGGGCTTGGAGCAACATGGTCTAGTGGAAGATGTCCCTCCCCATGGCAGGGGATTAGACTAGATGAACTCAAAACATCCCTCCAACCCAAACTATTCTCTGATTCTGTGAGAGAGTTGGCAGTCATGAGGGCACCTGGGTAAAAGTAGATGTAACCAGAACTTGATGCCTTACCAGAACTTTCATTAGATTGCAAGGAGAATTCCAAAGGTTGCTGAGCAGGACATTGGACATCAACTGCTGGCCCAAAGAGAGGCTCTTCCAAGACTACTATATTTTTGTTATTCCCATATTGTAGTTGTCAAATGACAGTATCCTTGCTTGTTTTAAAATATTATTCTAAAAGGGCAGTGTGTCTCTTTTGCTGGGTACCTGAACCCCAATTATACGATGAAGACACTTGAGATTCTCAGGCACCCCTGACGTTCATATTCTATGGATGCACTTTCTGGTTTCATAACTCATTATCAGACACAGCAGCTTCCTCAGCAGCAGCCAAGAAGCTAACCTGACTCCCAGGCTGGTGCCAGGCAGAGATTTCTGGAGCTCAGTGGTAGGAGTAGAAACCATTGGTAATTTAGGAGTTAGCTGAGGATGTTTCTTTAATATAGCCTGCAGGTCAGACATTGCCTGCGAGTAAATAGGTAATAAATAACCACTAACACTGTCAGCTTCCTCCTATTTATTCCCTTATTCTGTATTCTGAATCTCTTTGTTCCACAGGACAAATGGCCTGGTTGGAAAGGCACAAGCCACAGCCAAGTCTCCCTGCTGACTCCTGCTTCCTATGCAAGTCTGTGGAATTGGTGCCTCAGGCTGTCCCGAGACCTGCAGGACTGCAGGTAAATCACTGCTGCCGTCAGGAGCTCCCAGCCAACCTTGCTGCGTCTCGTCTCGTGCATATCTGTGTGGCTGACCTGGTCCCCAGCCAGGGATCATTCTCCAGCTGGGAATTTGGCTTTCTAGCAGCAGTCTGCTCTTTTTCATGAGAGCAAGTAGTCAGGTACATTTGCCTTCTTCTTCTTCATTTTTTCTCCTGTATTTCATTTGGTTTATCCACCTTGCTAAATCTGGTTAAAAGGTAACTGTCAGAAGATTGATGCAATAAATTTCATGCTGTATCCAAAGTAAGCGAAATTTTTTCTCCCCATTATTCATCTAGCTCCTGGAGTTTGGACAGACAGTTTGTATTAATAAAATATACACTAATATCAAAATATTTTTCAAGCCAAATCTATTAATTACTTTTCCCATTATCTGCCTGGCTCTGCACATGAATAAATGAAAAGAAGCAGAGAAGACAGAGACATGACAAGATCTGTTATGTAAATCACTCTGTACATCCCAAACTATCTTCTGGGGCAGTGCTAACTAATTTATGACAGGTCATCCAATAGTTATTAATAAGTTATTAGATTGACATAAAATAAATCCAGTAATACTTCTTGAATTAACAACCTGACTCACACCTCAAATCAGCCTGTTTGGCAAAAGAGGCCAAAAATCATCGCCAGCTTCAAGCTCTGTGTTCAGAAAATTGCATTTTTCCCTGTGTGTGGGTAGATGTTGAATCTCTCCTTAACAGCTGGGAAAGTTCCATCATTGCATCATTTCACTGGACTGTGCATTTCCTCACCTGAAGGGGATGGAGGAGCCACTTTGTGCCCTCCACTTGTGTATCCCACAGGATATTGCAGATCCCAGTTTGCTCTGGGACATCTCAGTGACATTTTCCAGCTTTGGGATTTGACTAACTGCTTGAGCCTGACTTTGGGTACGCTGAGTTTTCCAGAGCATGAGCACAGATCTGAAAATCTCACTATTATGGGTCCTTGCTAAAGTCACATGTAATTATTGAAATTAAGCTGACAGAGGGCAGGGTTTGATAAAAGAGTAGGAAGTTCTTGCCTGTGAGAGTGGTGAAGCCCTGGTTCAGGTTGCCTGGAGAAGCTGTGGATGACCCATCCCTGGAAAAATTCAAAGCCAGGTAGGACAGGGGTTGGAGCAACCTGGGATAGTGGAAGTTGTCCCTGTCCACAGCAGGAGGTTGGAACAAGATGAGCTCTGTCCCTTCCCATCCGAATCATTCTGTAATTCTATGAAAATGCATTCCCCTTTACCACTGAAGAACAGCTCCATAGATGTGTGCCCTCAATATATCTTAAACCCAGATTATTTCTTGCCATGTCCTCTGCAGCCTTCGTGTTTCCCCTCATTATGTTAATGGGTGTCCACGTGCTGTGGACTCTCCACTTCAATTGTGCATTGAGCTCAATTAGAGGGATTCAAACTGATTATTCTGACAGCACTTCACCCTCCAGAAATCCAACTCTTATTGCACATCAATTTTTAAAAAGGTGTTACTGATACCCGAGGAGTTGTCAGGGATCCATTCTGCTGTGCCTAAGGACAGGGGAAGAAACTCACTGGAATTAGGATAAAACTGCTTCCCATAACCATGGAGTTACGTGTCAATGGGATGGCAGGGGATGCCACTCCTGCTGGAAGTCCTGTCTTTACATCCCCTAGCCTCAAAACTGGGAACTTGATGAGAGACAAAAAGGTAGCATAAGACTCAATTTAAGCACAGGGAATATTTTGGTGAGAATTTTTTTTTTTAAATGCATTAATACTGGGTGGGTTCTCACATCCCCAACTATGAATCATTTGAAGTTTTCTAGCCCTCATGTCTTTCATTAGTCAAGGATATTTGCTACATTTTCCACCCATTTTTCTTTCTTTTGTCACCTCAGGTTTGCTGCCTTCAAGGAAACAGTGCATTGCACAGAGGCTGCCTTGCCCTTAGAAAGTGTCCAGGATTATTTAGCTCTGGGCCTGAGACTCAGCCCCTACCTATCAGTAACCCAACCAATCTTTCCTAAGCACAGTTAACTCTTTATTTGTCAAGAGAATTATGTCTAATCTGCTTCAGTATCAGTCACACAGAAATTTCCTCCTCTGAGCCCCAGACTGCTATCTCAGTGGTGCAGGAAAGACATGCTGTCAATTCATCCCTACTTTCTCCTCAAAGGAATTATAGGATCCTGGAATGGTTTGGGTTGGAAGGGACTGTAGAGATCATTTTTTCTAACCCCCTACCATGGGCAGAGACACCTCCCACTAGACCAGGTTACTCAAAGCCCTGTCCAACCTGGCTAAGTTAAGCTTAGCTGAGCTCAGCTAAGATTTCTAACCACAGCCGTCTAAAAATGTTTGGAGCCTTTTGTTTCACTATACATCATTTTGATTAATGCCATTATTATTCCAAGCTGTTTCTATACAGGTTTGTATTGGGTTTTGGTGTGGGTGAGCTATTAGTGTTACTGATACAGCAATATTGTAAATGCTGGTGTTATTGATAGAAATGCAGTGCTTTGTGTTGATGTTTTTGCAGATCAAACATCATCTGATATGAATAATCTCAGGAAGTGAAGTGTTACTGCTTTTGACACTCAGGGAAATATTTGTGTGCAAGATTTTGAATTCTCCATTTCAAACATACCTGAGAAATAATTACATAAAGTTAAACCGGTTTGCAGATGGCTAAAGAGGTGCTGAAGTTGCAGGATGGCATGGGCTCATGTCTGTATCCTCGTGACCCTCCAGCTTCCCTGAAAACACCCTCCACCACTCTGAATGAGTTGCGAGTGCTGCATCACAGTGTGGTGATGCAGGTCTGGGCTCACTCCACTTAAAAGACCCTGACTGTGGATGGTGTGAGCTGCCAACAGCACATTTTGCAGATGCCTGCTGGCTCTGGAGCCTGTCCCCAGCCCCATTGATATGAAACAACCCAAACATTACCAACCCTTCCAGCATGATGTAAAAAACCATCTGCATGCAACAGCTTTGGAGGAGGCCTGATGGCATGGGAGTGGGAGCTGGGTGGAAGGGACTTCATTCTGCCACTTATTTATTGGCTGGTCATATTAATTTGCTTTGTTGTGAGAGAGGATCATTACATTGCCAGGGGTTTATTCCAATTGGACAGTGAATCTAGCTAATTGCCAGGGCACCTAGAGCTTGGGAATCACCTTTCATAGAAACAAAACAAAAACTTAATCTCAGTGTACAAAACAACACAAAACCTCTTGAAAAAGAAGCCTCTTCATCTATTGAATTGGGAGGAATGGGAAAGGAATTTAGGGAAGGCTGGGATTGTGGACCCAGCAGCACAGCCTGGAGCAGAGCTTTGGCCCACAAAGCACAGGCAGGATTTGTGTCAGGGCTGTGTCCAGAGAGGATGCTCATCTCTTCCTCTGCTTCCCAAAAGGGGAGTTCAGGAATTCCCCTGGCAGGAAGGGGAGTGAAGCAGAGGTAGGAAGAGCTGAAGGGATGGGATGGGGTCACTACTCAAGTCCTGCTGCCCGGCCAGCACCGGCACAAGCCCTGTGTAACCCAGGATCCCAGATTTTATCATCAGCACTTTCAACCCTACTTCTGCCTGGCCTTGTTTAGCATCTCCTTTTCAGGTACCTGCTCTCCCCAGATGAGCAGTGTGGGGTGGGGAGAACTTCTGATGGCCACGACAAGAAGGCTTTACATTACCTGGTGCATCATCCACCTGGGGGTCTGCTCGTTCCCTCATTTGTATCACACAGTGGCAGCACTTAAAATTCTATTTATTTTTACTGTTATTCTCACAGTCTATAGCCAGTGCCTTTTTTCCTTCCCACATTGCTAATGCAATTGTTACAGTTTTGAAGGCTGCTGGGCACATTGGAGGGATATGTTCTCTGCCTCTTAGGAAGAGATAACTTTCCTGCAGCTTTTTAGCAACGATGCCATAAATTATTACCCCGACATAGAATTTAATTGCACAGTTAAATACATCATTTACAAGGCTTTTAGCATGCCCTGCTAAATTCTCCACTTTTTCATCTAATCTCTGTAGGCCCTTGTTACATTTGCAGAGACCTGTATGGGCTTCATTCCTGTTAAACGTGTCAGTAAATCACAGCAGGAAAAACCCCTGACACATTTCCCTAGGAATTTTCTCTGCAGCCTGAGCTCCCAGCCCTGCGGCTTCCTGTTCAATAGGTCAGCCCAGACCCCATTTGTCATTGCTTTTTAATTACTGTGGAACCTCTAATCCAGGCCACAAATTCCTCCCTGCTCATACTTCTTTTTACTTCAGAATGCGTATCTAATAGCAACCAAGGACTTTTCCTATTTTCTCACTTGGAATCTGTTTTGGGAGCTTGGAATTGCTATCTAACTGAATCAGTAACATCTGTGACTTCGGGGCAGCTTGAGTGGGAATAGTTAGAGGGTTAGACAGATTTCCTGCATTTTAGGGCTCCTTTCCTCTGAAGAGGCTGCTTTGGGACATTTCGGTTGCATTTAATGCCACTTCTTTCCTTTTTCTTCCCCTTTTTTTTGTTGTTAACACCATCTCTCCTTCCTCTTTCTTCCTCTCCCCCATCCCTCCAAGTTGTTTAGGTTTCTCAGAAGTAAAAATTATATTAAGGAACCACGCCAGCATTTTGAAAAGTTTCAGTTTCAAACACATGAAAAGGAAAAGTCAGAAGGGATTCCTAGAACTGTACTGCAGCTTGCAGGTATGGCTTTGATTTTCCTTTTGGCAGGCTTTTGCCATTCCCTCTTTCATTGCCCTTCCAAGAAACGCTGCTGGGTGCCTAAAGACCTGTACGCTTCTTACACTTGGCAGGAGCAGATAACAGGAATGCTACAGTTTGGGCTTTGAAAGATTAAAAGCAACATTTATT
This sequence comes from Erpornis zantholeuca, assembly GCA_013400515.1. NCBI lineage: Eukaryota > Metazoa > Chordata > Aves > Passeriformes > Timaliidae > Erpornis > Erpornis zantholeuca. The sequence continues at coordinate 717,543 of VZTN01000268.1, forward strand.
CCTTACAGTACTTTCAAACTTCCTCAAGTTAACTTAAAATACATTTTTTGAGTATGTTTCAGTGCTAATACTGGATTTTTTGAACTTTTTTTTTTTAAGGCTGCACACGCCATACCTGTTATTTAAACCAAATAAGAGGTGGATTAAAGTCAGTGGAATTCTTTAAAGTGCATTAACTACTTTGAGCAGTCCTTGGAAGGGGTACCCTGTGCCTCTGTGGCTGGTCTCTTTATGATATCTTTGTAAAAGTTCTGGCAAGGAATCACCACACTTTGTGAGCAAATTTCCATTTCTCAGAAACTTTTTTGCTTCTCATAACCAAACTCATTGCTAGTCGAGTACACAACACAAGTGTCCCTTCCCTGCCTGGTGGAGCAGCTGATAAATTATTCATACAACTAATGAGGATTTTGAATTTCCAGGCAAACTGTGACGGCATTTTTAAAGGCTTGCATCACTTCGGCAACATTTTCCCCACACCTGAATGCTTCAGGCACTCAGGTGTTTTAACCACCAAGGCAGAACTTTGCCCCTTCTCCTCCTGCAAGTGCTTTGCTCCACACAGGAATCCTGTGGCTATTTTGTCTGTTTGTCTGCATGAGGATTTTCTGTGCTAATAAACGTGAGGGGAAAGGGGAATCCGAGAGGGCTGAATTAATTACCGAAAGAGATCACATAACTTGCCTTATATTAATTTTGAAATGACAAGACACAGGTGCAGTTTAAGTGATGTTTCAGTAGATGTTAGCATTTAAGGTACTTTCATTTTTTTTTTCTTCCTATGGATCTTACTTTAACTGGAGCATATCAGAAAAAAATACATCAGAGTAAGGAATCTCCTGCTGAAGCAAAGAGTTCCATGATGTGAAAGGGCTGATTATGTTTATATTATGTGTTCTCCTGTGAAAGAACCAAGCCCCCCAGCTAGTAGGGGAAGAAAGGTCACTGAAACTGAAGAAACAACTGACTCAGTGTCTTAATTCTGAAGGAAATGAGCCCTTTGGAGATGAGAGGGGCTTTCTGATCTACTTCAGGTCAAGGCATGCAACTATGAAAATAGGCTTTTCCTGTTATGTTGAAGAATAAAGAAGCAAATCAGAAAGACTGGGGATTGGAAGTAAAAATATATTTACACTGATTTTGTTTTTACCTTTAAATGCTCCACATGTGATTGGCAAAGCTGTATCACTCTCCCAGACTATCATCCTTGGCATCCTTAAGAAGAATTTGAGAAAGAAAGATTAAAAATAAATTAAATCTTCCTTGCATGTGGCAGCCAGACTTCCATGGCTGGGTTGGAAAGAGCCTTCCCATTGCTGTCCAGCCTGGTGGAATTGGGTCCTGACATACTCACATCTCCTGCACCCACCACACACAGACATTTGAATGTGGAGGAGGTGATAGAAGGACCAGTGTCTGAAAAGGCCTGTACAGGGGTTTTGGTATGTGTGTGTTGCACTTCAAATGTGGACCTGAGCCTGTATTTGAGCCCAAACTCACCTTCAGTCCACAATTTGTGGAGCTGAGCTTGCAGGGGCTTTTGCTGAACGTGAGAATCAGAAACTTCCATCACTGTGGGTCCCTGTCCCAGGGAATGTCCTGGATGGAATGGCCTAGGACACTTCTTCTGTCCTGCTTGCTCTGACAGGGATGTCTCAAGAGCACAAACTCCTTCCTATTAATGTCAGCACAAGGGACAGTGTGACGTGTGGGCAGTGGGAAGGAGGGATGCTTGCAGAACAGTGCTGATTTCTACTGCTGGAGTACAGACAGCAAATTGAATTTGGCTCCCAACAGCTAAAAACAGTCTTAAACTTAGCTTGTTCCCTTCCTTGGCATCATAGTGGACACAGTCTTTGTGATCATGGATAAGCACAAGGAGTGTACACAACAGGGTGGGTTGGTGAAGGCACCGATTGTTCTTGGGGGCTGCCGAGGGTTTAGAAATGTCCTGAGAAATCAAAATCCTTATTTAAACTGCAACAGCACCGTGAAGTATGAGCTCTATAAATCTTAACAGATTATTGGTCACCTAAATAGATAGACTTGAGAATTTTGGTGCATATGCCAGTCACCCAGTCACCCTTGGGGAAGAGTTTTGCTCTGAAACAAATCAAATGGAGCAACTAGAGCTACTCCCGCCATAGCAATAGGCACAGCACACATGGACTGCAACTCTAACAGCAAAAGTGACTATTTTGGAAAAGAAAATCACCCTGGAAATTGATCAGAAATGCAACAGAGGATTGTTTTTAATGGCTTTTGGGGAAATATTAAGATTTATTACTGTAAAGACTTACTCAGCATGTTGCACAAACTCCTCTTAGTGCACTAATAAGTCAATGTGTTACCGAATGCTTTGCCATTATAATTACAGCCACATGTTGTCCTTTTTACAAATAGGTCTGGCCTAATTGCATCATTTTTCAGCAGGATTTATGTGGTCCTGCTTAATCTAAAATTAGTACATGCACAAATGAAGTGCAAACTATTTTCCATCACTGAACTGTGAAATGTTCTCCAGAATAGAGATATACCAACATGTTCCTAAAAAGATGCAATAAACAGTCAGGCAAATTTTGATTTGTGTGTGGGTCTGCACCTATACAATTTTGCTAAAAGTAAGGAAAAATACACTAAAATATACCTTAATTACAAAATAACAAAAAAGTCAGCTAAATGGTCTAAATCAAGTAGTCTTTTTTTGATTATCACTGGTTAAACAAGGGATGGGGAAATCATAAATCTATCTTGATATTGCTAGCTCTCAGCATTTATTAAATACAGTAAGAGCTAATGTGTTTTATTTATTACATCAATCTATCATACATAAATATATCACATTTATAAGATGCTCTATAGGCCAAGATTGTGTTGGCCTAAAGTCTAAGTTACTTTCACTAATATTCCATGTTGCATACGTAGCTCTGAGGGCCTAAAGATATGTACAGGGCAGAGTAGGGGTAAGAGTTCGGAGTACCTGAACCTAGGCCAGATATAACAATTGCCATCCCTACATACTGATTGAAACTTTGGAACATGCATGATTTCCAAGAGTGTTAGAATTTAGACATTAAGGTATAAATGCACAGCCAAATCCCAACTAGGTGCAAAAGCCTAATGCTGGAAGCAGATTAAATCCTCTTTCAGTTTGTATCTCACAGAGAAAAGTTACTTTGACTTCAGCAGAGTGGAGATCTTGCCATCCAGAATGGAGATTTGCTTACTGCTGTGAGGAAGTCTGCTGAATTTTAGTGGGTAAATCAGAAAGCCAAGAGAGATATTCCTTAAGCATTAATGTAGAAGTGCTAAGCTTTGTTTTTCCTCTAAACAGGGCAGCTTCTCTCTCAATTTCTTGATAGATAAGTGCAGTTTTTGAGAGTTATTCAGTTTTTGTTACACATGATTTGGGTAGAAAGTAAGAGAAAGGCTCTATTACTAAAAATACTTGAATATTAAAAATGGGCCTTGGTTTAAATTTTATATTCCTGATTTTTATTCCATTAGAGTATTTTTCCTTGAAGAAGTCAATGGGCCAAAATTCCAAAGCCTTACTTAGAGCAGGGCATGACATGTAATGACCTGTAATGGCCTGTAATGACCTGTACAATGTGCTTTCAGCCTTAAGAAATGCTCATGGCTCTGGGTAGGAATGGGTTAACACACAAACAGTAGCTTGCAGGTCACTGCCATTTCTCTCTGCCTCATCATGTCACCACAGTAATTCACACTCTGGAACCTTAAGGCTATAGATGCAAACATGCTGCAAACAGAAGCTTTAGCTTAGTTGTCTCTGAAATAAGGCTGATCTTGAATGAGCAGAGTGATCCTTGGTGCTTCTTGCCATCCACTAGACACCTGTCAGGTTCTGTGTTTGGCTCAAAGTGAGGATTCTGGTGTGCATTATCCCAAAGATAAGATATCTGATAAACTAATTGTGGGTGGCTGGATTAATAATTCCTGGCAGCCCTTTAATCTGGATCCTTGGAGATAAAAAGAGAGATGAGCCCAAAATAGGGCCCATGGTCCCTCCAATGACTCATGATTGTACCAGTGTTTGGACCAGGGCACGAACCCTGACCTTCTCCCTGCTGCCTCCTGTACATTCACAACTTTTCCTAAGAATGTTTATTTTGTAAATTAAAGGCAAATGCTCAGGCTGAGGGATTTGCTACCCTTTGTAAATCAGGAGTTGAGCATTTGCTGGGTACGTCTCACATAGACCTTTCCAAAAATACTTTTATGAAAACATTTAAGCACTAATAGTTTCACTTGATGAGAGAAAAGTGAGAGGCAGGAGTAAGATGCAAGTGTTACAATCACACTTGGAAAAATTGTATGTGAAAAAGGAGACACTGAGGAATTTCAGAGAACAACTTTCCTAAGGAGATGAGACATCCTCCATGGATATGGCACCACTCTCTGTGAACCAGGCTTGACATAAAGACCTTTCTGAGGCAAAGGAGATTTGAACCATTTGGCCTCTTGTGCAATACACGCGAGTCTTGCGTAGAGCAGGAAACAAATGGAGTTGTGTCTTCCAAAATACTGGTCCACTATACAAAAGCAAGGGAAGAAGAATTGTGTTCTGCTATCTGCTATGTAAGAAAAGAATTTACAAGGTTCTGTGATTTTTGGTTAGTTCCACAACCAAATAAGCACTTTTGGTGCTGAGTGTATGGTTTTGAACACCTTCAAGTAAACAGCTTCTGCCTGCTCCCATATTATAGAGTATTTCTCTGGAGTGTGTTCTTCAGCCTGTCAGAGAAGCCTCAGTTCCAGGGGAGCCATCTCCATCTACTGAACACTCTGCAGGTGAACGACTGACCTACACCTATCCAACACTGATGTGTTAGGTTTTGACTTTTATATTTTTCAAATCCTGTACTGTTAGTGTAACTGAAGTTTCCTGTAGCTTGTTTAGTGCTGTTCTCTATGCTAAGATAGACATAACAAAACCCCTCTACCTTGCTCTCCAAGGACACCCAGAACAACAACTGTAAACCTTTATCTTGGGGAGAGGGGGGGCAAGCTCGGGCAAATTCCATCATTGCCTGGGTTCTGGTTGGTGAATTTATGCTGATATAAAAGTGTGAAGCACTTGTGACCTGTCGCCCATTTTGGGATCCACAGAGGCAGGAGCCTCTGGAGCCCAGAGTGTACATCTGAAGGCCTTTCAAATAAATACCACCTTTTTTCCTTTATTTCTCTCTAGTCTCTGTTTCTAGGGAGCCATTTAAGGCATCAACACCTGCAACACCTGTGAGCTGCTCAGCCGTGGCCGCCGGGCCGCTGAGTGACACCAAGCAAGATATGCCCACGACAGCTTGGAGAAAACTGGGTTGCTTTTTTATAGACTTTAAAATGAAATAGGAATCAAAACTCTTTCTGACAGCGGTAAAGCTGGAAGCAATTCCAAGCCTTTCTTGAGCAGAGAGGCTGCTCTTGACTGTTACTCCCAGAAACGAGCGCTGAAGCGTTAGCCTGTCATCCGCTGAACACTTCAACCACACTAAAGGAGGCACCTGGACTCAGAAGATGGAAGCTCTGCTCAGTTTTCTCAAGTTGGATATTCTGGTATTTCTGGTGCATCTTGCATATGTAGAAGCAGCAAAATTTGTCTTGGGGAACAGAGGCATCAGCACGGAGAGGGGACAGATGGTGTACGTTACGGAGACCAAACTACGGCCTGAGCTTCCCAGAGAGAGCGGGTCCTGCAAGGTAGGAAAAGTGGTTTTAAATGAGACAGTGACACAGAAAGTTGGAAAATGAATGGCTCGGGTAGGGGATTGTTCTGATGCTGAGAGGGAAGAGGTGGTCTGAGGACAGCACCTTGAGCATGGAAAATTGGTGTGGGGGGAGCTGCTGTCAGAGGAGCTGGTGCAGAGATCATCACCTGCTTTGAAGGCTTAATAAGTCACTTTAAACAAAATCATGCTGTTGGTTTAGGTGAGTTCCATGTTTCTCACAGGGAAAGTTTTTTCCCAAACCACCCTGCTACGGATGTCATTCCCTGAACTGAGAGTTCATAAACCTTTCAGAAAACTCCTGTTTGATTTTCAGGCTTTATTATTGTACATCAAGATGGTTTTACTTTCCATGCTATTGTTCCTAGTGTAATTGCTCTTGCAATTAGAAAAGATAATAGATTAGATGATAGCTACAGTTTTCAGTTTATTGTGTTTCAGAAGATTTCCATTTATATTTTTCCTTAAAATTTTGCAATTAAGTTTTAAAAAAAATAACCTAGGGGCATGTTTCTTTACCACCAACTCCTGCAGGCTCTCTGTAGGATGTCTGGTCCGAGGATGAGCTTGAAAAGAATACTTATATGCTCCTGGAATATAAATTAATCCCTAACTTCTCCAAATCAAATTCACTATATCCTTTTTTTATCTTTTCAGAATAAGGGAAGATATCAGTCAAATTGTCACAAATAAGCCCCAAACTGTTGTGAAAGAGCATCTGATATCCTAAATTAATCTGAAAGGTATGTTTTCAGATTTCAGAACCCTCTCCTTAACCTCAGTTCCACAAATAGCTTTATGCTGAGATGAAGTGTAGACAAACACACAATAAAACTTTCTAACCAGAACTGCTGAGGGGTGTGTGCTATATCCTCTCATAGCAACCATAGGCCCCAGCTCAGCTTGGGAGGCTGAATGGATCCTATGCAATGGTTTCCATGGTTGCACAGGGTTTCATGTACCCAATAACATTAATATTCCAGTCCTTAATAGAATAACTTGTGCAATTTTTTCCTCTTTATTTCCTATCTTAAATTATTGCCGTCTTAATGATTGAACAAATTTATTCGACTAAAGCTTAAAATGTTGTTGAGATTGCCTTAGCATGAGCTCAAGCATGCAGTACTTATGTAAGCAAAATTTCAGGTTCCTCCTGAGTAAACACTGTTGGATTTGGCTGCTAAAATAATGATGGCTTTTCTCTTTGCCACCTTGTTAGTATTTATCTTAGCAAAAAGTTTGATTGCCACTAAGAAGTTAAGAATACTGACAATGGCTGACCAGTTTTTGGAAGAAAATAGTGTGTGTCTGAGAACTTAGAGGTGGCAACTCAGTTGTGATAATGAGACTCAATTTTTAAGGGAGTGCTTTCTTTTGTGTTTTAATACTGAGTTGGAAGTGATTATTGTCCTTGCCTTTTTTGCCACCTAGGTTTTTCCAGAGTTCACCTCTGCTGGAAGTTGTCCACTACCTCAGTTTTTATGTCCTGAAAAATCTCAGCTGTTAATCAAGAGCTGTGGTAACTCTTACAGAAGATCACTTTGAAACTACACTTCAGCCAAATAACAAAGAGAACTTCTTGACAAATATTGATGTCCTTGGGTAGCTCTAGCTTACTGGGACTTTCCTACACATTAAAACCACAATTGCTTGGGCTGTGTGAATGATTCCTTTCAAAGTCACAATAACTTGCAGGTGCTGTCCCAGTTGTGGGACAGGCCATGGCTGAATGAGGGGTTGGGCCATGGGGAAAACTTACAGTGGGCATCGTGGAGCTCTCTGCTTGATTTACAGGAGAAAGAAATTTTCTGGCAGTCCTTTTTTTGATGTTTCAAGCCTCAGTGGGATCCAGCCCTACTCAAGCATGGCGTGTAAGTATGTAAGTATCACAGAAAAAAAGATGCAGAAGTCTGAAGAGAGCTTTTCAGAAATACAACAGAAAGCTCCAAGAAATTTTCCAAAGGAGTGTAACTTTGATATTTATACTGGTTAGTTGCTGCTGAGGTGTAATCAGTGCTGACTTGTAGCCTCTGCTCTACAAATGAAAATCTGAGAGAACACGGAGAGCTTTCTAAACCTTCCAGTGATTTATCTGAAGTGTTTATTATCTGGCTCACAGATGTGTATCAAAGCATGGTTTACAAAGAAGAACTCCATGTGCAAAAAGGTTACATTTTTAGCTTGTGTAAACTGTTGTTTCCCCACCAAAGCCAACCAAGTTGCCATGTGATGTCCCCCAGCAGAGTATCTGCTCTCCAACCAACGCTTGGTTATTGTTCTTGGCCATGTCCATGAATATTTCAGAGTGTGCTGGAGCTGGGCTCTGAATGCCTTCATTCACAGACTGCTGTATAAATGATCAAAGGAGAGGCTTCTTGATCTTGTGTGTAATAAATCCTCTGCTTTCAGGTCTGCTGAACTGGAGACTATCATAGAAATACTTGTTCCTCATGTACAGATCAGGAAGCTGGAGTCAAGTATTCCTCCTGTTGAACAAATGCCTCTGGAATTCCACGAATTGCTTGGCACATCTGACAGAGCAGGCAGAAGGGTCTCAGCCTTTGTTTACTGAACAGTTTGCCTGCATGGAAAGTGGCTTTGGAAACACTGCTCCCTGCTTTAGGTCAAGTAGTGGCAGGGGAGAAGGGACATCTACATGAATATCTGAAAAAATGCAAGCAGAATAAAAGATTTGAAAACACAGTGTTGGGATAAGATTGGTTTTGGATTTCAAAGCATTTGTTGTAGAAATATTCCCTAGAGTTTTAACAAGAGTTTATCTTAGTTTGCAACTCATCCAGCTTTGGTTTGCATCTTGAAGGTTTCTTTACAAAACAGTGGTAAAACAAGAGAAAAACTGATGTGAAAGAGTTTAATGGATCTTGAAAGAAAAAGTTGTGGCTTCCTAGTACCTGGACACCTCATATCTTTCTATGCAGTGCCTTGCCATGAATAAATGACATAGGAAGGAAATAGTGGCACAACCCCTGTCCATTTTTTAGCTAAAAAAGTACCTGTGATTGCCTGTCTGAATTGAATTCATTTTATTTATAAAAAGTAAAGGAGGGGCAGCTTGCTAACAGGGTTTTTTGTCTAGCTGGGGCTTCATCAGAAGTAGCTATGGCCACAATTACACGCAGAGCCACTTTTGTGAATCTGAAAACCCTGTGGTTTTTTCCTGTAGAGAGTGTATACAACATTCCCATTCAGAATTCCAGTTGTCCAGATTAAAGAGCACAAACTGGACTTTTGAAGTTTTTCAGGGCTTATCCTCCATGCCATGCCTTCCTACACTTAACTGACATAACAAATAAAAAACAAGTGCCAAAATCTGGGAAATCCATGACTGGATTTCTCTGTGCATCTATGCTAACCTGTGTATCACCTTTCTTTGTGCAGTTGTTCAAGAGGCTAATGGAGAATCCTGCCCTTTTGAATGGGAATCTTGCCAGCTGCAATAACTGGGACAAGATTATTGACTGTCTGAGGCAAAGCTTAGAAGATAATTGTGTTTAACTGTTAATTCTCTAGCATTATCCCAGTAACTTGTTGATGCATCCAAGAGTTGCTTGATGTCTATATATACACACACCCATGGGTGTGCACTTGCCTGCCTTTGGGAATTCCCTCGCCATTGCTAATATGAGTACAAAGATTCATTGGGCTTTCTTATATGGAAACAGAAAATGTTTGACCTTGTGTCCTGATGAAGGGAGATAGTACAAACACAACGTGAAGCTGCATTTGTGTCTATGTTCATCTCAGAAGCTCAGCAGCTCATCCTCGCATGCTGACAGCCATGGCTCAAGATGCTGGAGATGCAGAAATCTTGGGAAAAAATAATGTTGCACATTGCTGCAGGGATGGTTCACCCATCTGGAGAGCTGTGCACAGCCCATGACATCCCTCACACGGCAGGATCTCTGTGATCTGAGAATTGGTACCTGCCACCCGATGTGTCTCCTGCTGCGAGACAGGTCTATGAAGTAATGGAGCCTGGCTGTCTGCAGTCAGTGCTGCTGTACTACATCCAAAGCAAGCTTGCCAGTCAGCAAATGCTGCATTAATCTTTCAGGGAGTGTTTGTTTTGCTTGTTTTGCTAGGCTGAGTTTCAAGCAACTGATAATGTGCTCATGAGCAGTTCTCCTGTTGCAGCCCATTTTTCAAAAAGAAGTGTGAAGGCCGAAGCTCCCAAGGTTGGGTGGAACATGGGTTGGAAAGGTTATATATGGTCTTGCTTCAGTGTGTGAGCTCACAGTGCTTTTGAGTGCATGTTAATACATCTGTGCAGGTTCCTTTGGGACAGTGGAGTTGTGGCTCTTTGAAGTCTGATGAGTGTTTTAAAAATAAACCTTGGACTTGTTTCTTTGTTAGTGCTAATTCTGCTTGCAGAGTTATATCACTGCAAATGAGATGTACTTTTGTTTGCTAAGCAATAGTCAGACCTTCTGACTGGTGAAGGAGAAACTCTGAAGGCTTTGGAGGGATAGATAAGGCAAATGCTTCACAGGCCACAGTGTTTTAAATGCTGAAATTTTGGGAGGTAAATGACAGTGTGCCTGGCTTGTTCCTGCTTGTCCCTGCAGTGCTGCTGCTCTGTCCAGCTCCAGCACTGAAGTTACAGCTCTCACTTAAGGCCCATCTTTCCAAGTCTTTTTGCATTTACCTCCTCTAAGCAAAAAGGAATTTAGATACACTAATAAATTTTAGGATGTGGAAAATTCAAGTCTGGAGACTCTTGTATGTGCAGAAGCTTTAAATACAAGGCACCTTTCTGGACTTCTTTTGATGGTTTTTATTTTAAGACACTCCATGCTCTTTGATGACTTGAAAAATAAGATCTCACAACATTTCCACAAGTGAAGAGGATTTTAGCTCCCAGAGTGAGAACAGAAGGATGCACTGTGATCTCGAGGTCTTTTAGCCCACTTACATAGTCTGAAAGAATGTGGCTGGGCAGTGAGTCTGTTGCAAAATGATGGTTTTTATGGTGTTGGGATAAGACAAATCCTGTGGATATTTCACGTGCACGTACTTCTCCTACAAACTTTTGCTGGGAATCGATGTTTTACATAAAATCTGTCCTGCTAAGAGTACTTCAAAGGTAGTGCTACACACAACAGTATTTTTTAAAGTGTATTTTTTATCAAAATATATACCCTCTGCCTAAATTTTAAGTGGGAATGTACTTTGAGAAGGTCTTGGGTAGAGAGAGAAGGGGAATAGTTGACCACTTTTCTCTTTTCTGCCTTTTAGTTTTTAGAAAGTTTCCTCTCTTTTACTGTTACTCCAATCTTGCACCTATTCCTGCTCACAAAGGGATTGAAAAGGCAGAGATGGAAAAAAAAAAAAAACCATACATGTTTTAAAATCCACCAGTTGGAAAGCTGTTTGTACATATTTTCATATTTCTTTCTGGTTTGGATTAAATTTCTACTCCAAAGGTGCAATTTCCTGGTTAACATATTGGTCTGGAAGGACCCAGGGCTCATGCAGACCTGGCACATGGCAGGCAGGCTGGCTCAGGGGGAAAAGCTGTTGCTTTTCCTTGCCTGCTGCAGACACAAGCGCTGCGAGAATTCCCTTGGTACAGGAAAGTGTTGTGGTATTACACTCCACATTTATTGGTGTGGTAACAGATAGTTCCTCCAGGCTCAAATAAACATTATGAAACCTCCCTTCCCCAAATCAACTGCTTAAATTGGATGCAAGAGAGGGTTTGGCATCTTGAATTTTGCTGTGTAGCTCTTCGTGAAGAGCAGTGCAAATCCTTACCATAAGTTTCAGTTTTTATCTACATGTGTATCATAGGGCTGGGATGTGGAGGATGGTAATGTCCTGTTATGGAGGATACACAGGACAAGGGGAAATGACTTCCAGTTGTGCCAGGGGAGAGTTTAGATTGGATATTAACAAATATTTCTTCACTGAAAGAGTGGTTCAGTATTGGAACAGGCTCCCCAGGGAAGTGGTGGAGTCACAATCCAAAAGTGGAAGTGTTGAAAAAAAGAGCAGACAATTCATGGCAATTCATGGATATGGTTTAGTTGACAAGGTGGTACTTGGTTGATGGTTGGATTTGATGACCTTGGAAGTCTTTTCCAGCCTTGCTGATTCTGTGATTCTCTTTTCCAGCCTTGGTGATCCTGTGATTCTCTGATCCTCTACAGACTGCTGCCCATGATAACCTGAATGCTGTCCAGCTCCTGGTGGTGGAAGGTCCCCAGCATGGATGGATCACAGTGTGAGGTGGTGTGTCAGATCTGAGTTCAACTACGGCAACTGCTGCAATGCAACACCTACAGAATATAAGCACAGTTTATCTTGTTAGACCTACCCTCATAACCTGCCTAGGAAAGGTTTGGCTTTTTTGCATGTTTGGCAGAAAAATTAATAGAAATTCTTCTGAAAAAAACATGAGATTTTCACATCTTTTGGAATTTCTGCAGTGAATCCGCAGAGTTCAGGCTTGTTAGGAGGAACAACCCAATGTGTATTTGAGGGTGGAAAAATAACCATGTCACTTCTTTGGAACATAATCTAAAGTTCACTGAAGTGAATGGAAAGGCTCCTGTTGGTTTTAAGTGGATCCAGCCTTTACACGGGGAACAGAAGACGTGTGTCTCATCAGCTTAAATTTGAAAATGTTATTGGTAATTTGTGTTGATAGAAAGAGCACATGGTAACTCTCTTCCTGCATTCATATAACAGGAGGCAAAAGCCTCAAGTTTGAAAACACTGAGGATGCAGTTGCCTATTTTCAGCACGATGAGAGAGACAGAGCCAAGGACTGGGCTGTTTTAAGAATATTTGATGGAAGGCAAAGCATTAGGCACTGGTTTCCCCTCATGCAGTGGTGTCCCATTGCCATCCCACCAGCAGATGACAACCTGGTGAGCAGTGCCACCTTCAAGCTTGCAAAAGGGAAGATGGTTCTTCCTGAAATACCTATACTGATGTTTTATTTGTGGGTTTAATTCAAGGGATTCTTATACTCTCACTAAAACAACGGAGCTAACGAGTGCTGGAGGTTATCAAGGAATCCATTGCAGATGGGCCAAGCAGGTGCTGCAGCCTGGGGAGGTGACAGTGCCCTGGTGCTCCTCCGTGATGGAGTGAACAGTGCTGGGCTTGGCAGTGCTGGGCTCATGGCTGGACTTGATCTTAAAGACCTTTTCCACCTTCAGTGATCCTGTGGTTTGATGATGAGTGTTTGGGAGTGCAGGACTGAGTTGTCCACATGGCTGAAAATGCATAACGGCTTCTGCTCCTCTGGTGTGATGGATGGGGTTATCTGGGGCTCAAATTAGTAGAGGAGTAATAGGAGAAAAGAAAAACAGCAGATAAGTGCCTCAAAGGATCTGGGATGGATCTTGTATTTTTAAGATATCCCTGTGTCAGTGTGCTTGCAAAGCAATCTCTTCTACAGACTTGTCTACCATCACCATTTTGAAGAGATTTTTTCATGACTCACTTAAATTCACTTTATCTGATAGTCAAGAGCTGCCTAATCTTCAATGTTCAAGTGTGGCTTTTTTTTTTTTTTTAAGATGACATAGCATTCAAAATATTTGAAAGACATGAAGAGAAATATTGCATAGTAGAAATTGTGCAGGAATGAGATGTCTGAAGCTGTTCATCTGTAATAACACAACGCTTCAGTTTTGCACAAAAGACTTGTTTAAAATCAAGACTTGCTCTGGATTTTCACCAATATTAAAATGGGTGAAAGCAAAAGCCAAAAGACCAATTGACTTTTTATTTTTCTTCTTTTCTTTTCTTTCCTTTAGGTATGGTGATTCAATTTGTTCCTTGCAACACTTAAACAAATATAGAAAATTAATAGAAATGTCAAGACACTGGAAAAAAACAACACTTTAAAGAGATTTTTTTTGAATTGATGAGCTGAGATCTGAGCTGGTACCAGTAAAGTGGGATCAGTATGGATTTCCACATTTTTCAGCCATCTTTAAGACTGTTTCCTCATGTTACATGAGCCAGAGGGAGCCTGGAACTACACACAACTTGTTGTCAAAGAAACTTGCACCATCACAAGGCGTCAGCTCTGCTCTCCAGAGACCAAATCTCCAGACAATCAACTCGTGTGTGCTGTTAATGCTTTGTTTCTCTCACTTCTCCCATGTATATGAAACTGTCAAGCTGAATTACACTTTATAAGGTGATAGGGAAAAGATCTAACATTTCTTTTTCCCTTTTACAAATTTTTACAGTGTGTGGAAGCTAATTTTTGCAGCCTAAAAGCCAACTAAACAAAACACGTCCTGCTGCTTTGGACCTGACATCTTTCAGGTAAACAAGAAAAGCTTTTGACATAATTTGCCATTATTATTACTATATTTTTTTTAAAGCTCTGCTTTCTTTAAAAGGTGCTGGGAGAGGCATGAGAACAAATGATGCTTATTGGAATCTAAATTTTTAAGTTAAAATACAACAAATGAGCACAACAGCAGAAAAAAGGTAGAAGCCTGGCATCACCTTCTCAATCCTATTTCTGACTGTTGAAGACAGTGCAGCCTCACTGCAGAGAACAACACCCCACACCAGTGCAGAGATTTGAGAATTTCTCTATGTTTCTCCCAAGAAAGGACCAAAATCAGTGATTTTCTCAGTGTTTCACTGAAATCTGTCCAGCGAGGACTCCAGTGCTTTCCAGCAATGTGAGTCATTTTCTTTTTCATAATGGACAAGCCTCGTGTTTCAAAGACCTGCAGAAGCTCCTGGGTTCCCCGTGGCAGACAGCAGGAGCTGTGCTCACTCCCAACTCTCTGCAGAGTGAGAGGCTGGCAGTTTCTGTGCCAAAGCAGTCAAAGCCCACATCTCATTTCATGCAACAAAAAATTAAAATGGTGAGCTGTACACGCCGTTTCTGTTCCCTGCCAGCACTTTGACACATCTGGCAGGAAAGTTCACTCAATGAAGTGTTTTCTACCTTTCTATCTTTTCGTGGCATTGCTTGAAAAATCCAGGTTTGTCAATTCCTTTGCTGTATAATAAGCCCTGCAAATTGTCCCACACATTTATTGCCTGACTTCTTCCAGTAGTTTTGGAATGTATTTGTATTGTACCATTTAGTAAGCAAGCCCCTGCTAAAGTCAGGACATAAAGCTTGTTCAAAGTGCCTGCATTCCTTGAAAGGAGCCAGGCAAGCATTTTCTCCACAAATGCGAATTATTCATCAAATTTATTCCATCTGGGGTTTGTATGTGTGCATGTATTCTTTGTTAAGTATTTTAGCAAATACTAAAATCCCAGGTAGGTTAAGGGGATCAGCAAGATTCCTGCCGAATCTTAATATTAAACGAATATTTGTGGAGGGTGAATTTTGAGTGTGCTGTGTAAAGCTTATAATGCTCAAGGCTATATTCTTCAGCTAAATGGTTAAACTCTGCCCTAAAACCACTTTGCCCACAACAGTGGGAAAGTAGAAAAGAAGTGAAAGTTACTTGTAGTGGAGAACATACAACCATAGGAAAGGATTTTTCGAGAAATCATAACAAGCAGTTGAAGTCTTGGAGTCATTCAAGAGGCTTCACTGTTTCCAACAGCAAACTGTTTATGAAGAGAAATAAAACAGTCTATTCTTTTTTTTTGTCAAGTACCTTTAGTAACTTGTAAGATTTGTGTCAGATTCCAAGTAGAAAATTATCACCAATTATATTCCAAAGAACAGCAATAAAAGCTTGGTAAGAGGAACGCAATACTGAAGCTTCTTCAGTGAGCTCAGTAGTTTTAATTGCTATGATTTTTTCTGAAGGATATTTTTAAAACTCCGAGCCCATTTTCTCTTCTGTAGAAATATCGTGTCATCTTGTTCATGTTTTTCTCAAAATCACATTTTAGCTGTGTGCCTCTAGCTATTAACCCTGTGGATTTCTTTTAGATAGGAGGAAGATTGATTCCAGAAATCCATGAGCCTCAAAAACCACCCCAGTGGGGCAATACCCCACTTATCCCCTGCTTCCAAGGGCACAGAGGAAAGCATCTCTGCCCTCTCTTGCTGAAAAGGCACAGCAGCTTTACTCATGACTCAACAGCCTTGGATAGACAGGTACCCTTGTGCTTCTTGTCTTTTTTGTCCAACTCTTGCACCAGGTGACAGGAATTTCTTCCAGGAAGGAGATAACATTCCTCCTAAGTTCATGCCCTGTAGATAGTCTGTGGTTTCCTAAGGGCCCCAAGCTATCCTCGTTATCTGATAGAGAATGGCAGTGCTGAGATGTAGAAGCATAAAGCCTTTCTGGGGCAGACAGATTAGAAAGTTTTTCATCCTCCCTGGAGCTGGAGGCCAAGAGAGATGGACTAAATTGGCCATCAGCTGCTTACTGTTTTACCCAATAGCATGGGCTGTACTTCATTAGTGGGATGAGGGGAAGAAATACATCGTTGAGCTATTTTCTATTCACTGCTTTGATTCATGGTGGCAGGACACAAATGTCTCACTTGGTACTTTGAATGTTCTTTCATCAAATTTTAGTCTTGCCAGTTGGACTCTGCTCCCCTTTCAGTACAAGCTTTTCATCAGAGTTAGACTCCAGGCAGTCCTGTTAAACCCAATAGAGGCACTTGCAAAGCCTTTGGATCAGCTGACATGCAGTTTAAGCTTTTAAATCTGCAGGGCAGAACCTGGGGGAGGGAGATTCCTCCTATTCCAAAAGCACAGGCACACCTGCTGAGCATCATTTGAGCCCTTCCAGGCCCAAACTGCAGGCAGGTTCATTGGTGGAATGGTTGGTCCTGGTATGGTCACCCCTGGCACAGGAAAACCCTGCTTCGTGCTCCCATGAGGATCTGAATGTTTTTATAGTTAATAAACCTCCTCTCTCCAGTTTCATTTTTCAGTATGGACTTGCCAAGGTGGAAGGAGTTTTGTTCAAAGACTTTTAAAATCAGTTTGTTTATTTGAGTTCTTCCTGTAAAATTCTCCATAGCTCGTTACTACCCAGAATTTCAAAAATGGATCCTCTGCTGTGGGATTTGGGGGGAAGTGAAGCCTGTATCTTATCCTCAACTGTGTGATGGTGTCTGAAAATTCTTTTTTTTTTTTTTTTGTAATGGTTTAAAAAGGAGCCTTGTGATTTTGTGAGGACAAATCCTAACAGGGCAGAGGGAAGGAAGTGCAGGGGAGCAGAGTTCAGAGAAGACTGTGGCATAAGCTTTGCCTTCTGTTACCTGCAGGCACATGTAAACCAGCTGCTGCTGTATTAAAGAGGGGGTTTCTTTCACATCTAAGATCTATGCAAAAATATGATATATATTTATTCTGACAATTTAACTGAGTATTTAAAAATAGCACTCTCTGCTTTAGATCCTTCTCAAAGGTAGGAAGGACCAGAACTTTTCTCTTGCCATTTCAGCACAACCCAGTGCTAAGGACACCTGGTTCAGCACAGCCATTCCTCCTCAGACAGGTGAGCAATTCCCAAGGTTTGACCTCCTGCCCCACCAGAAGCTTTGGCCATGGGACACAGTGCTGTCTCCACACCCTGATGTGGATGCCTGCCATGAAACCACTTCTCTTGCCCATCTCCACTTGGCATAATAAAGACAAGGGACTAGGTCCCCATGAGACATCAGTGAAACCAGTGAGACTGGTGGTGCTAAATCCAGAGCCCAGAGCAATACCTCAAGTGGGAGCAGCCAACATGATCAATTGAGACAGTGGGCAATGCTGGACCTCAGCTCTTCCCTTGCTCCCCTCCCCTCATATTTATAGGTTTCTAATTTCCGCTGGATAATGAATATCGCTCTTCATTATAATTATGTTAAAAGGTACCAGCATGATGATTCAGAAACCCTTGAAGATATAGTCATATTTTCAGCAACAGATGGATTTAACACTGCAGATGGAGTGTTAAGAGTGCAGGTAATAACAAACTCAGCAATGTACTGTACTGAAATATAATTGGAAAGTATTAATCATATATTGGTTACTTCAGCTTCACTAAGTAGATGTTTAATTTTCATCAATCTTTTTACCAGATTCCCGGAAAGATTTCTGTGCAGACAGAGTGTGGCTTTAGGTGAAGCGACTGCCCAAGTTATTAATGACAGAGGCCTTGATCTTGCAGGCATGTGCCCATGGCTTACCCAGGCATGCAGAATAAAAATCATTTGTGTTAATAAGGCTGTCAAAGGGGGCCCCATTCATATGGTCCAAGCTTCAGCTGGTGACCAGTCAGTGGTAAAGCCCAGACCCTTCCCTTCGTGAGGGCTGCTGGAAATCTGCCAGCAGGAACGGCTGCCTGCAGGATTTGGGGCAGAACGCAGCAATTTGAAAAGTCCCACTTATAGAAGTGAACCATCAGTCTAAGCCTTTGCAGGGTTGGGAGTTAGAATGTAGACAAAACGGGGCGGGGGGAGGGGGGTGCTGCCATTCCTTAGTTTCTTTAAGTACAGACTTTGGAATTATCTGCATACAGAAGAAATGTCTGCTGCTATCCTCCTAAACCCTGCCAGCTCGGTGGGGTTTTTTAAATGCACCACTCTGTAGAGGTTGTTTTTGAACTCTGGATTATTCTGGGGAGTTTTTGCTCTGAGCAGACCATGCAGGACCACAGTAATCAGTGATTCCTGGTTGCATGCCATGCCTCTGATTCTTTAATTAACGCTATTTATAACTAGGATATCATTTGTAGGATCGCGAAGTGGTCCCTGCTCCAGTGTGCCACCTGGGGACTCAGGGAATGGGGAGTGTGGTAGGGCACAATTCCAGCTCATGCAAAAATCTGGTTTAGACCAGGAATATAAAACAGGGGCTTGGTGACAACAGAAACATCATTCTTTGAATATGGTTTTTGTGGATGCTTTATGTTCACATTCTTCTCTGTGGACTCAGGCATTTGGTGAGGCTGCATCTCCATTGATTTCCTTAAGAGGTTTTCTTTCCCTGGTAGGAGTGCACAGCCATGGTGTTCCATGATGAACATGGACTGACCAGACGGACTGTTGTAAACAAAAACATAAGCATTCAACACCCAAATTTTAAGTCCCATTAAATACTTTGCTCAAATGTTTTGGTCTTTTGCTGAACTATTTAGGTTTTTTTAGCTATCCATGAACACTGAAAATGTAATGAAAAATTTGAATTTTCTCTGGAAAATTGACTCTCACTTGATGATACACTATATTTATCTTGGATGATAAGAAAAAAAGAGGTCAGGTAATAAAATTCAACATGACTGAAAATAAAATTGAGCATGACTAGAAACCACAGGTGAGCGTGTTTAACAATGTGAAATGAGTGTGCTGTCTTCTTCCTGACAGGCTGTTGTACTCCACAGAGAGACAAACAGGTACTGATCGATTGACCATGGTAATCAAATAAAGCTCTGTGAGTATAAATGGCTCTAAATATGGTGTCTCCTTAGGGGTACCAGTAAAGATGAGTGTTTGTAACTCAGGTCCCACACCGTTCTTGTGGGGAGGGGTTGTTGTTATTTTGGGGGAAAATAAGCAGTATTTTATTTAACTTTTACTTCCACCTTCAAATAAATTCTCCCTTCCCTTCCTGGGCTGTCCATGTTCCGTGGGTGAGCAGCGAGCCCCGGAGCTGCAGCAGGGATTGAGGGCAGGGATGGGTGTGTGGAGGGAGGATCAGCAGCATCACCCTGAGCATGTCCGTGCAGTGGGAGCTGAAGGTGTCACATGGAGCTGACGAACGTGGCTGCCCAGGCACTGACTCGTGGGGTGACACAAAGGACATGAGTCATGGTGCATCAGTTTTCCAATCTGGAGATCCTACTCCCATGCACAAACTGGTAGGATGGACTTTTCCTCTTACTGGCAATGTTTGAACCTTCTTTCACTCTCTTTTTGTTTTTCTTTGTTACTTATAAGATTTAATTGAATCAAAAATTACTTAAATTGTCAGGTGTCTCAGTTTTGATTTAAATAGTGTCTTTTAAAACTTGATCTGCATTTGTAGCGCAGAGTTGTGTTGCTTGGGAGAGGTTCAGTCTCAGTTTTCACCAGCAGAACAGGACATTTGGTACTCGTTTGTGAGAAACAGGTGGGTAGAGCACTGCATTTACACATAATAATGTAACTTAATACATATTAAGCTGTCTAGGTCTGTAGAGAAGATACTGGGAAGCAAAAAATTCCCTTTAATAAATCATCTCATACTTTGCTGTAAAAGCCTCAAACTCCAGCTCAAGCAAAGGGCATTGAGCAAAGGGGTGTAATTTAAATCACTGGTACCTGTGAAAGCTGGAGACCCTCTGTTCCTTCCCCATTGTCATCAGGATTTCTACATGTCCCTGTCTTCCCTGCATCATCTCAGGGTATGCTGCTTGATCTTTCCAGTTAAAGTGATGATGGTTTTAATTTGTGATTCATGACAGAGTGCTTCAGATGAAAATTGTAATTCAAGCAAGATCATGAACACATACTTTATGAAGGCATTTTATTTGCTAGCTCAGACTGTGTGAAGTTTGCTGAATGTATCAGAAAATAAAGGTAAATATCTTGTTTTTCAAAACTTGATAAATTATTGACAAAGGAAAAATGCCCTGAGTTAATCAATCTGATGTTTTTTTCATCATTTGTCCCTGGAGGATTTAGATGTAGTGGATCGTGCTTTAGTGCTGGTCTGCTCTCATCATTTGCAAGAGAGAAAATAAACATTCCTGCGTCTCAACTCCTCATCAGTGTCTGAACTTGAATGAATCAGCTATTGAGCTGAAGGAAATTAAATATAAATTGACATGAAGAAAATGTTCTCCCTGCAGCTGCAGAAGCAGCTATGGTTGTCAGAAGCTGATTTTTATATCCCTTCAAAAACCAGTATTTTGGGTCACATCATCCTAGTCAGTAACTGGTCTTCCTATAAAAGTTTAGCCTGAAGTTACTGCTTTAATACTGTTTTTAAAAAATTATTAAAGTAAGTTCAATGAAAGATTGTCTTAATTTCAGTTGTGACTTTTGGCATCCATTTAGAATGGAAAATCAGAATACAAGCAGCTCTTTTAAAATGTTAATACTGTTTCTTCCCCAATCATTACTAAAACCACAGCATTTAGTAGCCTCACAGAGTAATTTAAAGACATAGTAAGTATTCTTTTAGTCTGAGACTTATAACTCAGGAGTTTGTGTTGTAGAAGTGCTCCTGTCTGAGAGTCAGGTGGATGCATTTGCTCACCTTGGTTTTGCTGGGCTTGCACACACAGCTTTGCAATGGCATAATGCCACCACTTATGGCACAAATGTTCTAAATAAATACTAAATAGTCTGTTCTGGGGAGTGATTTCAAACCATTTAGATTCCTGGTGCCACACTCTGGAGCCCTCAGTTGCACTGAGTTATCTGGAATAAGTTCTTCCAACTCAGGTTGCCCAATTATCCTTCTTGTCTTAAGTGGTGCTATTCTTTAAATGTTTCATTTTTCTGGGCAATTTCTTTGCTATGCAGCTTTCCTGGCTTTACTTCATGCTAAAATACACAGGAAACATGACACAGTTTCTCCCAGCTCCTCTTCTCATGCATGCTTGGAGAAATAAAAGACCATTAAAAGACAATTGCCTTGTAAAATGCATTCATTATACAGGGGAGGAATTTAAAAGGATCAACTTGTTTGTTGGTATTCTGGAGATGCCTTTGGAGATGTATTAGGAGATGTCTCCATGCACAGATCTTTGATCATTCAGTTCTCTATCACAGCAACTATTCTGCTGTACAAAGA
This sequence comes from Erpornis zantholeuca, assembly GCA_013400515.1. Classification (NCBI taxonomy): domain Eukaryota; kingdom Metazoa; phylum Chordata; class Aves; order Passeriformes; family Timaliidae; genus Erpornis; species Erpornis zantholeuca. Next base: position 738,990 of record VZTN01000268.1, read on the forward strand.
TAGCAAATTTATTATCAAACTTAGATCATAGCTCAAGTCACTGGAATAGAGAAGAGCTCTACTTCAACATAAAAATCTTTTTTTCAAGTTCAACTCCTGCTTCTCTCTTTCTCCACCTATTTTCCCCCCCACCTTCAATGGCCTCACCTTCTGAGATAGGAAAGCCTTTTCCTTGCTGCTTTGCTCTTTTTCCCAGCAGCAGTTGCTCATCTTGTAGGCAGAGTGGACTTTTTAATGACGGCCACTGTTGTACTGTCCCTCTGAATACTCCTCCTATTGCCAGGTCTTCTATAATTGGATACCTCCTAGTTGCTGTTAAATAACATAAATCTACCCTGAGATCAGCTGCACTGAGCATTTCTGGAAGTTGGACCTTTCCCCCTTGGATCCTCTAAAATCTCTCCCTTGAGATCCCTTTGGTTTTCTTAGAGCTGTTTTTATTATTATTTTCTTGGAGATGGAGTTGATTTGGGACATGACAAAAAGTCACTTTGGTACAGCACTGAGACCTGCTGAGTTTCTGGGATTGAATCCTACATGTAAACAACTTTCCTTACATAACTGCTATTTCTTATTTTACTACAATACATTTTTAAAGCTGAACTTTGAAGCTGATCCCTCTCTAATACTTGGTGGCCCTCCCAAACTAAATAAAAGATTTTTATGATTTTTAAAGGATTTGTACACTGTCAGATGAACAGATGTAACATGCACCTGTAGTCTCTCTCCACTGGGAACCATTTTTACTGCTATTGTTCAGAACTGTTCAGAAAATTTTGAACCAACTTTGTGATGAGAGAATAGACTTTTCTGTAAAAAAGCTTTAGCGAAAAGCATCTGCTTTGTATGTCTAGTTTGGTTTTATTTTTTTTTTTGCTAGAACTAAAAATTGATGTATGTCTTTTGACTTGAGAATTTCTGTTCAAAATACCAACATATCGTGGAAAAGGGAGATGGAGAAGATTTATCTGAGGACTTGTCAAAATTCTGTCCAGACATGGTGATGACAACTTCTGTGTTTTAGCTACTTATCATAATTTGTTGATGTTTTAGATACTCTTGTTTGATATTTGTATTCATATGGCTGAAGTAAATGGCTTATTTGGGATTTATTCCTGATTTTGCCATAGACATTGGCCAGGTTTTTTCTGCTTTATTTTAGGAGCTGGTGGATGAGGGGTGGAATAAGCAAGGCAACCTGGAGACCCTTTGGCCTTAACTCTGAGGGTCTCAGTGCTCATATCTCCAACCAGTCATGAATTTCCAGTAAGAATTAAGTACTACCTGTTGCAGGGTACTGAGCAGACATGTGGACATAGAGTCACTGAATAGTTTGGGTTGGAAGGGACCTTTAAAGGTCATCTAGTCCAACACTCCTGCAATGGGCAGGGACACATTCCACTAGCCCAGGTTGCCCAGAGTCCCATCTAACCTGATCTTGAACACTTCCAGAGATGGGGCAGCTTCTCTGGGCAACCTGTGCTAAGGTCTCAACACACTCAGTAAAAAAACATGCAAGAATATCCAGAAAGACAAAATCAGACCAAACCAAGCACTGAGATAAAACAACAGCATCATCAGAAGAATGGAGGGTCTGTCCTGAGAGGTGATCAGGAGTTTGGCTTATTGGATAAGTTACCCCCAAGTATCTGGAGGGAATAAACATAGGGGGTAAATAAAAGCTAAATTATTTAGGCTAACAGGGAATACTGGCAAAAAACCCCAAACAGATTGAAACCACCATGAAAAATTCAGGCCAGCAATTGAAGGATGGTTTCCATCTAGTAGAGGAGAAGTATTCTGAGCAGCTCTGAGCTCTGGGTGCTCCCTTCCCTTAGCTGGGATTATTCCTCCAACACAAATGAATCCCCCTCAAGGCATTAGTTTCTAACTCTTTTTCCAGCTCTCAAATCAGTTTGTGTGTTCCAGCCAAGCATGATTTCTGGGCTGATGGTCTCTGCTCCTCTCTCAGACACATCCTGTGCAGACACCTCCACTCTGTCTGACAGAGAGATGAGTGCAGTGGCAGATTGTTGTTTTGATGAAGCTCTTCATTCACCTTTACCACCTCCTACTGCTCTCCCAATTCGTAACCTGAATGCTGCATCCCTACCTGTTGATAACCAGTGGCTCAAGACTCACAGGGGCACCTTGTGTAACAAGATTTTATCTTTATATTTAACCTAAATTACCACCTGGATGTAATTTTTTAAGTTTGTACTTAAGCCTAAATTGTTTCAGGCCAGACTGCAGTGATAAGATTTACCTTGGGTAGAACCAAAATCTTGCTGTTGACCCCTCTGTAGGACTCATCATTTAGCAGGCAGGGAGTGTCACACTGTCACAAGCTGGGTTGCACAGGAGCCAGGAGGAATGCTTGGCTTCTCTGGAGATGAGCCGTGCTACTTTCAAGCTATCTGGTTAATCAGTAAACTGAGATCTGCTGCTTTACAGACAATAATATAATATTTGCTTTGCCTTTGTGCACTACTTTACATTTTGGATCCCTTGCCATTAGGATTCGAAGCATATAGACTGCATCTAATCCAATTTATCCTGTTCATCTTGGCAGTGCTCACAACGCTGACAGCTTAAAGAAAACACTTAATTTGACTAAGTGTTTTCAGTTCGCTTCTCAAAATATTTGAAATCATTAAAGCCAGAGTACCCCTGCACTGCAATACACATAGTCCTGACCTACTTCAGCAAGTTAATTGCAATTTGTGTGATCCCACGGCCTCTGATTATGCTGCAGGCTGAAGTAGTTTACCTGGTTAAGAAAGGGCTTGATGTTAGAGAATAATTCTCCTGTCTTGATGCTTTTTAATCTGACTTTTAAAGAGGTTCTTGGAGCAAAAATGAGGGGACTTGGTGTAACATGTTGTGTCTTCTGCCTCGATGGGCAGGGCACAGGGGGCTGAGCGCTGAGCTCCCCTTGCAGATGCTCTCCTGCTGTAAGGTTGTTCAGATTGTGTATTCAGAGCTATTTGTATTCATTGCTACCTGCCAGAGGTGAGGCACAGCACAGGGATGTAGAGCAGCCCTGGAAGTGCCCTGGTGAGCACAGGTGATTATGAATGGTGGCTCAGTAGCACTGGAGCTTGCCAGTGCTGATGGGGTCATGGGCTGCAGCCCCTTCCTCTGCTGGTGTGCTCATAACTGAGGACTTGTCACAAACCCCTCTGTCATGGCACCTCACCCTCCCCTGATGCAACCCAAAGGGAAGAAATATCATCCAGGCTTACTGTCAGTGCCAAACACAGACCCCAGACATCAAACACAATGGAAGAGAAGGGAGAGGATGTACAGGAGAATAGAAATGGACCCAAAGGATTTATCAGTGCAAACAGTAAGTGTTGTACTGGTGTGAGTCAGGTGAGGTTGCAAATTTTAACACAGATAACGTCAAGGCAGCGTGAGCATTGGTACAGGCTAATGAGCAGAAAATACATCCTGAGCTCCTCAGTGATCTCACACTTTGGTCAGTTCATTCACTGTGTCTCTTTTGCCAGTGCAGATCACAACAGCTTGCTTAGCTGCTGTGTCTGAGGCTGTGGGAGATGTCAGTATACTCCCAATAGTCCGTGTGATCTGTTTTGTCATTTGGATTTGTGTTTACCATAGTTAATGATTCAAAAATTATGAAATAGTTATCTAATCCAAATTTCTTACAAAGATTACATTAAAAAAATCCTGTTGTTGATTTTATTACTGAAGAGGACAAGGTGATTCAATATTGTGGTAGCTCTGGAGCATCTGTCAATGATGAGACAGGTGAAATTGCCAGTCGTTCCAGGGCAGGTGATACAATCATGCTGCCACAACACAGAGATAGCTTGATTTGGCACATCAACATGCTATAATTTTCCTCTGTGATATGTTTTGTTTCCTTTTAAATGATTTGCTCAAGGCTTCCCTTTCAGAGATGAGTGCTGGCAAGTTGCAATACCACAGAGAAGGGAAGGTCCAGAGCTGCAGTAGGAGTAAGGAACTTGGAAAAATGCAACTGGTGCGGAAGAGTGAACAAGGTCACTGGTGACAAGGCTCTGCTCCATCTGTGCCAGCACACTCCTGAGCAGAGGCATTCCAGCAACGTGGAGTTTCGTCACGTTAGTCCTTTCCTTTCCAGTTTCAATAGCTGGTTATTTGTGTGCCTTTGGTGAGGAGACAAAGCCCCTCTTTGTGCAGCCACACAATGCAGTATCTCGTGTAACAGAGAAATTAAATGCAAATGTCTCTGATAAGGCTGGAACAGGGCTTGTCTGGGGAAGAAGGAAACACTGTCTGGCTGCAGGAGCAGAAGAAGGTGGTACAGACCACTGCCTCTGCCATTCAGTCCCAAAAAGTGGAAGAAATCACAATTTTGGGAGTCTTCTGATAACATTAACATTAAAACCTTCCATGACCCCATTTCATCTTTCATGGAAAAGGGATAAAAATTACTCTGCTGTTTTGTGCCATTCAGCAAAGCATTTTAACCTGGACATTATTTTAAGGTACACAAGAAGTTGCCCAACTGTCTGCACAGAACAATATACATGCTAAGAGATTATTTACATAGGGTCTCAGTAATTTGTAAAGGACTCCGAGAAATTTAACTAAGACGATGAAAATTACTGATTAAGAAACCCCTTTAAACTTTTTTTTTTAATTCATTTTTCAAGAAAGTAGAAATTTTTCCATTAAATGTTAGTTTTTGAGGGGTTTTTTTATGGAGCTCCAGTAAGGAGTAAATGACTAGTTAAAAAATAGTAAAGTAAATGAAAACTAATGCTGGAGTGAAGTCAAACCTTAGAAATATCACTCAGAAATTAATTTGTTCGGTATCAGCACCCTGATTAGAGCAATACTAATGTGCATCGTGCATATGAAAAGCTATTCTGAGTCTAAATTGGTGACACAGGCAGGGGACAGTTTAACCTCTGGCATTAGCTAGAACTGGGCAGTGACAGGAGCCAGTGCAGCAGTGCTAATTAATGCACCCTGAGGGGACACAACGAGGCATTGGCCCTGGACACCTGAGACATACTTCTGTCAGCACTGAGGTGCCAATTACTGTTCTCTCATAAAAATAACCCCTGTTAAAAAAACAACGAAAAGGCAGAAGTCCAAGTAATATAGATAAAACAAGATTTAGCCATAAAATTATCCAGTAATGCATCTCCCCAGTTTGTTAATACAAGGCAGGATGGGCTCTGCTGTAGATGCTGTTATGGAAATGCAGAAAATTTTTGCTGGGCTGGGCAGCAGCATCTTTGCTAAGCTCATTTGCCCCTGCTGGTCTGAGACCTGACAGCTCTCACATCCATCATCTTGGAGCTAACTCCACTGGAGAGCAAGGATGAATCTCTCAGGGCCACCACTGCAGTGAGCATGGAAGTGCTTGGGGAAGGATTTCTGTTTACACTGATGGTGGACACAAAATAAACCCATTTTGGACTGGACAAGAAACCAGAAATTCCTATTCTACTTCTAGTTTAACATTAGCAGTGCATTGTCCTTTGTAGGTGCTCAGTTTCAAATAATTTAGTAAAAAAAACAAATCCCCAAACACTCAGCAGTCTTCCAGAAGAAAACCACTGCATAAGAAACCATGATACTATGGGAGTATGGGGAAGATCTTGGCTTTGTCAGATGGCACATTCTTGATAACTGAGGCAAAGAAAAGGTTTGTCCACACTAGCTAGAGACATATTAATGTGAGTTTGTCTCAGCAGGTGCTTTTGGGGTGAATGAGGAGCATTAAGCATGAATCTGATTGAAATAGCTCAGTGTTTTTGAAGACCTCAAGGATTTTAACTTCACATCAAAGGCAAACCCTGACTACAGCTTGCTAGAAAATGCTCTTCCCTTAGCTGGCTCAAGAAGATCAATGCTAGAATTGATAGGAATATATACACCACAAGATGCTATTATTCCTTAAAAAAATATTTTATTAGAGTTTAATATGGTAATAGTGCCTGGTTGTATGGGGCACTACTTTACAACTGGCTGGATGGTAGAAGAGAGAAACCATTTGGCAAATCAGGCCAGACCAAATAGCATTCATTTGGTTAATCACCAGCTATTAAAATAGCATCAAATCATAGCAACCTATTTGCTTATAATTCAGTGCACAATTTTCTGCACAGTATATTCATAACTGCTGTACCCAAGCTAATTTTAAATGAGCCAACAAAGCCATTTTCCACCACTCTCCTGGGAAATGAATCTGTGGACTGATGGATCTTTCTGCTTCTGGGGCTAAGCCCCCACAAAATCTGAGCTGATGACATTGGTGTTTAACTTCAAACAAGATGATTTTGTATTTAGTCTATTTTTTGAAGCTTGGTGTGGTTTAAATCTCTTGCATTATGCCAAGATTCGTCTAACTTCCAGTTCCTAGAAGGTTATACCCACTATGTTCTCTGCAAACATACGAACATTCAGGCATCACTGCAGATCCTTTGTGAATTCCATTAGAAACGACCTTCAACAGTTCCCTGGTGGTTCCCCTCTTTGTCACCATGAATTCAGCAAATTATGAAATCCCTTTTCTTCCAGCTAAGGAATATATTGGTAACTTTGGTTTTGTTCTTTAAAGTGCTGACCTTGTATTTCTGAGAACTGATATCTCACTGCTGGAGTAGGAGCTCTTCACAGTTCTGAGGAGCAAAACAGTAGAGTTGTGACCTGTGCATTGATTAAATGATTTTAGTAATGAGGGAAAAAATTGATGAAGGTGTGCTAGTAAGATGTACACAATGAAGTTCTGTAGTTTGTAGACACTGTGCACAGCTGGTTTTCTGTATTGCAGTAAAGCTCACAAGACTTAATGATGAGCCTCTGGGCTCAGCAAAAGCTGAGGAATGAGTGTTATCTGCCCCAAATACTTCTTTCATATAAATAAATAAATGCAGAGTTCAAAATTTCTCCTCTGGCACTGCTGGTGTCCTCCCAATCCACCTTGCCCACCTTTAATTTAGCTGCAGAGAAATGAGGACAAATTCTGGCTCTGAAAGCAGATCCAGTCTTGCACATATTCCCACTGTGTCCACACTGGTGTCAGTGAAATAGGTATGTGCTTCTTTTAGGGATACAATGGGATACAGTGGGATACGATGAACCCTCAGAGCCATCTTAAGGGTAGCTGAATCCTTGGCTTGGCATTTCATTCTGCACGTCAGTTGATTGGTCATTTTATCACCAGTTATGAAGTGAAATTAGATAATCTCGCTGCCATATGGTATACAGTATTTATAGTTTAGTATGTTTTCCATATATGTGCACTAAAGCCTGCTTCAGGGATTTGTTACGGTCCTTGTGTTTACAGGATTTGGGTCTTGGGTGAAAGAAGAAATTGACAGTTGCTAATGTTTGATTTAAACTGATACTTCAGAGGCCACATGAGTGATCCCTAATTAAAATCAATTTACACTTTCTGTCCTTTGCCAGGGAGGCTGGCAGGGATTTCCAGACCAGAGCTCGTGTCCACCCATCTCTGCTCCATCTAGTAGCAATCAGGAAGGGGTGACCCCAGCAGACAAGGGGAGAGCCTGTGGAAGGCTAGGGATGCTTAACCTCTACATCAGCTTCCCTCCCAAACAACCAGGAGTACCCAGGGACTCATCCAGCTCTCCAGCACAGGTAGTCTGAACCCTGAAGCATCTCTCCAAGGATTTTTGTCTGTGTGAGGTTTAACTTTGATTTCTTACTTTCCATCAAAATGCTCCATTCCCCTTGAAATTTTGATAAATAAGGAGCTACAGGATTAATTCTGTGGGACATTAGTCATTCAATATGTGTCATTATTGTCTCAAAACAAGCCTAAATGAGCACCACAGAAGGGTCTTAGAGATCTGCATTTGGAGCTCACCCAAATGTGATAGGAGTGTATTCTCAAATCCAAACATTAGTTGCCTGGTACAGACACCAGTGCTGGGGAATTGTATGGTTTAAAGACCCTTCATACAATTTTCTGACTGCAAAACTGTGCTAAGCTTTAGAGCACTTGTGTGGGTCTGCTTGAGACCTACATCCCCCATTCCTCACCTGTCTCTGCTGCCATGTGTTGGTCATTTTAAGTTGTAATGTTAGACACAACAGAAACTGGCTGAAGCTGGACCAACAATTTTTAAAAAGTTGTAAATAATAATAACAAACACCAAACTCTGAGAGAGGAGAAGCAACGTTCAATTGCCCTGTAAGAACTCTGCGAGCACTTGAACAAAGAGGAGTTAATAAATGTTACAGTCAGGTTTTTTTGGATAGGATTCTTGCAGAATATGATTTCATAATCCCCTGTCTCTAGTGAACAACAAGACCTCTGTAAACACTCAATATTCAAATAGAAAATTGTTTCTTGTAGGCTTCCATGGCACAAAATAAAAGCTCTGTAAATCTGGGCCTCCATATGTGGTTCTCAGCTGGTGTAAGTCCCTGAATGAATTACATGTGAACAGAGAAATTAACGCTACACACATGGTGGCCAAACTTGAAAGCAAAAATTGCAACTGAGAATATACTGAAGCGGATTGTGAAATTTTTGAAGATAAATGGAAGCTTGAATCCTTGTTGATGTAATGCAACATCGATGCATTTCAAGGGATACACAACTATCACTGTGAGATGCTACAATACTGAGATCACATTTGGGAGAGTAAAGGGACTTGCTCTTTAAAATCAAAGACTGAATTTAAAAAGGCAAATATTCAATAATCTAATGTAACTTTGAACAAAAAACTGGGTAAAATACTTCCGCCTTTTTTAAATCTGTCAAATTACTGTGGCAGTAAATGTATATGCTATCCATGTTTTGAAATTATTGTGCTCTAAAGCCACTTTTGTTAATCAGTCAACATTGATGATGAATTACCCAAGAGTTTTGGTACTTTTGAAACAGTTGCGATCTTTTTGTTGTTGTTTTTTTCCCTCTTCTCCTCTCGACAGAGGAGGGAAGAATGTGCACGTTACAGTGAATTCTAAATGAGGCCTGTGCCTCCCCTGTTTGCAAAAAGCCAAGCAAAGCAGTAAAAATAATAAATAAAACAAATGAAACCCTCTTTAATCCATTCATGAGCTCAAGTGTTTCAAGTAGGCCATAATATTAAGACACAGAGCTCTGAAAGAGATGGATCAGAGGAAAGGGCTATTGCTTAAACAATGCCAGCCCATTTAATTGAATTACGTATTTGTCAGCACTGTATTTTCCCATGTCCAGGATCCTTACTGTTGATTCAGGGCTTAAGGCCTAAATGGAAAGGGCAACAACTGCCATGTATTTTGGTCCCGAACAAGCCTTGTCCTTTGAAGCACCAGTGCTCAACGTTGGGAAGAATGCTGGAGTGCTTTGCAGCAAGGCAGGCCACCAGCAAAAGAGGTAATGAAAATATGTTACCCCATGGATTCGACCTTGCTGCAGCATACCGAGGAACTTGACTGAGAATATTTAAGCCTGGTGTTATTTCTGTAGCAGTTTATTTGTATTTATCCCAAGGACAACTGGGGTTGTCCTTGAACAAGAGGACAAGAGCCAGAAATTCCCGACTTTTTTCTTTAAATTGATTTAGCAGAGTTTTTTAAAGTATAAAATCTATAGTTTAGTCAAGGACGTTACCAAATGTTCATTTTCTTATTATCAAAATTTCAACTGTTTTCCTTGATTTGTTGCACAAAATAAGCACTTGCATATCCATCCCTTCCCTCCAGGGGCATTTTATGCCTCATACACCACAACAGGGCTGGAGAAAGCCACAGGGACCTGGACAAAAACAGCTCAGGCTGGAGGGGGAGATAAGAAAAACTTGCAAGTGTAAGGCCAGAGTATCTGCTCTGTTCCATTACAGAGCTTCCCACTCTGGCATTCCCCTCTGTCCCAGCCACCTTCCTACTGCTGCCCTATACATAACAACAAACAGAAATTTGGCTGTTTTTTCTCTGCTGTAACCATACAAGTTTTATTTCCAGATTATTTTGAGGACAAGTGCTCTGTGATCACTTGAGCATGATCATTCCTTTGTCCCACTCTTAGAGTCATCTGTGCCAAAATTTTGGAAGCATATTCCCATAAATCAATCAGTATTTGGAGCAGAATTGTTGTCAGGGCATCCTGACTTTGAAAGAGATGACTCTAGATGAAGGATGCTTGAAATTGGTCTCTCCATACAACAGTCCATATATGAAAACCCAGCTGAGTCACTTCCTAAAATTCAACCAAATGCTCTCTAACTCTGAGCCATATTTGCCCAGTTTACTGACCCTCAATCACATTTCATTATAGGGAGATGACAGCCTCGGTACCTCTTCCGTTGTCTTGTACTCAAATGATCACAAAATTTCTTTTTGTTTTGAGGATGGAACAACTCTTCCCAGATTAGTTCACAGATTAAGGTAGGGTTTACCTGAAGAAATGCCGTTTTGAAATACAAGTTAGTAGGCTCAATGGAATAATGATTGGAAGAAATTCTTTATTTATGACCCTGCATGGGTCTGGCTATCTTAGCCGATAGATCTAAAAATCTACAGTGCTTCAAAGCACATATGTCCCTGCTAACAAGCCCACCCATTTCTCTGCCACTCACATCAGCTTTTTCCAATGAGTTTTTCCATCACTAAAAGAAGTGTCTTTGTTTTACGTAAAGTTCAAGGTGAGATTATATTTCTTTCAGCTGGCTCTAGTCCTCCCAAGCTGTGTCGAGGCACGGCTTTCCCTCCTGCTGAACACGCAATTTCAGCTGCATTAATTGTAGGCAATTTTTTAAGAAGTGCTAAAATAGGTTCCATAAATAGGAATGTTATGACCCAAGGAAACGACTCACGTGGGTGGAAGGGCCTGCTACTTGTGCATCTATAACCTGGCTCTACAGAAAATGTGCAGCAAAACTCTGGCATTCTAACCCGCCCATACATGGAGTGGTTTCATTTTGTAATTCCGGTTCCATGAAGGCTGGGATCACAAAATAAAGGCACAGGGCTGTGTGGTCCTGTCACCTCTGCATCAGAGTCTTCATTTGTCCCCCTAAAAGGCTGTAGGAACAGAAGGGTCACCACCTCCAGGCACAGAGAAAGAAGTGGGATGCAAAGAGGTTAAAGATTTGTGTGAGTTGGCTGAGGAATGGTGCATTGAAATCCAAATTTCAAAGCACTGAGCTAATCACTAACTTGCCCTTCTACAACAGAGCAAATGGGCTGTGCCACAGCAGCGAAAATTTGAAGGACTTTTTGTAAAATCAGACTGAAAATCTTTTGCCAATCTGTTGCCAACCAAAGTAAATGGCAAAAATGTTTCTGTGGAATCTAAAGATTTCATTTGCCATCTTGCCTAATCATTTTATGAAGCTTTTATTTGAAATATGATTTCAAATAACACCTGGAATACTCCATTTTAAACACTTCTAAAAAAAATTTATTCTTTTACCCACTACTTTTTTGTTCAACTTTTGTGTGATTTGTATTTATTTTTATTGAAGCACTCTTTATTTTTTTTTCTCTTTTTTTTCCTTTTTTTGTGCATCATGCAGTTCAGATGCATTTTAAACAGTTTCTGCTCATGTCTGAGCTCTGGTTCTGATGTGTGTGAAGAGCACGCCTGCTCTGAACCCGCCACATGTTAAAAGGATGAATATTAACTTTTGTTTTTTCAAAGTGACTCTTTAATTGAAAAATTAAATATTTAATGAGCTATTTCCATCTAGAAGGGAGGGAGAAAAAAAAAAATCCTGTGGTTCATTCCCAAGAAAAACTCATGCTGGTGTCTGGTACGCTGTCAGCAGTGAGCTGGCAGCAATTAGTGCTAACACAGCCTGTACACAGGACACCCTTGGGGGTGCTGCTCTGTACCCCCAGCCCTCAGTCCCTTACCTGCATCCCTTAACATACAGCCTGTGTCCAGTATTTCAGCTGGAAAACAGCTCTGGCTGTGGTTCTTTACACGAGTCCTTTTGCAATGTATTAGGGTAAAATTTGGTTTTACTCACATAAAACCTCATAATCAAAACAAATGGCATTTCTAATTGAGCAAGGCCCTCTCAGTAATGAAGGGCAGCAGTGCTGCTGAGATCACTGGTTCGTGTTTCTCTCCCTGTTCGGAAGACTAAACTAATTTATTTATGAAATCAAAGCAACCCACCAGATTAGCCATCTAACTAGCTCGCTGCACTGTTTAGATTCACTCGTTTGCTCTCTCATGACATCCAAGTGAACAAGCTATATGTCAATGAAAGCGTTGGCGCTCCACCGTACATTATAGACTACTTTGAAGTGCAAAAAAAGATCCTGCAGTGGGGCTACCAGCAGTAATTTTTTTCGGTTTTTTTTTCCAGTGAGCATATGCTGCGAGTGGGAAAGGACCGAGTAATGTAAACGGAGGTTTCATTAGCGATGATATGTGGCAGTCCCTGGGTGAAGGGAGAGAAAGCAAATCTGGGAGCACCTGTAGACTTTGCAGCCTTGTACCCATGTGGCAGAGCATGTGCTCAGGGCAAGGATGGGATCTGTTCTTCCCTCTTAGGATCCCCCCGTGCTTCCTGCTAAAGGTAGGGCAGGGTCAGGAGGTTTGGATACAGAATGAGTCCCTTTCTGTGCATCTGGACTCCAGAAACTAATGTTTGCAAACAAAAAGCAAACACTTGCTTCCCCTGGAAGTTATATATTTCTATCAAAAAGGCAAAAGGTCTGCTGGGAGATATTTTTGGCCAAATGTCTCCCATGTACATATCACTGTTTTAAAAGTTCTTGTTTAACTTTTTTCCATAAATCTTGATGATCAACCTGGTTGTATTTCCTTTCCTCTTACATTTTCCTTGGAGATGATTAGAGAAGGTGTTTAGAGCGTTACAGAACTAACCATGCTGAATGCTGAAGACTTTGTCATCCCCATAGGCACACTGACCATCTCCATCATCACCCTCCACCACTTCTTGGGCTGAGAGTGAATGGATTCAGTGGTGGAGATGCTGGTGATGTGCCTTGTTGGGGTGAGGCACTGGAACAGGCTGCACAGAAAAGCAGTGGCTGTCCCATCCCTGGAAGTGTTCAAGGCCAGGTTGGACAGGGCTTGGAGCAACCTGGGATAGTGGAAGATGTCCCTGCCCATGGCAGAGAGTGGAATGTGATGGGCTTCAATGTTCCTTCTGACCCAAACTACTTTGGGATTCCATAATTCCCTGCTTTTTCCCTGGCTGAGGTATGAGTGATGGCACTTCGGCTTTCCTTGCAGCCTTGTATTGTTAAGCTGCTTTTGGTGCACTTTTGGACTGGAGCACAGGTGTTATGAGGAGCGGCTGAGGGAGCTGGGGGCTGCTCAGCCTGGAGAAAAGGAGGCTCGGGAGAGACCTTCTGGGTCTGCACAATTCCCTGACAGGAGGGGGCAGCCGGGGGGG
>VZTN01000268.1:752417-886597 GCA_013400515.1 Erpornis zantholeuca
TGGAAATGGCCTCAAGCTCTGCCAAGGAAAGTTTAGATTGAATATTAGGGAAAATTTTTTTCATGGAAAAGTTGGAGGGATTTAAAAGCTGTGCGGATGTGGCATGTGGGGCCATGGTTCAGTAGTGGCCTTGGCCGTGGTGGGGGAACTGTTGGACTCGGTGATGTTGGAAGGTTTTTCCCAAGTAAATGACTCTGTTTCCAGGGCTGCGGGTGAGAGGCGGCGGGCCCGGGCCTGGGCCTGTCCCCTCACGGCCCGGCTGCGCGGGGAGCGCGGGCTGCGCGGGCCGCGGGGGGCCCCTGCCGGGGGAGGCCGCTCACTGCACCCGGCCCCACAGCGGAGCCCGCTCCTTCTTCCAGGGAATTGTTTCACGGAGTGCTTGTTTGGGTTTTATGCGGTCTTTTCAACTCAAAAAACATTCTATTATTTTTCCCCGCCAGTGTATTCAAGCACACGCTGTATGTGTTTACCTGCATACAGTGATAGTTAAGCCCATTCCATGAATACCTTGAGCCCATGTTTTCCCATTTTCTTGCCCCAAAATGGGTTGAAAAGCCACACGTGGATAGGAAGCGGCACCAGGTCTCCAGGAGCATTGTTTCAAATCTTCCGGCAGTCACTGACTTTCCAGGTTAAATTTGGCTTGTGCCTGCCTGTGTTTTCCTGCCGCGGTGAGTGCTTGGCAAGCCAGGGCCACTGACCTAGTGTGAAGCATTTGGATACCATGGTGACAAGGGCTGTGTTTGTGCCCAGGGAATAAGGAACTTAGGGAGAGCTCTAGCCCTGCAAAGCAGATGTGTAGAAGAACATGTCATGTATGAATCTCTTTTAAGTGCCCCCAAAATTTACTGAAGATATTGCTAGTATCTCAGCTACCAATCTAGGCCTCCCGTGGGGACTGCTCCAAAGCGTGCCGAGCTTGGCTCACTCTCTGCTCTGTAAGTTAGCTGGGAATGACTTCCAGAGCCCTGCTGTGCTGCTTCTGCTCTTGCATTTGCAGGAATCGCAGCAAGAATAAAGCCTCCACCCTGGGCTGCTAAACACAGTCTTAACCCCTTGGGAGGGGTCCGAGCTATGAGTCAAGGTGGGAGACCACAGATGAGAAATATGAAAGCCCCAGAAAGCTCAGCAGAGCAGCAGCACCTCATTTGTGTGCTACCTTGGGCTGTGGGTTGTATGGGCTTGCATGGGCATTGGCATCACAGCAGCCACAAGGATTTCTTTCAGCAGAAGCAGCATGGGATTTCTGAATCTGTAGTGTTAAAAGATCACAACTGATGTCTTAAATTCCAAAGAGTTGTGGAGCCTTTTTTTTTTTTTTAATAATATGATATCTATGTTCTAAGTTTTTAGAGAATCCAGGGTTTTCATTTTCATTTTCCCCTCTTTCCTGTAGGACTGATGCTGCTGTACATGCATAATGACACAGAAAGCCTAGAGGATAGTTTTACCATGCAGCTGACAGATGGCAAGCGCACAGTCCAAGGGACACTTTACATCTACATCATGCCAGTCAACGATGAAATCCCTCATCTTTCCAGGTTAGCCATCTAAGTGACATTCGATGCATAAAGACTTACAAAGAAATAAGAAAGAAAGAAATGAAAGCAACTCATCTCAACGCCAGCATCTCCAAGCCCACCCACAGTACAGAGGAGATCTGGCTTCCACTGCATGGGTTGTCCTTGAAAGCTGGTTCATAACAAGGCTGTGCACTCTGCTGCCTGGTACAGGACTGTGACAAGCCACACATTGCCATCCAGCAAAAACCTTTCATGCAGAAAAAGTTGATTTCTGGTCTCTGAGCAAAGGCTTGTTTATATTTAAGTTACTGGCAAAACTCTGGTTGTCTTCAATTAGGCCAGAGTTGCTCTTTTTTCACACTCTATGTCTCTCTCCTACTTTCTTTATTCCCTTCTGTATGTTTTCTCCATTCTCTTTAATCTATTTTTAACAGTGAATCTTGTTGGGAAGAACATGGCATAGTTGGTTGGTTTTTTTTAATATTTAAGGTCCAAAGCCAGTTGAAGGCAGTGTTAATGCTCACACTCCTTTCAAGAGAGCCAGAGTGCCATCTCTGGGAATAAAGCTTCAAAGAGGTGGAAGCTACATGGAGACTAATATTAATTAATTGTCTCTCTCTGCCAGCAGTGAAGTCCTTCTGACATCTTGTCTCCATAAAATAGTCTATCATAAGGTTTTTGAGTGGCATGGCAAGTCTAAACCCTCTCATGAGCATTTTGTTTATTGTTCTGCAGAAGAAAGAGGAAGAAACCTGGAGTGTTGTGAGACTGGGATGCAAGTGATGTTGTTTCACTTACTTCATGACAGTAACACATGTTTTGGCCAAATTTGGGGTTCTACTCTTAAGAATTCAGAAGTTGAAAAATAAAATAAATCCTGTGGACCTGCTGAATCCTTCCAGAAATGCCAGATCCAGTCTGTAAAAAGAAGGATAAAATACTGCTTTTGCTTCTTGCATTATGTAGACCATTTAAAGAGCTCCATGGGCTATAGGGAAAGAAGCACCAGCAAGGCTAAAACTTCACTCGATGGTGATGGTACAACATTTTATTGACTCACAAAAATAGTTTGTAGAGGTAAAAATAATTTCTATTCTTATACCAAAAGAATATTTAGGACTTGCCAAACAAACTTTTTGTCTCGAATTTGTATCCAGGTCCAACTCTTCCCACTAGCAAGATTTGAATCCCCACTTTCAGGGCACAAGAAACCTGGTGAATCACAAAATACCTGGTGAACTCTAGCTGTGAAGAAAAACCTTCTTTTGGAGGCAGAAATCAGTACACATATGAAATCCCATGCTGTTCTGCCTGGGTGCCTGGGGTCCCTTTTTTGGGTCCTTTTTACAGGGAAAAGCAGAAAAATCCACTGTGGTTGTCCCTCTCTGGAGGGGAGCAGCAGCCCATGGTGTGCATAGAGGGGCATCAGTGCTTGAAACAGCTTTGGCTTCTTTCCCAGAGCATCACGTGTGTATTTTGAAAAATTTCATAGAAGTAATAAATAACATGAAGTTATAAAATGGACACATGTCCCTCCTTCCTACCAGCATTTCCTTAGAAGCTCCTGGGTGAGGAGCCATCAAGCCCCTTTGCTCACGGGGAATGCTACCAGCCTCCCCCTTCCCTCTCCAGCCAGGTCCTCTCCTTGCAAGGCTTGGTCTGCGCAGCTCTGTCATCTCCTTCATCCTGTCCTTTGCCTACTCCCTTAGTCTGATTTTCTTATGCTTCATGTCATTACCTACTTTCCCCCATTTCTTCCAATTTCACTCTCTGAAGACTGTTCCTTGCTGCCATTTCTGTTTTCATGCACATGAAACAGCTTTCCTGGATCCGTATGTTCTCTCCTTCCTACTGTGAGCAATCCCAATGAGACACCCCTTATTTAGCCTTTTAATTTCTATGTTTTCTCATCCATCAGAGGCAAACTTTGTATCTCAAATCTTGTTTATATATTCCCAGTCCATGTATTGAATTGCGTCCTTTTGTAAGGGAAGGAAATGTGCCCATATTACCATTTTCCACCAAGCCATGGAGCTGGAAGTGCACTCTTTTTCTGCACAAAGCCATGAATCTGACTTGTAGTTTCATTAAAACCTGTGAGGCTGAAGGGCAACATAAGAAAAAATCACATGTGCATACGTGGCAAAGCTTTCTGTCCCAGTCCCACAGGAGCAGATTTGTTGAAATGTTTTTAAAAAATTCTATCTGCTCCATGCTAAGAGGAGCCTGTTCATGCTTAATAAATTGGAGAAATTGCTCAGAAATACTTCATCCATATGAAAGTGCGAGCCCTGTACTGCTGCCAAGAGACGTGAGACCTGCGGTGTCGTAAGTGATGGTCACACGAATTAGAAAAGCTTAGGTACAGATCCCTCGCTGCCACAGTTTTCCCCAAGATGTGAAAATATAACAGGGAAAATACTAAGCAGCATTCAGTCTTTCCAGCCAAATCTGCCTCTTTTGGACACAGTCACGGGCCGCGTACCAAGCGGTGTAGGAGAGACCAAAATAACATCTTTAAACAATCTGAGCTGCCTCTTCCACCACTTGGAAATTAGAAGTAACTAAGAAATAAGGAGTCTCAGGAGGGGCTGCTGCCTGTCACCCTGTGCTTGCTGCTGTACCAACACATCAGTGCTGTTCTTGCTGCAGGTCATACAGAGAAGCCAGTGGCCTTTCTTGCAGCACATGCACGTATTTTCATTATTTTTACCCAGATTTGTGATATTAACTAATTTTTGCCCAATTTCTCTCCTTAGTAAGCTGCTTTTTCCACAGTAGCCTTGAGAAATCTCAGTTCCCAGGCACTCCATCTTCCATCCTGAGGAGAAAGGGTGGTATTGGAAATGTTGCTTTGAGTTTGGACAAGAGAGTGTGTGAAGCGAGTAACTGCTGATCAATGTGTAGACATGCTGAGCTCAAGGAAGTCTGGCTCAAATAATTAAATCCCCTTTGCTAAATGGACAGTGACTGTTGCTGGTTTGTTTTTTCACCAGTGTCTCACTTCCTGTTTCTTTTTATTTTTTTTTTTTTTCTTCCCCAGGAATAGGGTTTGGAAGCTGAAGCAGCTGACAAAAGCCATTTCCAGTGCTGGGCCAGAAGCAGAGACCAAAGATGCTCCAGGGGATGAGCTCGACCAAACTGTCCCCATGTGCCCAGATCTGCAGCTGGAGGCAGCAGTAGCTTTGGGGCTTTTATTCCTCCTTTTTCCTGGGGAGGAGTGAAATCTCCATCCAGCTCCTGCAGCAGTAGGCTTGTTCTATAAATGCTTTAGTTCATGGCTGGGCTTGGTTGATAGGGGAAGCAGCAAGACCCTATCACAAACACAGGTTTTTATTTGACATTTTCTCCTGTGTTGAGGTGGCTCTGGAAGGTCTCTGGCAGGATTTCTTTCTTGTTTCCTCCTTGCCTTGCTTCAAGGTGCCCATAGACTGTCCCTATCCCACTTGGAGCAAACACAACACACCTATGGAACACCAAGGCAAGCTGGAAGCCGTCCTTAGCCTCACCCTGCAGCATCCCAGCTGGGGAATAACTCAGAAAGAAAGCTTTGCCTCTTGGGCTCAGACCCTAGAAACTGCTTCTTGCTGCACATCTCCCTCCACCATCCCTCTCTGTAATGACACATTTTAGCTGATTTTTATATTGGTTCACTAAGCCACTGTGCTGTCTTCTTCCTTTTATAATTAAGCAACTTGAGAAATCCTTTGAGGTCAATAAATTCTGAGGAGGCTTACATAAAACAGAATATAAAGTGGAGAGCCCTGCCATCAGAAGCCAGTAAAAGTCAGTGACACCTCTGCAAATGGCATTATGTCGTTGCCTAATATTAGTAAGAAACAGTAAGATTATGTTTTTTGTTCAGAGCAATAAAAACTAATGAGTCTCACATAATCTACTGAAAGGAAGGGGTGGGGGGAGTGCATGAGAGGGAATAAAGGTGACTGGAAAAGTGAACTTCCATTTTTTTGGGCATCCTGAGTGCATTAGTAAATCTAGCTCGTTACAGCCAAATAGACTTTAATGTGCTTTGTCCTGTGAATTTAATTTATTTTGTTTTGCTTTGCTTGCCAAGAACACACACACACACAAAACCTTTCAGGAGTCAGGTGGTCTTGTTTCAGTAACGACAACATAATAATCAGAAGCTGGAAAATATTACAAGGAAGCCAGAGAGTGACTCTTCATCTAGCACTCTGAGGATAGGGCAAGCAGTAATGGATGAAAATTTAGGTTAGATATGTGGAAGAAATTTTCCCCTGTGAGGATGGTGAGGCCCTGGCATAGGTTACCCAGCCAAGGCTGTGGTTGCCCCCTCCCTGGAAGTATTCAAGGCCAGGTTGGATGGGGCTTGGAGCAACCTGGTCTAGTGGAAGGTGTCCCTGCCTATGGCAGGGGGTGGAACAAGATGGGCTTTAATGTCCCTTCCAAACCAAACCATTCTGTAATTGTGTGACTTTGGGGTGGATGAGGATGGTGTTAGTCATCCTGGGTCATGCAAGTGTCTTGGATGCTGACGATCCCAGCTCAATGAAGCCCAGGGCATTATTCTCAGTCTTCACAAAAAGGGTGAAATATTTACTTTCTCTCCATAGGAATGTCTGTTCCCAACCAATAGATCCGTGGAGTCATTCATTTCAGAAGAGGAAGGAAGTGACCCTCTGAGGAAGGCTTTGTGCTACCAATCTGAATACACAGGTTGTGTGAGAGTTAAATATGAGCTGTGAAGGCTGGGGATGCAGCAGAGCATTGCCCTATTTGTGAGCAGTAATCTCTAATAAGGACCAGGCTTTACAGGGAGGGCCAAGCAAGGGCTGGCTTTCATCCTGCTTGGTCCTGGTGAAGGTGGAAGTCTTCAGAAGGGGCTAGGAAAGAGAGCCCTGTGGACTGTGCTCAATAAATACCAGTACTAAATCTCAGACTGGGCTGAGGGTGGGGAAATATTTTAGCAGTGATATTCTGCAACCAAAGGATAGGAAGGTTTTTTTTCACACACCATAGCTGTTCACTAATGCATGCATGAACTAACTGTCCTTTCTGTCAAGCGCCTTCATTAGTATTCTTTTTCTTTCTTTACTGGCGTTAGATTGAAAGAGAGATTATACCAAAAGTTGGCTGGCTATCAGTTGGTCCAATTTTGTGTGTTTTAAAATGTGTGCTTTTTATAGGGCTAAAAATTGGTCCGGAGCCTCTGTGTAAGCAGCAGCTACTAGGGCTGGTGGGTGTTAGCTCTCTCTTTGGATCCCAAATTCATTCGCATGTGCTGTGGGATATTAATTTCCAATATGTGCAAGTTCCTCAAGCACTACCGAGTTTTTTCTGGAGCTCATGAGTGCTCATGAGCAGGGAATAGTGCAAGAGCCATCAGTGACAGCGAGTGTCTGGATGCAAAATAATCCATATTAATGCATGGAAAACCAATAGATGGTGGCAGCCTTAGGAGGTGCTTCAGCATGGGGATTTATAAATCACATAATTATTTAGGTTGGAAAGGACCTCTGAGATCATCAAGTCCAAACCTTGACTTATCATCACCTTGTCAACTAAACCGTGGCACGAAGTGCCACATCCGATCTATTCTTGAATTGTTCTGTGTTGAAAAATATGCATTGTTTTAATGCACAAAACAATGTTCTGCTCACTTCTGCTCTTCTGTGCTCTGGTGACACCATATCCCTCTTCTCCCTTGGGTACTTCTGTCCTGCTCTTCCTGTATATGTCTTAAGTGGTCCATCTCTATGCATTTCCAAGAGATTGCTATTATTTCCTAACTTGCCTTCCTGGCATCTCATAATTTTTCTTGCTTTGCTATGGGTAGCAGATACAAATGTTCAATAAAGGGTGACCTCTGTAGGCCCATCAGAGCTGCTCTTGACATTTTCTTTTTTTCCTTTCTGAAATTTTATCTGAGAAGTGAGAACCTCTGGATTTACTCTGAGTAGAAAGGTATGGGGTCACATAGCAGGTGCGTGCCAGCCCAGCACCTCTGATAATGTCAACAGGGTCTGTCAACCCTCCAGAAACCCTGCCTGGGCCACAGCATGCATATGGTGCATGGCTTTATAGCTCACACACCACTGATCCAAGGCTTTCTGGAGTGAGCCAGCACTGCACAGTTGCTCTCCACATGTGTTGCAGGTTTGGCACGTCTCCGAAGAGTTGGACCCTGCTCGTACGTGCTGCTCCGAACGCACCCGCTGCAGACAGCTGGGAAGCCCCCGCCAGCCAGATGGTCGAAAAGCTCCCTGCACCTGAATCCTTAAAAGCATTTGTTCTCCAAAAAATTGTTTGTTCTGCAAAAAGGGCTTAGCTGAGACATGGGCAGCTCTGGCTCTGTGCGGGGGGCTGGTGCGTGAAACCACACCACGTCCCTTTGCCCATCCGCTGCAAGCGTTACCGTGTCACCTGGGGTGTGAAGCTGCTGCTTGTGGTGTCTAGACTTGTGATTACTGAAAATTAATTAAACTGAAGGAAATTAGGCTGGAAGGGGAGTAGGCTCCTGGGAGGGGAAAATGGAAGAGAAAATAGGATACTGGTTTTAACCCTTTCCAGCTACTGATTTTAAATAGGAAAGGCTCAAAAATACTCTCCAGGCCACTCGAATACATGCAGACAGAGGGTTGGTGTGATGTCAGGATCTCTGCTCCTTACACATTCAGATCCTGTGAAGGCAGTGTCCATAACTGAGGTGGGATGAGCACATCAGAAATGGACAGCCCATTCTCCCAGGACCCATGTCTCTTAAATAAGTCACTTCATTGTTAGCCAGACCTGAAATAACTTGCAGATCAGCAGTAGGTTTGAAACGAGCTGGTGTGACAGTGGATAAGGTCAGGGGAACAGGGATGCTTGGATAGAATCCAATAATAAATCATAACTTTATGGGGATGGGACAGGAGTCTGGATAAGCAGCAGAGGGAGGTGTTTTCTGGTGGACTGGTCTCCTCTTGCTTTTTCATAGCCTCTTACCTGCTCTTCTGTCTCTTAAAGTCTCTCTTATATAGCTTTTCAGCACGGTATCCGAGTGCTTTGTGCCTTCCCCTTGGCACGCAGCCACCGTCTGGCTAGCGAGCAAGTACAAACTGTAACACCTGGGTGTCAGCTATGAACATTAGGGTGTGCTACAATGGACCCATCTGTAGTACTTGGCACATGCCGGAGATTTTTATGTGTGGTTGGCTGAAAAGCAGGATCAGAGAGAGAGAGGAGGGAGAGCAGGGGAAGAGGGCTCCGCTGGGCACGCGGAGAACATCATTTTGGCAAAGGTGCCAGTAGGTTTCCATGGGCTTGTCTGCTTCTTCACTCAGCTCAAGCATTCAACAAAAACATCCAGGTTGTTTCAAAGAAAAGCTGGAGTAGATTTCCCCAAAGAGCAAGCCTAGAAGCCTCATTCTTTGTCTCTGGAGAACAAGTCTTATGCTACAACTAGATTTAATAAGAATACATTTAGTAGTAATAGATATAATAAAACCCTGATTTAATAATACTTAGTTTTATTGTTCTTCCATGTGCATCGGGTGCTGTTGACTGACCCCTGAGCACCACAGGGTTTCTAGCTGGGTTTGGAGGGAGAATTGCTCTGGTTTTCAGGCTGCAGCAGGTTTGACAATGTTGTGTCCTGGAGTAAATTTCATTTGGAAGAGTATGGACAAGGGCTGCCTTTTGTATTTCCACACTGATATCGTGAGCCCAAACAGTCATGATAGTTTCCAGTTTTATTCAATGAATGGAAAAAATATGTCCCCATCTGAAAATGTCTATGTATCCCTGAGAAATCCCAGGAAAGGTAGGAAATGAATTTACAGCAGTAAAAGGAGCTGTAGCTTATTGCATCAGGTTCAACTAAGTGAAAACTGCAGTGCACCGAAAGGAGAGGAAACATTTATTTTTCCCCTTTATGTGGCACTGATGTGTTTTAAAATGCATGGGCAAAGTTTGTAGTTTATTTCCTCCAAAGGGGCCAAGTCCTCCTGGCATTCTTATGAACAAGCTCATTAGAATAAAATCCATTATGCGCATAACTAATGACACAAATTTACAAATCTGTTGACAATTATGACCACATCCCTCATTGCATTTGCTTGTAGCTCACTGAAGTGACCAGGTGAAGGAGTTCAATCCAGAAGTTTTACAGCTCATGAGCTCCGAGTGCAGCCATGTGAGATTATTTCCCAACTGGATTACAAAGCTGTCATTAGGCAGGGCAACTAGGGAGGACCAGGGCATGAGACCGTAAACTGTCCTCGGGAGACTCAAAGTCATTTTGAAGGCAGGGTGAGATATTCCTGGTTACAGAGACCATTATATTTTATATTTTCTTTTTAGCTGGGGAGGGGGGAAACACATGCGCATGCACACAAACCAGGGCTGTTCCAAGTAGTGCCTGGCGTCCTCTGGAAATGAATAGAAATCAAATTGAGATGCTAGTATCCTCCGAGTGTTAAATATTTCCAAGTTCTTGCCAGGCGAGTATAATTTATTGAATGTAGGTTTTGTGAAATAGTGCTCCTGTCAGGGGGAGATTGGCACCAGAGAAATGAAGGCGGCTAATTCTCAGGGGGTCCTCCCTGGCAAAAACCCTCTATTGAGTCCTCATGCTACTTGTGCTCATAACTGCCGAAAAACCAGGAGTGCCATCTGCAAACTGTGATTCATAAACACTCTGTCAGTCTGCCATCTACCCTGACATCATAAAATAACAAGAAGCAGCATTGTAATAAAGAGAGGAGGTTTGCAGTCGACCAATTAAATGCATCTAATTTATTTCTGTTACAGCTGAGGCTTTATTTATTAGTAAACAGCTGCATTTGTTACACTTCCCCCCCACCCCCCCTTTTTTTCTCTTTAGCAGGAGTGTGCCAACTGGCACTTTCGATAATCCATTAATCCTAAATAATCATCTGGGTACTTCATGGTTGGTAGGGGGAAAAAATAATAATAAAAAAAAAAAGGTTATTAAAAGTTAAAATGTAACCTTGCAAGGAGGCTGGAGAGCGCTTCTCTGCTGTGGGTTCGCATGAGTTATGGTGAGTTTAAGTTTGCAGGCCAAGTCCTACACTCAATTTACACCTGCGAGTAACTGGCGTGACAGCCAGCTGAAAGGGCTATAAATCCGGGAGCAGGATCTGGCCCTGGGCATATTTTTTTCTTTAGGACAGCCTGTTTGTGGTACAAGAGGAGCATTTTGCGTGTTTGGTTTACTTGCCTTCTAATTTCTCAGTGCTAACTTGATTCTCAGCAAAGCTAAAAATCTGCTAATTGGTTGTCAAAGTCTAATTAGCTGATATTACCAAAAAAAAAAGCTGACCCCCACCCCCCCTTCCCCTCCCCTTGAACCCCCTGGTGTGTGTTAATTGAGCTGCAGGACTTTTCAGTGTATTTTAATGCTCTCTCCTTTTCAGTGCCCTGGAAAGGTTTGCAGTTAATGAGACAATAATATGTATAATCAAGTAAAAATGCAGTAAAAAAATAGGTGAAACTGTATGGCATTAGGATGGTGTGTGCATGTGTGGAGAGAGGAAGAGGTTCACCAGCCTTTCTAAAGCCTCATACTGTCAATAATGTCCCATAATTTTTAATTTTCCTTCCTGGGCATTTCCTTCGCCTTACAAGGGAGAATGCTTTTTTCTTGAGGATGTGTTTGGGTAAGGGAGGAAGGGTACTCTGTGTAATGGTCAAATGAACATGATGAGGATACTCAAGAGGCCAAGCTAGGTGAAACATTGAGGGAAGACCTCATAGCTGTCTACAACTTCCTCATCAGGGGAAGCGCAGGGGAGGCACTGATCTTTTCTCTCTGGTGCCCAGTGACAGGACCCATGGGCATGAAGCTGTGTCAGAGGAGGTTTAGCCTGGGTATTAGGAAAAGGTTTTTCACTCACAGGGTGGTTGGGACTGGAACAGGCTCCTCAGGACAGTGGTCACAGCATTGAGCCTGCCAGCGCTCAAGAAGCGTTTAGACAATGCTCACAGGCACATGGTGTGATCTTAGGGCTGTCCTGTGTGAGGCCAGGAGTTGGATGATGATGATCCTGTTGAGTCCTTTCCAGCTCAGAATATTCTATAATTCTGTGATTGGTCTCCACTATATTTTATTCTCTTTCCATGTGTGTCTCCAGATATAAATACCAGATCTCCCCTGTAACCAGAAATCAAGCCCACCTTTATATGGTCTCTCACACTTCCATCCTCTCCTGTAGCATTCTTCCTGTAAGATCCCAGAACATTCCAGTGGGGAGTAAACACCGTGGAGAACACCTGCCCTGCACTCCTGCTGCAGCCACCTCTGTGGGAGGAGCGCGTGACACGCTGTGCCTTGTCTTGGTCGCTCAATTTTAAAGCCTATCTCTTGTTTTATGTTAAAAAAAACAATGTTCAAAAGAAGTGAGCACAGGTGGGTGCTCTATATATGGGTGCTCTTTTTCAATATGTATAACATTGAATTTACTTACTCAGTCATGTTTTCCTCTTTCTCCTCCTCCCATCTTCCTCCTCCACACCTGCTTTCAATCAGTCCCCTCTGCCCCGCCTGTCATCCTATCCTCTCTGCTGCTTTTACCACAAACCCACTAATGTTATATTTCAAGTCAAACTTTCAAGCCCACGACATTTAAGCAAGTGAATCAAAAAAATCCGAGTGGCTTCACCAGCCTCACAAGGCAGGGAGCCGGCATGGCCCCGAGGAGCGTGCGGGGGATGCTGCTGACCGCTCGAGCTGCTGAGGTCACGGGGTTTCACCCTTCCTAGCAGTTGGAGTCTGGTTTTTTTCCTTTTTATCTGAAAGTACTTCTTGGTTTTTTTTGTAGAGTCTATAAAAAAATGAACATATTAAGGCCAAATGTTGCTGCTAGATGAACAACTTCAGATGTACATGTCTTCTTGTCATGCGTCACATAGGATTAGAGGTGTTTGTCCTGACCATGATGGTATTGTGCTGAAAAAAGAAAGAAAGAAGAAAATCAGGCTACCCAGAAGATCATATGAGCATTCATTTATTCTTCAGATTATTGGTGCAAACTGGGAGACTTTATTGTTAAGTTATTTATAGCAGCCTTCCAGTACTTAAAAGAGGCTACAGGAGAGCTGGAGAAGGAATTTTGACAAAGGCACGGAGTGAGAGCATAAGGAGGAATGGCATCACACTGACAGAGGTCAGGGTTAGATATTAGGAAGATATTCTTCCCTGTGAGGGTGGTGAGGCCCTGGCTCAGGTTGCCCAGAGAAGTTGTGGCTGCCCCTGGATCCCTGGAAGTGTCCAAGACCAGGTTGGACAGGGCTTGGAGCAACCTGAGATAGTGGAATGTGTCCCTGCCCATGGCCAGGGGTTGGAATAAGATGGTCACTCTAGGACTCTATGAATTATTTTAAAGAATATCTACCTCGTGGTAACCTGTACTGGTTGAGGCTGACATCCCAGTCTGGGTTTGTACTTGGATCACTGTGACTTGAGAAAGGGCTTGAATGCTTCATCCTTGGGCTCATAATTAGGGACATAAGGAGCCTGATTCTTCCCCCAGTGTTAAGCAAGGGGAGTGTGTAACTTGCTGGCCAAAGGACTTACTAGCAGGGCCTTCTCCATGTCATTGGGCTTGGGGCAAAAAGACTTTGAAGATGCTATGGGAAACCTGGCCCTGTTTTCCACATGGACAAAGATAAGCTGAATCACCTGCACTTGCCTGTTTCACTGTTGTGTCTTTATTTTATTTGTTTGGATTTCTCGTAAAGAAAATGAGTCAGCATGAGCACTGCATTTACTTAATCAGCCTGGGCTCACCTGAACTTCTATACCCCTTGTGCAGATTGTACATGAGGTCAATGTCCTGCATCCCTGGCTGCTTCCTACAGTGTTGTCCTTTGCCTTTCCAAGTTCTCTCTCTGCACTCCTTCTCGATCTCGGATTACTCTTGGAAACAGTCTGAAAAGAAGTCCCCATTCAGTGAGACTTCAGACAAATTTAGGGTAGTTTAAATGTGCAACCAGAAAGTAAAAAACACCCAACTTCTCCAACACTGCACAAACAATTTGTCTAAATGCTCCAGGACTGATGAATTATGATGATTTTGATTGTGCTGGTGAAGGGGTTGGTTATTTTCCTTTTTGTTGCTTTTTCTCAAACACAATTACAATTTTTGCTATATGAAGGCAAGCTAGCTGATTGTATTTATATTTTGAATGACTGTGATGTGTTAGAGTAATTTCCTCAGGTAACAGTCACTTTTGAATGTGTCAAGTCTCACCCATACTTTTCATTTGCCCTGCTAGTTGCATGGGAGAAGTGGTGTTAAATGAGTCAATAGCAAAGATGAGCCATCAAATGGGGTGAAAAGCATGGAAATCGGTGCACATTTTGTTGTGGAAATAAAATTTTAAACCCCCCCCAAGCCCTGACAACCACTATACTCAAATGTTTCTGGCAGCTTTCTCCACTTAGTAAGGAACCTGTTGTTTTTAAAACTCAGTTGGCAACATAATAGACAAGAAACAGAAAAAAACCTCCCCTGGAGTCCAAGCTTGAAATGCCACTATTGTATATTGTCATCGGCAGGTTGACTGACAGCAATGGAAACTGATTGACGTTATTCTCTTGCTCTTGCAACATCCTCTGATAAAAACTTGTCTCTGCTTCTGCCTTTGGCAGATCAACCCTTGTGCTGCCACACTGATTTAGATATGTTTTTAAAAACAAGTAGGGCTATGATAGAAAAGGATGAAGTGGATATGACGAGGTAAATCATTGTTACTCCTCTTCTCAGAAGACCAGTTCATCCTTCCAGCAGCCTCAGTTTTCTGGGGCTACTCCTTTGTACAAGTGAAAATTGCCCTGGCCCTTGGCCGATGCAGTGGAGCTCCTCATAAATAAATCGAATGGAGCCAGAACCTCTGTTGCTGAGGTTACAGCACCACTATCGGCTTAAAACACAGCATTTGTGCTCAACGCTTAGTTCATTAACACGTCCTGTCCATTGGCTCATTTGGATCTATTAACATAATTGTTCTTTCTAAACAACTGGGTCATTCTCTCTGGCCAAACAGAAAATCAAAGCTGGCTTCAATATTTTGGACAATTCGCACAGACATAAAAACACAGACTCCTCTATAAACTCACCCAGGCTGAGGTTAGATTAAAATCTTGTGAATCCATTTAGCATCAGCCTTAAAGTGAGACTCACTGTGAGGCATATTTGAAAACAAATTAGATGGGTCTGCAGCTTTTTCTGTTGTAAATGTCCTGTCTGCCTCTAAAACCTAAAGCAAAAATATTTTTCCAGCCTATTTTGATAACATTCTTCTTCTCGCCCTAAACAGAAGGGCTCACTTTTACCCTATTCTCTCCTGGTCTGGGATGTAAAAATGAATATTCCCCTTTTAAATTTCTCTCCCATTGGTTTCCCCTTTTACTCGTTTCATTTTTTTAGGTGACATTGTTCTACTCGCCAAACCTGTAACTTTAACAGAGGGTGACAGGGTGACCTTGACGACAGATGTTCCTGTGGCAACAGATGGCACTAGCAAACCCGAGAAGCTGCTGTATGCCGTCTCCCTGCCACCTGTGCATGGTCAGATTGAGCACATCAATTATCCCGGCGTGCCCATTTCCAGTTACAGCCAGTTGGATGTGGTGCCCCAGAAGGTCCCCGACGTCCACGACAATAGCCTTGGGGCTGGTAAGGAGGCACTCAGGTGAGAACACCTCCCCTTTGCACAAGTGTGCTGAAATCCCTCATCCAGGAAAGGGTTAAGTCTGCCTCTCCTTCTCCCCATACCAGTTGGTGCAGTATTTAATGACTGATGTGGTTGTGGGGAAGAGGCTGCTGCAAACAGTAACACGATGTAATTTTATCATTACAGCAATTACATACTTTATTAACTGTAATAGTGAAGTTGTATGGCCAAAGGCAATAGGAGTCTCACAGGGTTAGGACTGGGGTGTAACCAGGTAGGCTTTCCTACCAATTAGCAAGTGAAATCAAACGATTTAAGTACATATAAAGAATTTACCATGTTTCTCAAAAGGAAAAGCAAATATTCCCCATCTGCAACTGTTGTTTCTTTCTGGGCAGTTTGTTCTCCTGAAGGGGAAAAAGAAAATAATAATCCTAACATTGTCTGAAATGATCAGGAGAACTTAATCCAGATGGTGGTGTCATTTCTAAGAAAAAGCATATGTTGGCCATTATGATACTTAAATATAATGGTTTTACATTCCTCTAGTGGGCACAAAAGGCACACAACAGAGTTGGCGGGGTTTTTTAATCTTCTGAATGGTGGCAGTGGTGGTGGAGTGGTGGGAGATTTTATCTTCCAAATGGTGTGTTTCCCAGAAGACATGGCAAATTCAATTGAGGAGAGCCTGCTGTAAAAGCCGTGCTCCTGTGGAATGTAAATTTGTGCCTTCCTCCAACCAGTAACAGTGGAGAGGTTTAATTTACTGCCCCCTTTGGATGATCATCATTTTATATATATTCTTTTGGCTTCTTTTTTCTTCTTCTTTTTTTTCGTTAACATGTTTTTCTTTCCGATTTGCTTTAAAAGTTATTTACGCTCCCTTTGCAGCAAAGTGGGCACTATAACTAATTTTATTCTTACCATGATTAACTATGAATAATTTCCTAAGAAATGAGTCAAATTAACAAGGGGAAGAAGGAATCAATAAATCATGAAAGCAGCCTATTTCTAAGTGGGGTTAAAACCACCATTAAATAAATCACAGACTCTAAATGATGACCTGCTTGGATATGGGGGGGGGGAAATGTTGATTTAAATTGCAGTGAAAGGAAAAAGGAAAGTGAGGACCAACATCTGTGGCCCCCACACACTGCACAAGGAGGGGGACACAGGAGATGGAAGGAGCTCCAGGGAAGGACCCTGGGACAAGGCAGAGATGTGGTTTCCCTGTGATGGTTGCCACAGGGCAGCTGTGGGGAGGCCACCAAGCAGGGATCAGAAAAGCTCTGGGTTTTGGATGTTTAGGCAGAAGTGTTGTTTAATAGCACCTTCTGCCTCCATCCCTGCTCTGTGTGAGAGCTCAGGAATGCAGGGGCTGACCCAGCCTCACGCAAAATATCTCAAATATTTTCACTCCACTTTGGTATTTTATTTTTTTAATTTGTCTCCATAGGGTTAGTGACAATTTATACTACTTGGAGACCATTCCAGAACCAGGCCCATCGTGCTTCTTAGCTGGTTTATGTTACATCCTTTTAATCTTGCATTAAGGATCATACTTTGCCTGGTGTCATGTTGAGTGCAGTAATGTTACCTAGGGCTAGATTTCCATCTTTCTTGTTCATTGAGACTTAAAAATTTGAATTTTATACAAGGAATGCCATCACTTTTGCAGAAGAGTAGCTTATCCATCTTCACAATAATATGTTAGGACATCTTTAAACCGTAGAAATTGGGCAGACCTTCCTCCTTGAGTTTTCTGTGGGAAAGAAGGGGTCAAAATGCTTATTCCTTAGTTAAAAGGAAAAAATAAAAAAGGAAGGGAGAAGCAATTCTGCTTGTAACCTCCCGTTTGCAATTCTTTTTATGATCTTCTCTCCTCCCTGAACACGTTATGAAATGGCCCCAGCTCCCAGCTCACTGGGAGGGGGTACCTATTGCCTTGTGTTATGGGCTGGTTTGTCAGCTGGTTTAAATCAGGATATCTCCATTTGCTGAAATGATGCCGTAGCCATTTAAACTATGCCTTATAAAGTTAGTTCATAAAGTTGCTGAGAGAGTCTCTTTCCTAATGTACTTTGTGGTCATGGGAGCTCATCTCTTTTTTCTGTGGCACTGGGGAATATTCCATTGATTCAAGCTGCTGTGGTGTCTCAGAACCTGTTTGCTCTCTCTCTTTTGCCCACCTGGCTGCTGTAGGCAGGATTTGGTTCAGTTCTTTTGGCAAAGCTGTGCATGGGATCAGAGGGCCCCAAGGTCGCTCCTGGCTCACAACATCCTCAATCACAGGGCTTCCACCAAAATTCAACATTAAACAGTGAAGCCTCTATCCCTCCTCCCTCCCTCTGAGCTGGCACTGAACCAGGGGAAGCACACAAGCATCTTCGTCCCAGTGTCCTCTGTGATGGTCTCAGTGGGTGAATCATGCTTATCCAGTGCTTCTACACTGGTTTTAATCTTGGTCTTGTTCTTTAATAATAAATGCTGCTGAACAGAGTAGTGCTTACAGAGCAACCAAGAATGAAGTCTGTTTTTTCTGTATAAACACAGCCCAGTGTGCATCCCCAGGGCAAAGGGACACATGTGGGGAGGACTGGACCCATGCAATGGCCACAGAGTGTGTCTCCATTTGCTGCTGTGTGTGGGGGCAGAGAGCTGGGGGACATGGAGAATGGTCAGAGAGCAGAGGAGCAGAAATGGCACCAAGGAAGGAATTGTGAAGGGTAGAACTTGAGTGGATGGGCCAGTTGTCTCTGCAGGGTGCCATCTCTGCCTCTCTCCTCTTCACAATTCCTTCCAAAAAATGGAATTTATGGGCAGGTAGGGGACTGCCTAGCCCAAGGGTGTCAGTGGCCAATTGTGTACAAGGAACATGCAACCGTGGCCTCTCTCAGATATGAGGGAGATGCCTGTGAAAGGGAGGATGTAGGGTGCAGCCAAAGGAGAGCACACCCGCTGGCTGCCTCCACCACAGGAGTGTACAGTGGGTCCAACAGCTCTGCAGGAAGACTGAGATTCAGGAAAAGAGATGGGGGACTTGTCTTTCAGACATGAAGGAGTTAAAACACAGGGATTAAAAAAAAATCCTTTAAAAAAAAACCCCACACTCACACACACTCACACACTCACACACTCTCACAAAACCCTGCACCCTAAATTAATTTCTGCTGGTAATCTATATCGGGTTAAATAACGCCTCATTATTCTGCAACACAGCTGAGGCTTCTCAAAATGTTTATCTTGTTTTGTAACTGGTACCTTCTGGCATATTCCAGTGCCAACTCTCCTAGCTCTTGCTATATTTCATTCTCACTATTTTTGGAATGGAGCTGCTGGTTCCAGGTGATTTAATAAATTGCTTTTTTTTGTGTTCCTTTTAACTTACCCATCTGCTCAACACATGCGTAACTTGCAATCTGTCGGCAGTTTGCAGAAAGACAAACTGTCAGAGCTGCATGCATTTGACAACTTTGTTCCCAATTAGATTAGTGGTAATTTTAACAGATTTCAGGGCAATCGAAAAAAGGGATGACATGTTATTAAAGCATCAATTTTGACAGACCCAAGCACATACAATTTCAGTGTAAATTATTTTAAATGCTTTAATTAAAGCTATGAAAGATTTACCCTTTTAAGCGGTAAGTGATTGCAAGACAAATATAAAGGGAAAGTGGATAACAGAGTTTCCTAAATGGTTTATGCTGCGCATGGCAGTCCACAAGTCACCACCACCATAATCTATGACTGTAATGTTGGAGGCATAGTTAATTATTCATAGCCTCATCTCTGGAGCAGACGTGATTAAGAACATGAGGAGCATTCAGAGATCCAAGCAGTACCTATGAAACCAGAGTTCAAGACCCTCTTAGATCAGATGCTTTTAGGAAAGGGTTTAGGGGTATCTAAATGGTGGATATTGGTGAAGGTGGCTGATATTTTAGGAAATACACTTTCATTTTTGCCCCAGTTCTGCTCTGGTTCAGTTGGCCAAAGCCCAGTGGTCAGGGTGATCTGGGACTTAGAGCAATTGGGAATTTTCTATACTTGAAGACACTTCACAAGCTGTACAAGTCCTGTAAAAAAAAAAAAAAGAAAAGAAAAAAGAAAAGAAAAAAATACATCATTTATTATTTAAACAGCATACATCACTCTAAATTTGTCACTCCAGGAGCACTCTGCCACATGTGTAGCCCATTTAACCATTGAAATGATTTTGTGAATTATGGCCCCCTTCCAGCATCCTTTGTTCAGTCAAGGCTGACCTTGGCTTCGTGGCGAGAGGGATGGACTTGGCCCCTGTTTCCCAGCCCTTGAGTACCAGCTGGAGGATCTTTGGCCTCCCTGCAGTCACACCTTCATTGTACACTGAAATGTTGGTCTGACTTGAAGCCGAAACCTTCCAGGATGTTCATTCCAAGAGTTTCATTTATTTTCTGCGTGGTGTAAACCTGTCTCATTTTCAGATAGTTAAACATGAATATTGCCTTCCTGTGTAAACTGTTGGTCCCACAACCTGCGCTGAAAGTTTATTTCCTTCTTAATTCAGGGTTTGTAGGGCTCCCTGCTGCTATTTAGAGTAAAAATCAACAAGCACACTGTCCCCACCCTTCCCTGTTTCTTAAGACCAAGCTTGCATGCATCTGTTTTGGGTTTTTCTTGTTATCTTTGGAGTGGGGTTTGGCTTGGTATGAGTTTCAGAAAAGCTTAAAAGATTTTCTTTGGAACTTGCTGGCCCAAAGTGTTGTAGTACCAAAATGCAGTGGAAGTAAGAGAAGTTTCTCTAGTGAGCACTAGAAGCCCGTCAGAGCACGAGATTTCTTGCTCTTTTCAGCAGTTTGGATGCTGGAATATGGAGTGGTTTGTAACTGGCACAAGAAGTCCAGCAAATAGGACAAAATCCTGGTGGAAGTGTCTCACCACCTTTGGGATTTTTTTAATTGTGATGCACATAGTGCCAGTCTGTTCACTGCTCTGCAGGTGTGTCAACCAAACTTTGAAGCATTTCACAATTGGGACAACTCCCAAATCCCCTCAAATCCCTTCTTCTAGTCCACTTCTCAGCTGGTGTGAATCAATGAGGCTCTGTTTAATCCAATTAACCTACTCAAATGTGCACTGGTTTAAGATCCACCTTTTGTATCAGTCCATGAGCGCTGGCCTCTTGGGATGTCCAAGTTTGTCATGGAAAAAGGAAGGAGATGCATCAGAGATCAGAGTGAAAGAACAAGATTCTCCTTGTGATCCCCCAAATCTGTGATGTTTGAAGGCCACCGAGAGGATGGGGCCAAGTGATGGAGAATGGGCAACTAGAGCAGATTGTTTCAATGGTTATATCAGATCACTCATGCTCTCACATATCCAAGTACCTGTGCTGAACAATGGCATGGGAGTCCTGCCCAGAGATCCTTCACCTGGCACAGCTCTCAAAAACCCTTTTGTTTATGTTTTCTCCTTGCCCTGGCACAGACACTTGTATATGAAAGAGACTGTACACTGGGGCCAATTTAATAGGATGAAACACTCCATTGGCACGAGGGATGTGGTAAGAAAATTGGAAACGTTTATTCCACTGGTACAAAGTCAATTGAGGTTTTCTTTTCAGCAGACCAAAGAAAAGGAGCCAGTAGGACCTGTAGTGCAGTGGTCTTCTGATGTAACACTAAATAGTATGGAATGACAAGAATATTATGTTAAGACTAAGGCTTAGCATGCAGAAGAGTGGATCCTGTGGTCTTCTCCTTGCTCATTAGCACTTTCTCTTCTGAAGGAGCTCTAATCATTTTGGTTCAAAGCAACATATGCTGGAGATTGGAGAGATCTCATCTTCCATATGGATTAGAATTGTGATAAGGGGCACAAAGATTTAGAGGTCTGAAAAATCTTCTCATTTTTAGGAAACTGACCTGAAGATTGTGGGCCATTTAGAGTTTCTGAGATCAAGTCACTGGTGAAGGTGTTTCCTGTAAACTAAGCAGAGTCATAAAATTGCGTATTTAATCAAGTCACATACAAAGCAGAACAAAATCCCCTGCTTGCATACATATTGAGCTTTTCTGCCTAATCTATTTTATAATGTTTTGCAATTAACAGGCCAGTGCTCATCAGCTGATAAATAATTAACAGCTCTTGTTCTTCTAGGGCATGACGTAAAAGGCTTACATAGGACAAAAAGTAGCTGGAGTTGTTTGCCCAAACTCTGATATTTACCACTGAACAAAAGCAACTTTCTCTGAAAAACAACCCTTCCTCTTTAAGAGTCTGCCAGGCTTACTAGGAGAAAAGTATTCACCTCCTCTTTGTGTCAGCCAGGTTTTGGAAATCTAAGGTGAAGGCGTCTCTTTTTTACGGCATTATTCAGACAAATCAAGAACTCAAATGTAAACACAAGGGTGTTTTTTATGAGTCACTTACATCTTGCTAATATGTGTAGTTTTCCTGACATTACGCACAGGATTGTTTGATCTTTGTTCAAACTCTTTAGATCTGGGAGGAGAGAGATCTGAATGTGATGAGATGTAACCACCCCTAATGGGTTAAAACAACTGTAGCAGTCTAGCTGTTATTCATCTCAAATAACTAAAAATTGACTTGCTGTGGATTCTGGTTGCAAATGAGAGATGCTGAAAACAGATCATTTGGGAACTCCCTTGGAAGGCATCTTGCTGACTGCCTCCAGCCTGCAACTCATTTATTTCCATACTTGTATCTGTTTTGAGTGAGGGGAGGGTCTGTGTGAGCCAGGAACACCAATAAGAGGAATACCTGCAGCTGAATCCGTGCTGGAGGAGAGCTTGGTGCCCTCCTCCAGAGCTTTTCTGATTTATTTATTTTTATACAACATATTCATCAAGCAATTACAAGTGTTCTTGGCTGAGAGAGGGGGATGACCTCTGTTTACAGCACATGCAATCATCTATGATTAAGCAAGTTCATACCATGGTCATGCAAAAGTTCAGTCTCCCACTTAGACAAGCTTTCCACCTGCTGTAAAGGTTTCCACTGCAACTAAGAAGTGTGTTGCTTGACCATGGTTTTTTTATCCAATAGTTTCACACAGTTTTTCATATATCCTAACTTCAGGCTAAGGAACCTCAGAAATAAAAGGTTTAAAAACTTGAACATGTCTCCAAATTAAAATTGTGAAGCTATTGTAGACAGTTGAGGATAGCTGTGATGTATTTGTGGCAGAGAGTGTCACCGAAGAGGTTTTCTGTAACATTTTGTACTGTTTGGAGATTCCTAAGTGTTGCAGGCTTCATGCCCAGGTATATCGGTTTGCTGTAATACAGCCAAGTGACCAAGGTGTGAAAAACTAAGGCCAGGTCAGTATCTGCCAGGATGGGATGCAGTCTCCCAGCCAACTGGGGATGGTTGGAAGTGATAATTGGTGCTATGAGAGAGCTGAATGTACTTGTGGATTCTTCTCCTTTTTTTTTTTTTTNNNNTTTTATATAGGAGCTCAAATGGGAATGCATGCTTTGGCCACCTACTCCAAATTCTCTCCTTTGCATACTGACATCTCCTGTCTACTTCAGCTTCTCCTACCTGTGGTGAACCTCTCAGGATATCTTGACTCAGCACTGGAACCTCATCCTGGTATTGGCATAATTGTGTATGGTGAAAAACAGAGATATTTGTTTTCTGTGCCTTACCAGCACTGAGACCACTTACCCCCAGCTGTATATAAATATTGAAAGAGCTAGAGATATATCTCGGCC
Source organism: Erpornis zantholeuca (assembly GCA_013400515.1). NCBI lineage: Eukaryota > Metazoa > Chordata > Aves > Passeriformes > Timaliidae > Erpornis > Erpornis zantholeuca. The sequence continues at coordinate 775,324 of VZTN01000268.1, forward strand.
AATTTTATGTCCCAGGGTGAAGATAGAAGCTCATGCTTTGCTCTTGAACCCATGTTGCTTCTTGCAGGTGAGATGGCAATGCCAATCTAAGTGACTTTGTATAAATACAGAGAGGATGGATGGATGGATGGATGGATGGATGGATGGATGGATGGATGGATGCATGGATGGATGCATGGATGGATGGGAGGGATGGGATCATCTTCTTCTCCATGGATGGGATGAGACCTCATGTAGGCAGCAGCAGAACCATTTTGGCTGTGGGTCTGCTGTGAGTCCAGTTTGTGCTAGGCTGGACCACAGGTCACTGCGAAAAAAATGTTCAGCTTCCCAGCTAGAGCAGTCCAACCATCCTGATCTGACATCAGAGGCTCCTATAGGCATTTGTTTACTAATGTATGTAGAGGGAACTTCTTTAGAAGTGGTTGTTCAAAGGAGCAAAGAAAAACTCCTTTGCTGTATTCCACTGGGACTGTTTGGTCCAAGAGGAGCAAAAGTTGTCTGTGATTCTTTCTGCAAACCATGGTGCTAAAATCAGGACCATTGGTGGTTTCTGTTAACTGCTTGTGTCTTATAAATTGTGGACTGACTACTGCAGTAATATGATCACAACTTGTGTGACCAGTTGTGTTGCAGTGCCCTCAAAATTATCAGGAAGGCTGAACATGTTGTCAAGAATAGCTTAGACCAAAAATTACTTGAGATCTTTGGCTAGGAGTGGCCTGTGTGTGAACAAAAAATCTGTAAGGTTTTGCCTCTCATTTCTTTTAGGTAGCAACGTGGTTTTTATTCTTTCCCACCCTTTATCTTTTGGACTTCCCTGAAATCAGACTGTGCACCATCCTGCAAGAGCAGAGCTCTGTCTTTTACAAAAGATGGATTTTAAAATTGGTGTAGCTCTCTCCACCCCACTGGGATGGAGGAGGCCTGATGGCAGTGCAGTCCCACCACTCTCCCCAGAGGTTCATCAGCCTCCAGGTACATAAGCAAGGCTTCCACCTCACCCAGCAAAGGAAGCCCTGTGCCTTTAAATGCCCTCCTCATGGCGGGTGCACAGTTTTCTGCTTATTCTGAACTGACAGGTTTAACATGTCGTTTGCCTGGTCACCGGAGAGAGGCACCTCTGGCAAAAGTTCAGAAGTCAGTGTTTTGGAAAGATTGGTTTGACCAGCTCTCAAGCGAGAGCAAATCCCAGACCAAAGGCAGTCAAATCTTCAACGACATTTAACTGCTGTGGTGCTGTAGCTTGCTGACATCCTTTTAACCTGGAGAGGAGCATTCATTGCACTCAAACCTTCAATTTTATTTATTGTTTCTTTTCTGCTTTGTTGGCAGTGGGAACTTGGGGTGAAGACAGGATGTTTTGACTTAATTCTAGTTAATTAATTAGCTTGCATCTTGTTCTGGCCCAAGACTACAGGACAGACAGCAATTTTTGATCTTGCCTTGGTATCTAGTCTTCTATAATATATAGTGTTGCAGTAAGGATATATATTCCCTTATTGCCTCTTCAGGGCTTGTTATTGAAATGATCTTAAGATTTGCTGCATCTTGTTTTGTAAAATTGCCAGGTAAAAAAACTTCTTCTCCTCCCTTGTTATTAAAATTGAAGGGTAACTATTTCTTAAAGACACACAAAAAACAAGAGCATGCAAACAGTTAATAGCAAGTGGTGCCCAAATTACATATTTCTTAAACTCATGGCCTACTTTACTAATCAGTTGTCATAAGATGTCAGATGGGGACCCATCACTGAAGAATTGTAGAATGCAGCCAGTGAAGCAACTAATTAGTTGGGCAGTGGCATGGAGGTGTGTGTCCCCAAGGAGCTGAAATGATCAGAGCAGGTGAAGAAAGTTTGGACAGATCAGTATCTCTGTGGTATAAAACCCAACACTTGGCATTCACAGGGGTGCTGAGGGTGAGGGCACCACAGGTCCTCCTCGGGGACCACGCCTGGTGGGGACTGCAGCACCGCTGCTTCCAGAAAGAAAGGCGAGTCAGCTGAACGCTTGGAGGAGCATGACCTGAGATGTGCAGGGATTAGAATAGTTGAGCAGTTTCTGGTTTCATTTGGGAGAGCTGTAGCTCTCTGGCTTATTTGCCAATGGCTTGTAACTCATTCCTGAAGCTTTTGCTTCCCAGTCACTGCAGGAGTCAGCATTGGTTATTTCCTGTGGACACCAGAGGGGCCTACCTTCACGGGCAGGGGATGGCCATTGAGCCAGCAGAGCAGAGGAAGCATTGCCTCCTCATGCAGCTGGGGCAAAAGGCCTCAGGAACAAACATAAGAGCCTCTCTTGTGAACTAAAAGATATAAAAGACTTAACACTTATAAGAGTCCCGTAACTCCTCTAACACTAATTGTTTTAAAAGTGCTGTGTGACTTTCTTCCCTTTTCCCTTCATCCCACCCCAATACAGGTGCATCCCTGCTGCACTCATGGAATTCTGTCTCACTCATGGAATTCAAACTCCACAGGTGCGAGAGTGAAGCAAATCTCCAAAACTGCTCCAAAGGATGAGCCTCCACCACCCTGCAGGACCTGAGTGTGGGACAACAAGAACCCCTCACATCAGCAAGCCACTCGCTTTCTCAGCACAAATGAGGATATCTCCACTCCAGCCTCTTCTCATAGGGTAAGCTCAAACTCAGGTATTTGACTTGGGATCTTCAGTGCAACAAGTCCACAGGAGAAAATCTGTTTGGGGGTTTGATTTTCAAAATGCTATTGCACACTGCTAGAAGAGTCACACATCACTGATTTGTATTAAGTATTAGTAATATTTAGCTGTCTTGCTGTACAGATTAAGGATGGCCACGTCACAGGAGCTACCAGATTCCCAGACCTGGAGGTCTCTTTTGAGCCTCACTCTTTCAAGGGCTTGATTCAGTGCAGTAGACTGCTACCAAATGTGATAATCCAATGCTCAGCCTGGATCCACAGTTTCAGGTCTGACCAAGGATGCTGTTGGAGGACAATATGATCATGTCTCCAAGGCTGACAGACAGGCCTGGGGGATGCCTTGCACAGGTAGTCTGGACCATGTGCCCTGGCAGAACCACACTCAGAAAGCCTACACAAATGCTGTCTGGAGCTGTAAAAGTAAAAAGACACCAGTTCCTTCCATCCTGTTGAATTCAGGCAAGGTACTTACTTGAGGGACAGATTCTTGGTTCCAAAAAAGCTGCTTTGACCTTTGAGCTGCCAAATTCCTTCCCCCATTACCTCCCATCTTTCTTTCTGTGTTGCACAGCTACTCTGAGTCATTGTTTATCTAATTTAATTAACATTTGCTAGTGCCTGCAACCTAAAACACTGTCTTAAAACATTTGCTTGAAAAGCTTCCTTGTCCCAGAGCTGTCATTTTTAACATGATGGATAATGGATAGAAATAATTATCCTGAACAAGGTTAGACAGCTTAAATTATTTGAGTTTCAAGGAATTAGTAAGCTTAGCTAAACATCTTAATTTTCAAGACACATTAATAATAAAAACATAGTGATGTCCATAATGGATTGTAAAATATGTATTCTTTTTTTGATCTCTCACAGATTCAACACCTTCATCCCGGAAGGTTTAAATTAGCACATCATCTCATACATGGAATCACAGAATATCCTGATTTGGAAGGGACCCACAAGGATCAAGTCCAAGTCCTGGCCCTACACAGGACATCCCCAAGAATCTGTCACCATGTACATCATCAATCCCTGCTTTGAAAGGACTTTTGCATCCCAGATAAGATGCTTCCAGGGCTGTGAGTGCTGGTGTCCAGCTCAGCTGGTCCAACTGGGAGGGCAGTGCTTGCATGGGCTGTGGGAGGACATGGACCCATAGAAAGTCAGTGCTGCATATGCAGCCCCCAAAAAAGTTCTGGAACAGGCCAGAAGAAATCACAAGGCAGAGACTTGGTGCAAACAGAGTGAGCTATTTCAGCTTTACAAAGGTATAAAGGAGTGTGGAATTGGGCTCACTGCCTCTGTATTATTTCCCTAGTCCATAATTTTGGGGAAAATACAAGTTTGAATTAATCGTTGACCTTTAGCTTTGAAGAAAAACAGAACTTTGGCATTGAAATTGCCAAAAAAATGAGAGTAACAATTTTCAATTGCTTAATTTCCCTCCTAGAAAGCCAGGTGCAGCCAGGCCTCTGCAGCACTTCGCACTGCACAGAAGTGAGCTCTCCTCCAGGGACACTCAATCCAAGGCAGACAAAGAAAACATGGAGAAAAACAAGCACCTGGCAGAGAAGTGCCAAGCCACAGGCAACGGGACTTGGGAATATCCCCTCCCTGCCCTGCTCAATGCACTGTGACACCTCTCAAATAATGAACCTCCTGCACCTGTAGAGATGCAGAGACCTGATGTTGTTCCCCTCGCTTTGGAGCAGGGGGTCACATCCTGCTGCACAGCAGCCACATTAATGCTCTCAAGAGCTCTCCACACATCCCACATGGACCCAACCCCAGGAGCAGAGTCTGGGTTATAGGCTCCTGCAGTCTAAACTGCTAAATGCATCAATATGATGGAGATTTTCACATAAGGTAGACTTTTATTTTTCTTTAATTCTTATTCTACAAGTTTTATATTACTGGGGTGTTCTTTAAATAAAAACTCTCATTAAAAAAAAAAAAAAAAAGGGGTCCCTTTTCACTTCTGAAAGCAAAAGAAAATTTTCTTGGAAAATTTACCCACTTGGTAAAATCGAGAAGTTTTGCTTCAACCCTCACTTTTTACATTTTTAGATTTCTTTTTTAAAGATCTCTGCATTGGTGTAGAACGATTTAAAATTCCTCCAGCAAAGTGCAGTTTTATTGCTCCAGAGGCAGCATAAAGCTGAATGGGTAGCTGTATTTCAAGTGAGGAGCTGTGGGAGAGTGTAGCTTGCAAGTGGCAATAGAGCCCAGAAATTGAACTCTAGCCTTTCTATTCAGTGCTCTTTTTATTATTAAGTCATGGAATAAGTAAAATGTTACGGGGACACTTTAAATCTACACTTGTTTGTACACCATCCAATGAATATGTGATGGGGAAAGAAAATGAAAAATGTGGGGATGTTGAAAAATAAGGAAAAGATTGGATGCTGAAGAATCAAGTGTGGTAAATTATGAGATACAGTTAAATCTGTAATTTTAACCTGAAATTGAGAAGCACAGCTTTGGTGCATTCTCATGGTTGTGGGATGTCTTTGGGGTAGGTGCTCTCTGCTTGCTCAGAGGATGAAACATCTCTGTGACATGGCAGGAGGCAGCAATGGCCAGAAGCTGCCTCAGCTGTAGCAAAAAAAATGTTACTTCAATAATGAATACCCCTTTTGTTTTGATTTTCTTTTTCAGACTTGAAACAAAACAGTCCAGAATTTCTGATTGTGTTTGTGAAAGTGTTGTCACAGGTGGCAAAGACAGGTGAGAGTGTGGAGCCATCCCTCACACCCTCATCAAGGTAGGATATGAAAGTGGTTTGGGTGGAAGATGCCTGCAGGCTGCCATTAGCACCTCTTAATGATCTGAAGCTTGAATGTCTGGTGGATGGCTCTAATTTAGACTAATGAGCCTTGCTTTGTTTTTAAGGACCAAGAAGGTTCAGCTGGAGCTGGCTAAGGTTCACCTGCAGGGCTGTAGGTTTTGTTGTTCCTTCCAGGGTAAGACAGTGCAGATGTCCCACCACAGCATTTACCCATTATTCTCCATTAGGATCCAGCCTTGCTGAGTTTTTTTGGGAAGTATCCCCATCCTGACAAGTGTTAGCACCTCCCAGCATGAGGAAAGCAGGAAGAGGCAGGGGAGTGCATCCACTTTTCCAGGCGAGGACAATGGACAACCCATTCCTAGCACTGGCACCATGCAGGCTGCCATTTTAAGAATTAGGTTGCAATTCTGAAGTCCTTAGTTTGCTTAGTTTAGTTGTGCTTTTATAACCCAGGATAGGCAATACAATGCAAATGCTGCTCCTAATCCTATGTTCCTGAGCAGGATGGAAGAAAAACCTGAAAAAGCCATTTGCTTGTGTTCTGGGCTGACAGGGACCACATTATTCCTGTTTCTCAGCAATGCTAAACCAGTTCCCTGGTGATCACCACTGGCACTAGAACTCCTATAACTCACCTGCCTCTTTGTGCTGGCCTCGTGACTGGAAAGTCATGTTGATTTCCCCAGTGGGAGGAGGTGGGAATCCCTAGGTTAAATGTGCTGGGAAAAAATGGAAATGGCAGATTCTCCTGCTGTCATTTCTAACCTTGTTTTAGATGTGGTTTAAATGTTCCAAATCCCCTGTAATTGTTTTTCTCTTTCTCCTACTCTGAGAAAACAACACAGTGTTAAATATGGTTGCTTGAGAGTGTTTTTAACATGCAGTAGTAGGGCAGATGTGAACACTAAGGAGCTTTTGCCTGTGTTTTCTGTACCTCAGATGAGAAGCAAGTGGCCTGTGAGCTGCCCCATCATTTCTAGTGCTGTAAATAACCACAGTTTGTGTTTTCTGTGTATCAGAGATGGATGGGTCAAAGAGCAGAGAGCCCTGAGACACACAGTCCCATGGCAAAGAGATCCCCCTGTGTACCATGGATTAAACCTTACTACCTAAAAAGTGACTCCAAAGTTGTCAGTGGACTCATGCTCCAGATTTTATGGTACCCAGGACTGTTGCAGTGCTGCAGTCAGGCGTTGAGCAGCCATAAGAAAACCAAATCTGAGGGATGAGAAAAGCAAGGTGTACACAAGGCCTGTGGGTGCCAAAGGTACTCATCCACAAACCTTCGCCATGGAGCAAGAGGAGAGCCAGCTCTGCCTTTTTATCAAAACCAGAAATGAGATGAAAGGAACCGCAACCCACGCTGGGTATCTGCCCCTCAGGTTTTCCTTCCTGTAGCACAGTTGGGTTTCTGATGCCATTTGTTTCCCATGCTTGTGGATGTGTAATATGAGGCAGAGCACTCATTATTGGGGAGCCACAACTGAGAGATGAATAACATGGTTGGGTGCCAATGTTAGCCTTGGCCCTGCATAACCATCTTATTGGTAACCTGAGTTAAATTGCTTGTGGCAAAACCAAGAGATTGGTTTTCCTTAGCACCTACTTTGTAACTGCAGAGTGAGTCCAACAAAAGCAGTAGTAAAGTATCATTATGTAGGTACTTTTTTACAGTTACCAGCTCATTCCTGGAGATATATATACATATACATAATTAATGTGTTGCCTCTGTGTGCTGGGTGGCTGAGAGAAGCTGGGCTTTGGAGCATGAAGTAGCTGCAGCCTCCTCCATAGCTGGAGTTCAGGGGTTGTGACAGCCTCTGCTCACACTTTTTGGTTGGGAGGAAGAGCTGCTTTGCCCCCTGCCTTCTGGTCACGTTGCTTGGCCAGTTCTTGGCAGACCTGTGTCACCTTGTCCCATCTGATGGCACCTTTGCTTCTCACCTGCCCCATGACTGTGTGAGTGGAGCAGCTGTGGTTGTCCTGCTGGGATTTTGGCCAAACACCATGGCAGAAAGTGCTCTTAAACACATTAGGCAGCACTAGGGGAAACAGGTACAAGCACAGGAAACTGATGCTATCTCCAAATGTATCTTTTGATAGACAAAATGGGGAATGGGTGTTCTTTGGTCATGCACTGACTCTTTTGCCTAGTGCATGATGTGTAGAGCAGATCTGGGGTATTTAATAGAAGAAAAAGGAATTTTGCACATGAAAATGTTGAGTTCACTATGGAAAAAACTGATGGGGGTAATCAAAATTCCGCACTGTGTTCTGGGATCACACCAACGTGCCAAAGTCCAGCAGCTTCAGCTGGATGTCCTGATCTGATAACACAGTGTCCCATTGCATGTCCCGTCCAACATAAACAGTTGTGACTTGATTTTTCTTCTGTAAGAAGACCTCAGTACTTCAACATTTGGCTGAAAACAAACACCAGTTAATGTTCTTTATGGTTATTAAATAGGAAATCAGTGAATAAGAAAGAGAGTGTGAAAAACGTTCTATAATAATTTCGGATTTTGTTGATAATGACATAGATCCTTGCCCCAAAATTTGAAATTCAAGCAACTAGCCAACTTATGCAATATTTAGAAAATGTGTGATCTTTTGATTATTCCAGTGGAAAATGTTTAGGAATTTGCAGAGCAGTCTCTGTGGTGATTTAGATGTAGGGATTCATTCAAGCATCTGCTTAGGTCCTGTTGCTGCTGTAAGACCTAAATCCCATTCCTAAACAGCAGTGCTTTCCCAGGTGAGGATTCAGGTTGGAAAAGTGCTTCCCTGTTGGTTCTGTTTCAAGCTTTTCTCACCACTGCTCCTGCACTGGGGTGGATGTCCAGGGGGAGGGAGTCATTTCCCCAAACATCTCCTGTTCCCTGCAGCTGGATTCAGTCTTGGCTGTGAGTTGGACACAGTCCTCATGGTTTAGGAAGTGGTTCCTGTAAACCCAGAACAAGGCTAATTTCAGGTTATTAGAGTTTTGGCTCTCAAAGCCTTCATTCCTGCCTCTGCTCAAACCCTGGCAGGTGAGTTTGTGAGGTTATCCCTTGTGCAAACATGGAGAATCATTGAATCCTGCAAAACTGCCCCCACTGTTTGACTGGGGGAAGTTGGGTAGGACAGTCGCCACTGTCTCTCTGCAGAGTTTTCAGTGATTTTCAAAGGACAGTTGACTTTTTCTAAATTTAAAATGTATTTCTATGGAAACTGCAAGGCTAGAAGAATGATTCAAGAAAGTTTCATACCTAATGGCAGCCCAGATAATGACAATAGACAGTCACACAATGGTGTGTGGGATATACAATCATAGAATCCTCGTATGGTTTGAGTCAAGAGGGACTTTAAAGATCTTCTAGGAGGGGAACCTTCCATGAGACCAGGTTGCTCCAAGCCCCATCCACCTGGCCTTGGACATTTCCAGGAATGGGGCATCCACAGCTTCTCTGGACAACTTGTGCCAGAGCCTCAACACCCTCACAATTTCTTCCCAACATCTCACTTAAACCTTCCCTCTTTCAGTTTGAAGCCATTCCCCCTGGTCCTGTCGCTGTAGTTCCTGATGAAGGAATATCATCAAGACTATGATATCCCCATCATCCTAAACAGTTGAGTTGCAGGTGTGGGCAGGTGGAAGGAGGATGGATCCAGCATTCCCCGCTCAGCCTGCATGTCCTGTGCATGGGGTCATGGCCAGTCACAGCCCCTGGTGCTGGGAAACAACCTGAGCAAACTGGAACCAGGGAATGGAAATGGGATGTGATCAAAGCACCCGGAGGAGCAAAGCCTGCGCAGCTCTTGGTGCAAACTGCAGCGTGCCCTTGCCTGGGCGCGGAGGTCGGCGGTGGTGCAGTGCTTCCACAGCAGCGCCTGCATGGAGGCTATTTCCGGCTCCCATAAAAATCTTTATGTCTCTGTGATCAGGATTCGGTGATGCAAATTTGCTGTGTCAAAGGAAGATGCCGCTGTAAATGAATTAGTACAAGAAGAACTTCTTATTTAAGAAATGCTGACTCTGCGCTCTCCCCTATGCCCTCGCTTTTAAAATTGAAGCCTGGGTTTGCTGCTTGCTATGATCTATATTTAGATACTTATAAATGAAGTTTTGCAGTCACGTGGTTGCATTCTCGTATGGCTTCATGAAGCTGTTTTTTCACATTACAGAGATTTATATGTTTGCGTTTACATATTGCAGGTGTTTCCATAAAAGCTCAGGGTAGCCACATTCAGGATGGCCTGAAAGAAAATGGAGAAGTGCTTAAAATGTTACTGAGCACACTTTAAAATATCGTCCTGGGGCAGAAGAGTGAAAGTCACTGCACAAACAAGGGAGTCACAGACAGGTAGGATTAATGGATGTGGGCTTTTCAGGAGCACTCCTCCCTACAGAGGGTCGAGCTGTGCAAGAGCACACAATCCCTTTTGGGATGTACCTTGTGCAAGGCTCCCAGTAAACTGCTGGGCCCCCAGCAGAATATTTCAAAATGTCAGAGAGTGCTGCAGTGCTGAGCTCATGCTGTGTAAGTGATAGCCTGATGAATTATGTGCTGTACACACTACACACAAATCCTGTCCCAAACAGCCCTGGAAGAGGAGATAGTACTCTTGCTGGTGTGTCCTCTGCTCCAGGAACCTTGCCAGGAGGACACACCATAATTCATGCTCTGCTGATGCTTTATAAAAGTTGCAGCCTGTACTTTGGCTGCTGTGCTGCTGACCCCAGCATCCATGTCAGCCTCTGGCCCCTCCATGCCTGGTGGATGACCGCAGTTCCCTGTGCCTGTCCTGGGAAGGCTAATGCATCAACTGGCCCTCTGGCTGGCACAGGCAGTGCCAGCAGGCAGTCATTCCTTGCCTGGCCTCAGCACCACATCCACCAAAGGGATCTCCCTGCTTTCAGGCAACCCCTAGCTTTGCCCTCATGGCTGCAGAAGCCTACAGCTCAACACAGAAAAGAAGGTGGGAAGTCATAGGGCTTCTCCTTAGGCTAAGAACCCCTTCAATCTCTGCTGAGTTACAGCCATCAAAAGCAAAGGATTATCAGCACTTGATTTATGCTGGTTTGGGGCTCACCATAAAGCTATAGTGCAGCATCTTCCATGAGGAAGTGCCTGAGAAACAGGAGGTTTCCCAGGAGGGAAGGAGCAGACTAACAGTATGGGATGATAGGGGGATTTCAGGCAAAGCTAAATCACTCCTCAAACATTGAAGGGGAATGGCAGGAGTTTGTGCCAGAATGGTGAGAAAGAGTTTGGCTGAGGGTAAGAATGGTTTCTTCCACCTTTCATCCCCTTTTCCATGGTGAGCTGTGGGCATGGCCCAAGGAAGATGCAGTTCAAACTCTGTTCTGTGGGCAGGGCAAGGCAAGGTGCAACATGGGCAAGGAGGGCAGCCAGGTAGGGAAGCAGGGTCAGGAGCAGTGGGGCAGGTGGCTGCCCAGGCCAGCACACACAGAGGTGACAGCTTGCCCTTTTTGGAGACTTTGCCTTTTTGGAGATGTGTTGGGGAGCTATAACTCCCCAGTTTCCTGGGGCCACAGACCAGGCCGGATGCTGGCCCAAATGTGGGTCAAGAGTGACACCCTGTGGACAAGTTACTCTTTTTCGTAACCTTACAGGATTTCTCTCCTGATGCTTTCCGTCTGCCTCCTTATTCCCCCTCCCCAGAGTTTTCCTTTCCCAACCCTCCTCCTCCCTTCCCAACCCGGGGGTTGCCGCTGCGAGCCCCGCGGTGCGCAGGGACCGGCGCATCACATCCCCTTAAAAGTGCGGGCTAAGGGGGAAATCACCCTTTCCTTTTTATTCCTCTTTGCCTTTTCCCCTGTTTATAGTCGTGTTTCCCCTATTTATACTGGGTTTCGGCCCCGCAGCTCAGCGAGGGGCTGCGGCTCCTGCCCCGCCGCCGTCCCCCGGCTCCGCGGCCGAGCAGCTCAGCAGCCGGAGCCAGGTGAGCTCCCGGGGCTCGTAAATCTACCGGCTGCTCGCAAAATTTGGCAACTATGAACCCAGGTTGTCCATTGAACCGGGAGAAAAACTGCGTGGGCTTCCCCTCAGCAACCCTCCGTGTCCTCCACAGCTCCACTCTCACCCGGAGTGAGAATGCCCGAACACCAAAACACCTCCCAAAAAAAAAGTGTTTCAAGAACTGCTTCTCTTCTGCTCACTCTAATGATCCCTTCCCAATCATGGACTCACTGGGGTTGCGCCGTGCTGTCCTGATGTTCGTGGTGTTATCCCCAAGAAGTGTCCCAGAACAGGCTGATTGACACCAGCTGACAAGCTGGAGAGGGTACAGCTCTATTTTAAGCAACAAATAATTTAGTTTTACATTGGTGAGAAATTCCTCATCACTCATTTAATTATGTGGATCTAAAAGAAACCATAGTATCTTGGCACACCTGAGTGCCAGGAGAGGGAAGGAGGTGGGTGTCAAATCCTTCCCAGAGCTTATGTCCTTTCTTACCCCTCGCAGTTTAACCCTGTCAAGTCTGCACACACCAGAATATCTATATATCCAAAACAGAGCCTGGATGGACATTCCTGAATGTCCGCAAAAGCAGCAAATAAAACAGCAGTAATTCTTTCCAATGACATTTATATGCTGCCATTAACTCTCCTTTAGCTGGTGTAGTTTAGGGCTTTTAGAAAACATGACTTCAGCTGAAACAACTATTGTAGGTTTTTCCTGAGGGGAGCTGCAAGTTTTGCCTGGAGTCCTACACAAATTCTCTGCCTTTTCCATAGTATTCAAAATCTTGGAGAAGAAGAGGTGTCTTAGAACAAAAGATGATATTTTTATACCCTTATGCTCTTCCCAGCATTTTCTAGGCCTGAGCATTTGTATCTTTGTCAGGTGAAAAGAGAGAAATCAGATCTCAATCCAGCTCAACGATGCTATAAGAAATAAAAGTAGAAAAGCTTTTAAAAAATCTGCATTGTTCTGGGAACTTCCTAGAGAACATCAGAAGTGGGAAGATCCACCAGGAAAAGAATGTGGGACAAGAAGCTGAAGAGTAGGTTGGTTGGTTTGTTGGGTTCACTGAGCAATCAATGAAGGTTGGGAAAAACAGATTAGAGACCCCGAAGTGAGCACAGGAAGCCATATGTCATCTCCAAGATGCAGTACAGCTGGAAAAATTCCCTTTTCTATTTTATGAACTAAGGCCACATTTTGGTGAGAAACATTTTATCTCAAGTTCTGCCTCATTGGTAGGCCACTCTGCCTACAGAAAAGTGTCTTCTTGTGTCCCTTTCAGTGTCATGGGGGCACAATAAAACCATTGACATGGAGGAGGTGATAAAGTCACCAGAGGTGACTGCAGTGCACAGGAAATTCATGGCTTGAAATCCTCATCATTGTATTGCATGGTCTTACTAAAGATGTGCAGCCCCAAGTCTGCCTTGCACCAGGAACTTCGGGGGAACAGCCCAGCTACAACAGCTCTTGGCAGAGTTAGAAACAGGGTCAGGCCATAAGGGCCCAGCTTGGAATTTAAATTCGGTCTACTTGAGGTAAATAAAATAACTGCACTACCTAGTTTGCAAAGGATCATTTACTTTTCTGGAAGGGAGAGTATGTTTTTGGAAAGTGTACAGGCATCTTTCAGGATGAAGGGCTCTGTGTGCAACAATCAAGTTTTTACCTTTTGATTAGCAAAGCTTTATAAAGAATTTCAATTTTGAATTACTAAACAAAGAAACTATACAAGCCCCAGATGAGATTTAAACAGTTTCCAAAAGATTTTTTAAAAAGAGAAAAATACTGGGCCACATGTTTTTTCTTATGTCTCTTGAGTCCATTTATTCCAGACATCTGACATGCAATTCAAATTTCCAATAGTTTTAGGTAACCATGTCCAATTTAGAAACCACAGCCCTCAGCTAAGCCTACCTACCTCCCAAATCAATCCAGAAAACCAGAGCACTTGCTGATACTCTGCACTTCCAGCCTTGCAGAGCTTTGCTATATGTGTGCCATACATATTTGGGCTGAGTTTTCTGGCTCCGTGCAATCCATTTAGATGCATTTCATAGACCTGCAGTCAGTGGTCACAGACAGATAAATTATAGCTCCTAATGGAGAGCCTGTTCATGCTTTCAAAGAGTAAAACCACTATAAAATTGATCTCCTCTTTTGAGATGCCTTTGACTTGTGTTCTTGTATGGCAGTTCAGATGAGACAGAAGCAAAGGGCTCCCTGTGGATGAAGAACTAATGAGTTTTATTTCTGGCTCTGACACTCGGGCTCATTTCTTAACCTTTCTGTGCCTGAGAGTTTGCATCTCAAAAGTGGGGATAAAGCAAGGTCTTTTTGATAGGCAAAGCCAAACTACATTGGAAATCCAGAGTTCAGATATGGGCAGATAATGTCCTGCTATGTGTCCTTTCCTAATTGCCTGCAGAAACCTCCCTGCTAAGGATTTGTTCATGTTTGGGAGGAGGTGAGTTCAGCAAGGGATGCATTAGGTGATGGTTTCCACACCAACCTTCTCACCTCAGTCCCTAAACCCTGGGTCACCCAACCCCACAGACCCTAGCACACTGATTGAACTCATCAGTCAGGATGTGCCCCTCCTGCAGAGACTGACATCAAAAATCCTCCCTTCCAAGGCCCCAAGGAAATACTAGATGGCCAGGTGGTACTTCCAAGAGAGCTTGGTTCAACAAAAATTGTGGAGCAGATTCTCTACTGCTCTCAACATCAGAAGAGACTTATTGGTCTCCAGCAGCGAATCCTGTTTGGCTGAAAGTGGCCTTTACTTTATCCTGTAATCCCTCATCCATCTCACCTATTTTTAGCTTTCCAGTTCTCTTTCCAGTGGGAGCACATGTATGCAGTCACAAACTCTGCTATTGGGGAAAAAACAGGATTTGAATCAAATTTATTGCTGTTAATTCCTTTCATAGGGGTCATGAATCAGAAGGGGCAGCTAGAGGTGGTGAAATGCCTGTTCATCCACAGCCTTTGACACCACTGATCAGAGAAGGAGCCAGCAGTGGAGCTGGTCCCTGGTACAATTTAGGGACTGGGAACATGGGAAAGCAAAGGGGAGAGTTGGAAAAATCTCGGAATGATTTTGTTGTTCCTTATGGTTTTCCTGAGCATGTCCCCCATCCCCTTCCTGCAGAGAGGTGGTCTGAGCAGAATATCCCTTCTTAAAAATTAAAGTAATAAATGAGAGAATTGAATGAATTAAGACATTCCCATCTGACACCTGGTTTGGGGTGATATTTATGTCCTTCAAAACCTGTGATGCCAATTGCCACAGCCCCAGTGACTTGGGAGAATAACCCTGATTTTAAGGACAATCTCTGCAGAATGCAATGTATTTTAAGCAGAAAACAAGTGGCCAGATTATGGTCCCCCAGTGCAAACAAACAACAGACTTTCTTCAGCCTCTTTTTCTATATATACCAGGGCTGTGAAGTAAAGAGGAAAACGCTGAGTCTGCTAAAAACTGTTCCGATTCTTGTGGGTGCTTTGGAGGAGCTGGTATACAATTTTGAGGCTCTTCTTTCTGCTGGCAAATTAACAGCTTAGAAAAATTACAGCGGGGGGAGGGAAAAAGAAAAAAAAAGGAAATTCTATTAATGAAACAGAACAATGAAAATCAAAGCTAAAGATGGAAGGAACTGAGTGGGCCCCATCCAGTTCATTGCCTGCTAGGCTGGATTTCTGCCTATAGTAATTTATGCCATAGCCTTGGAAGTGAAAACAGATTTCATTTACTACTGAACAGTACTACTCTGTGTAGAGAGAGTTCGTGGCCTCGCAGCATTTCTGAGAAGGTATTGTGGGATTATTGCTCCCACTTTGCAGATGGGCCTGGTAATGCTGCTTGAATTCTTAAATTTAGGCTCTGGAGAGGGGGAATCTGCATTAGGACTGGAGTGTCTGAGGACTGTCCCTTGTGTCCTGCTCTCACATGGCCTGGCCACTGTAGGAAGTGTTGAGATTGCAGAGGTCCCAGTTAGCACCACAGTTCCTGTGTGCAAGGCTCTGCAGTAGGATCATCCCTTGCTCCAGGGATTTATCCCTCAAGGGTTCGATGGAAGAGTTGGATGGAAGAGTTGGACGTAAGATGTTCTTCCAACTTTAAATACACCTTAAGGAAGAAAAGTACTATGAAACTCTTGGCTGGCTTTCCTTTTTCTTTCACTAGTCTGGTACCAGGCAGAGCCCAAAAACACCTCCTGCCCTTCCAACAAACATCAAGACAGAGGATGGTGAGTCCCTGCCTGCCCACATCGCCAACACTGCCACAGGCACAACCTTCCTCAGAGGAGTTTGGCAGTGAAAAATGCACATGTTCTGTTAAGAAAGAAAGAAAAAAAAAAGGCAGAAAACCAGGTAAAATTAGCATTTGGAGAAAAGTTCCTATGGAAAAAAGCTATATGTTTCCCGAGAGCCAAATGAAGAAAAAAAAATCCCTACCCTCAAACCCAAGCTTGCAGAGTCTGCTGTAATTTATGATTTACCATATGAATCTAACTATAGAACTTCATTTAAAAATTTTATAAAGATTGTAAATCTACAGTGAAACGTTCTAGGGACAATCTGCTGGCAGAAACCCTCTCTACAGACTGACCTATGGGGGAACCAGTTTGTCAAGGGCTTGATCCGGAGCCTGCTGAAGACAATGGAAATGCTCTCATTGACGTCAGTGGCCTTTAGATCAAAAAGCCCCCAAAGCTCAGCATGGAAAAATGAGTCCTGAGGAGAAGCAAACTGCTCTAATCAATAGATGTTGCTGGATGAAGGTCTTTAACAATGGTTTAACGGGCCATGATGAGCTCCTCTGGACACTTTTATTTGGTATTGTATGTATCTTATAATCTTTTTCCTGAAACTTTTAATGGAATTTATCTCACTGGAGAATTTGGGAGAACATCTGCTGCAAATGATGGGTAAAGACATAAGCTGTTGTGGGTGGGGTGAGCCTCAGGAGGTTCACAGTTTGGGTTTGGCTTCTGCTTCAGATTCTTATCTGAACTATACAGATCTCCTGTGGCTGCAAAAATTGGACTAGAAATCACAAGAGTACGAGCCTTCTTGTGAGATTTCCAGCACTTTTCTTATGGTTTTGACTGAACACCAGATGTGGAAAAAATATTTAACAAAACTGGATGCAGTTTTTTTCATGTCTGGTTCTAAAAAGAGATGAAGGTTCAGGAATCTAATTTTATCCTTTCCAGTTTCACTCCTTGGTAAGACTCTGTTCTAGTTTTTAAAAAAATAAATGCAATTTAAACCCAGAATGTAGCTATCACAACCAGTCCCCAAAGAATCGTTCAAGTAGATGAAACTCCAAACATTACATTGACTATGAATTAAAACCTTATGCCTTTGGCAAGCGGAGTGCAAAGAACAACCAGGGTGAATGGTGACCATTAGGAAACATCCACTAATGTTCCTTCCCTTCAAAGATTATTTTTATTTGCTTTGCATGCAAGCCTATTTGCATTTTTGACCCATTCCTGCCTGCTTCCGCCATAAAATCAAGCTTTTAGGCTCTGCCTAGCACAGACATTTTTAAGAATACTTGAGCAATAGTGCTTGCCATGTGGAAATTTTAAATTTTAAACGAGAATTCAAAATTTCCTGTAAATCGAATAGACTTTTACACAAGCCTGCATTACCTTTCGGGTGTAACACCAGTACTGGGATTCTGAGTCACTAATGAATGGTGTGTTCTGATCCAGATGTTCTGTATCTTCTTTGTGGACAGTTCACAGCTGCAAAGGAAGGTCACTTTGTTAGCTGGTTTGCTCTAATTGTAATACCTACTCACACCTGCTTTTAAACTGGTAGCCTTTCATCAGAGAGGGGAAGAGAAGGTTTGTTTGAAACCATATAGTGGAGGTAGGTTAAGGGTGCTCTGTGCTCTCGTGTCACAAGGAGGATTTCACAGCATGTGTAGGCAACTTTGGGAGGTGGAAAATGGCCTGAAGTGAAGTGAATGGCCTGTCTTGAAGGATTTTAATCACTAACATTGGGACCAAAGCTGAGCAACAGAAAGTCAAACAAATCAAGCAAGGAAAACAAGTTTAAAAGTGGCTGGGCTGGCACTGACCTCACTCAGATATTTTATCACTTATGATTGACTCTGAAATTTTTGGTCTCAGTTCAGAACAGCAAGTTTGTCCCTGTGGGATATATAAAAGCCAGGGCAAATGGAACTGAGCTGGCACTTCTTTCAAACTCCTCATTTGGTGTGTAATCTCACATCCAAATCAAACAGGACAGATGAGTGGAATATTATGTCATCCAGAATCTGCAGAACAGTGAGCTCCAGCTCCAGCGCCTGAGGAGGCTGTCTAGAACTCACCATGTCTTGTCATTTCACTGCATTTTTGGCAATATTGGGAAGTTTTCTCCAAAGATCTAGAGCCAAGCTTCCTGTGAAACTCCACTGTCATTTACCAAGCAACAAATAAACCAATTAATAATGGGAACAAGCAGCTCCAAAGCGTGGACACCAACACTGGAAAAAGATGGGGAAGAAAAACCCCAGGGTTTCTTCTTAATCCTATTAATTTTGGGGGAAGGAGGGGCTCTGGTGATGTCTCAGAGATTTTCTAGCTGTCTCTTTGGGCGTGAGGAAGGAGTATTTTGGGGAGTGAGATGTGCCAAGACCTGTCAGTGCCTCTGCTCCTGCTGGAGATGGGGCTTCCAGTGACGATGAGCACAGGGAAGGTTTAGTGCTGGGAGAAGCAGCTTTCTCAGGAGCTGGTTTCTGTGTGTGCATGGGGAGGTAAAATCATTCAGCTTCTTCCTAGTGGTCTAGGAAATGTCCACCGGGATGGGCCCTTCAAGAAAAATCCTGGGTTTTGAAATGCAGCTTGGGAGAGTGCTAAAAACGGCTGCAGGAAAGGGTAAAGAGCTCTCCTACTGCTCTCCCCAGGCTTTGCTCCCAGGGCTGTACCTCCAGCCCATGTGGAAATAGTTACTTCCAAATAACACATCCTGTGGGACTATTTCTGGTCATTTCACAGAAGCCTTATTAAAAAATAGGGAGTTTATTAACCTGAGATTCAGGGACTCAGATTCATGATGGAGGTTGTAAACTCTCTGCCCACGGTTCCGTTTTACAGGGATGATTTGAGGGTTGGAAAAGGAAATCTTGTGGAGAGAGGCTTAAGGAGCTCCATTTGGTGAACCTAGCAAAAAAGCAGATCAGGCAGTGCCCCCGACTCTGTGCAGTAAATGCTTTTGGAGGAAAGAATAC
Source organism: Erpornis zantholeuca (assembly GCA_013400515.1). Classification (NCBI taxonomy): domain Eukaryota; kingdom Metazoa; phylum Chordata; class Aves; order Passeriformes; family Timaliidae; genus Erpornis; species Erpornis zantholeuca. Next base: position 794,026 of record VZTN01000268.1, read on the forward strand.
CACGTACAAAAGGGCTTTATAGTCTAATGGGGGAAAAGCATAACGAGATGCAATGGCTGGAAATTTAAGACAGGCAAAATTGAGAGATTGGGAAAGGAGAGGGGGCAGACTGTTGAAGGGGGCAGGGGATTTGTCATCCTTTTGCATCTTGAAATCAGAACTGGAGGCCAGCCCAGATGACTGGTGAAACATATAGTAGTAGGCTCAATTAGCGAGCGAATGTGTGAAATTATTTTCTTGGGGATTTATATTGAGCGTTAAACTAGATGATCTGAATTGTCCCTTTCAGCCTTAAAAATGGAGGAAAAATGCCAGAAAAGGAACTAAATATCCAAATTCTACCAAACTGCAATAGCTGGAGCCACTGGGCCCCTTTGGGAATGGCGTAAGTGAAAGGAGAAGGGCTATTCTGGGCTCTGGGTGTGTGGAGGGACAGACAGAATGAGGGATGCCATCACATGCCTCCAGCACAAACCCAGTTGTAGCTGCTTTTCCTTCTTGGCCCCCCCAGCACACTTTTCTTTTTTATATATTTTATATTTGAAACTGAAAATACATCCTCAGAGGCATTAGTCACTCTGCCCACATATTAATAAATTGCATAATGATGCCACCAAGCATCCAAAAACCTTTCAAACTGTTATATATTATTTCTTTCAATAATATTCCAAAAGGCCAGTGAGGCTTAATGGAGCCACATGGTATTGTATTTAATCCAGAAATCTGGAACTGTCTAAAATCTCATATATAAATTAGGATAATACACAATATGTTTTTCCATTTAATTTGGTTCTCCCCATTTGGGTAAGCTATAACTCCGTAGGGCTGTGTCTTTTGCAAGGGATTTTTGTCTACCAAATTGTAGATTTGTAATGTTGCTCTTGCTTTTATTAGCCATGGGCTGTTCCCCGTAATAACTCAGCCTGTCCTTTGCCAGCCAAAGGAAAGTTTAATGGAACCACAGTTTAATTGGGCAAAGTTTAGAAGTTATGCAAGTTACAAAGTTTCCTGGGACTTTTCCTTACGGCCTCTCCCGCAGGGCTCCGTTGGCATTGCTGCAGGGAATGTCACAGCCATGGCCATGGAGATGGTGACCTCGGCAGAGCATTGGGCACTGGGGTGCAAGTGGCTCCTTCTTGACTCTCCTTGGACTCAGCTGGGTGTCTGGCTTTTACACACAGGAATTTTTAGGACATAAGGAGGCACTGAGTGAAGAAACCCAAATCCAAATATTTCCTATGCTGGAAAAACTTAAGGGCTTTCTTTAGATCTGGGGTTTGGATATGAGGCTTGCTTTCATTTCTGTCACCTCTGGACAGGTCCACCTCTCCTGTACAGTGTCTGCAGGAGGTTTTCACATCTTCTGTCAAGCCATGGCAGATACCACAGGCTATGAGATAAGGGGTCAATAAACATTGCCTTTTCCTCCTCCTTTCTTTTGACACCAAGCTGCCTTCATGTTTCTGGAAGCTCTGGATATCACTGCACCAGGGTGGAACAAGACTGTGGAACAGGAAGTATGTAAGTCAGGACCACAATTCAGATATTTTCTTTTTTTTATTATAATCTGTGAACCCAGTAACCTCAAAAACTGCTGATTTTTGAGCTAAAGTGCTTCAAGAGTTGGAGGGAGAAAAGTGTATGTTCTTGGGTGTGTTCTGCTCTGCAGTTTGACATCCTGGAGGAGAAGAAAGCCAGGTGTGGAAACAAAGTGAGTGAGATGATTTCTTGTGGGGTCAGTGGAGTAGATGCAACAGAGGTGCTGAAATATGGGGCATACCTTTCGTTTGAGGGAATGCGTAGGAGAATTAAACACAATCTGGAAAGCGAGAGGCCTGTGCATTATGAGGGAACAGCTCTGAATCATATGGGCCCAGGTTTTGGTTGATCATGTGAGTAAAAGTTCTTTCAGGATTTAATACCTCTGCTCATCATTTCTGGTGGTTTGGGTTTTTTCAGTTGGCTTTTAATTTTCCTTGGCTTTGTCAGGACTAGACCTGACTTTGAACAGGGATATTCTCAAGGCTATAATCTGGTTTTGACAATTTTTTTTGTATGAGCAGTGTGTACGGAGGCCCCATGCTCTCCCCATGTCTACAGGATTTGTCCAGTTTTGGGAAGTTGTATGATAGATGCCCCAACCCTCCCTGGTTTCTGTCCCTCCCTTCCCAGTGCATTGCTCACCAGAAGTGCAATCCACAGCTTTCTTGTCACTTAAGAGATTATGGACAAAACTGCTTGGCTCCTGTGTCCCAATTCCTTCCAAACTGGGCTCTGCATTGCTGCTGCTGCACAAATCACACTGCAATTGTAATAAGCATCTTGAGGTGCTTTATTGAACACCAGATTTGTTAAACTAAGAGTTCCCCCCTGAGAAACATCTGGTTGATATAACCAGACGTGTGTTGGTCTTACAAACTCCATCATGGGGGGCAGGTTGGGTCACAGGAGGATGCATCACATGGGAGGGAGGAAGATTATCCATGAAACTTTGTAAGCAGAAGCTGTGAAGAGAAAAACAGGAGCGAGCCTGAGCCCTTGAGACCACCACAGCCCCGTCACCTCTGTCCAGGAGGCACTGAGCTATATTACACCTTCCCCACCATCTCTGTCCCCTCCTGGGTCCTTTGGGACCCGCAGGGAAAGGCCAGGTTTGCTCCCAGGGCATTGGTCCAGCCCTTGTAAAATGTTATTGTAGGGGTCAAGTGAAAACTGACTCATTTTTGAGCAGGAGAACAAGGTCATTTTCTTGTAGCCCAGTAATTCCCTCATTTTTTATTGGTGTTGTTATAAACCAACTTCTCCGAGGTGCTGGGACTTCGCATATATTGCATCCCTGTTCCCATCCGGTTCCAACAATAAAACCCTTGCCTTTTTTGATCTCTGGCTTTTATGCTTGCTGACACACTCTGGAAAATTTAAGAAGGGCGCAAGGAATGGGTTAGTCACACTTGTTAATATTTATCCCATTGCAGAAAGAGCTGGGCTGACCTCAGAGCTTGGGCTTTGGAGAATAGTTATGAGAATGATTCCACCCAGCTGAAACGAAATCTGCATGCAAAGCTTGTTTGGTGCCTGGAAGGAGCTAGAAGGAAATAAAGGTCTTAAATGATATATTTCCGCAGTTAATGTTTTGTCCTGTTTACAGAATCTCACCAGAATACTGGGGGGTTTGTTTTGTTCATATGTTTTTCATAAGGATAAATACCCATGCAGTTTAAACATTTTCATTAGATTCAGACAAGAAGGAGGATGTGGGGTTGTTTTTTTCTGTAATTGTTAATCTCTCTGGGTTTTTTTAATGTTTTTTTCTTAAAACACTCTTCAGAAATAAAATCTCAGGTAAATCAAAAAAACAGGGAAAGCGATTCTCTTTAATTATTCTTAGAGCAATTTTGAGTAATGTAGGTTAAATCAAAAAAATATACAAGCAAGATATTTTGGCTGGGAAGTATGTGTAATGTATGAACAGCAGGAAAAAAAAAGCCTTCCTTTTTAAATAGAAAATCTTTGAAAGTAACAGGGGGAAACTGATGGGAAGGGCTGAAGTCCATATATTCCCACCTCCTCCGCCTTGTGCTCTCTTAAAGGTGAGCTGCAAAATGCAAAAGAGAAATGTGTTAAATTCAGATGACTCGCTCGGGTGTCAGGAAGTGGCTCGAACAACCACACGAAGTTAACTAACACATTCTTTTATTCTTTTTTTTTTTTTTTTTTTTTTTTTTTTGTTCATCCCCTCCCTCCCCTGCTCTTCTCGTGAAATCTGTTTTTTTGCTGCTGTGGTTTCTGCCTCCAGGCAGGAGCGCAGCCACTTGTCCACCCGAGCAGCACCCCAAGATTCCCCGCCATGGCTTGCAGTGAGCCAAGAATTTCTGGGAGGATTTTCCAGAAAGTAAAAAAAAGAGGAGAATTTTAGAAAATGTATTCCCGATCTAAACAGCCTGGCTGCAGGAGAAATGACACAAGCTCTGAGTGCTGAGCTTGTGTTGTTTTGCTGCTCATCTTGTGTCTGGTCAATCCATCTTACTGTCATCCACCTGCTCTAAGTCTTCTTCAGCAACATGGTTCATGCCATCCATGGGGTTGAGTATCCTCCTCTCAGGAACCTCAAATGTGAGTAGTGCTGGCTTTGTCAATGACTGCCTTCAGCTGAGGCATGGAGAGAAGCAGTTGGATGTGGGGAAAGGCCTTTGGAGCTGCTAGTGGCAGGATTTGGTTTGAAGTTGGAGGTGTGTGATGAGAATAAGTCTAATTTAGAAGATTTTATAGTGGTTTAGGTGACTAAAATGAAGTTGGAAAGGGAAGACACCCTGATCCATCAGAAATAGTGCCACTGCCCTTTGCAATGACTCCTATCCCATGGACCAAGAGCCCTGCAGAGCCTCATGAGAAGGCACAGACACGTGGCTGTTTCTCATTAGCTTCCACTTTTCTCTCTGGAAATGCTCCCCCTGCCTTTCCCCCACGGCCTGGCAGTAGGTAGGTGTGCTAAGGAGAAGGTTTAAATCTAAATGGAAGGGAGTTATCTGATTTACAGTAAATAGATTTTTCATTTCAAATGGCAACACACAGAGCCCTGTGCATTACCTTGCATCAATATAATACACATGCTCACATGCCATGCATTTATGCCTAGGATATAAAAATAATAAATTATTGCAATGCTGCGTGTCTGCATAGAGCTAATTCATGTACTACAGCATGTTTATCAAAGGACACTCCTTAATTGCATACTAGTATTTTTTAATTAGTCATTAAGTTGCAAGACTCTCTCTCTCTGCTGATTTATGTTCTCTTTATTTACAGTGTGAATGACTTCTGCAGCAATTCCTGATTTTATTTTTCTATTCTTTAATAATACACAAGGTTTCCAAATCGGGTTGTTTTGGGGGGATTTTGTTTTAAGAATAAACCAAATTACACATCTGAGACTCTTTAACCAAGGAAAGCCAAACTAGTGTATGAAAACAATGGTTGTTCTCCCTCTCTTAGGGACACTTTAATTCTGTTTTCCCCTCTAAGAAATTTATCAGAACTGTTCATTCTCTTTTACAGCCAGAGGAAAAAACTGTGGATTTGGAAATACCTTTATAATGTAGTCTCTGGAAGAGAAAGTAGGCAAATTGAAATAAAAAGAGAAAATGAATATTAATTTGCATTTCTCCTTTGGGAGAAAGATTAAATGAATTTGAGAAGGAGGTTCTGCTCCTACTTAGTGTTGAACTTGATGAAGTCGCCCAACTGATCACGGCTCCGTGGAGGAGGTGCAGCGTTTGACAAAACCACAGCAAGAGGAATTCAGGCAGCAATCCCCTTGCAAGGAGAAGGGTTATTAATGCTGAGGATCACTGCTCCCTCTGGGGTTTAGCTTTTTTTTTCTTTTTGGTGTAAGCAGTGTCAGTAGTGGAGAGAAGGTAATACAAGAGTGTGGGGCTCCAGGCCAAATTCATGAAACATCTATCTTAAAGCACTTGTGGAAGTATTTAGGATGTGCCTCCTGTGTCCTCCTCCATCAGGAGCAGCAGTGGTCCACAGCTGACCAGTGGTTGCTCCCAGCTTCACCCTCAGAGCCACTGGTTGGTGACACCAGAATGCCCTGGCCACAAGATATGGTGACAAGCCCTGGGCTGAAGTGCCCAAATTCTGCACACTACAATGTCCACGGTACCTTCAGCATCATAAACCTGCTACCCTGCATCATAAAGTCATAAAACCCCAAGAACTTGCATTTCCCCCTGCTCCTTTCTTTTTCAAGGTGAAATAACAACTTCCCCTTCACATCCTGCTCTGGCAGCGCAGTGGAAAGCCAATGATCTTGTCCTGCAGCATCTTACCCAATCACCCATGAGGTGATAGCTGATTGTCGCAGAGATGAGAAAGGAAACTGCTTTAGACAAGGGTTTTTACATCAAGTGTTGATGCCAGAATATGTTCCTGCACATAGCAGCAGTAGCAGGGCTGGTGCAGTAAGGGTCAAGGCAGCTGTTTAAATTGCTGCATTATCCTGCATTCCTCCCAGAACCTGTGCTCCCCTACAAGTCTTGCTTGTCTGACATGGCCATGTCAACCACAAGGTGTTATGGACCACTATGCTGCCACTATTTTTCATTCCCACTTACCTTTTCTGTTCTGCAGGGCTGATCTCTCCTCTATTAATGCAGCACAGCCATGCCCTGGCTTCCCTTTGCAACTCATTACGGTGCAACGAGCACCTCCAAAATGTCCATTCCTGTGAGAGCCACTTGCCTCCTCTTTGCAGCCTTCCCCTCCCAGCACAATTAACTTCCCCAAGATTACCAGTTATGGGAAGTTTTAAAACTTTTCAGGAGGCAGTGGCTTCATTTAGGCAGCAAAGCTGTGTATTGAAACATGAATTAGGAGCGTGTGTATCGGCAGGATAGACCATCTGCTGTGCTCAGCACCCGGGTTTGAAGCTGGTTGGCTGGCAGGACAGCATGTGTTTACAGAAAACCCTAACAGTTGTAAAGGAGCCATTTAGGTTTATCGTGTCAATTCCTGTACAACTCCACGCAGAGAGATTCCTTTCACAAACTCACATAAAAAAGACAGATAGACTAGTTTTGACCTCTCTCGAAACATTTGACGGTTGAGCTTGTTGCAAGGATAAAATATCTAGAAGAGAAAAAAAAAAAAATCTTGTCATTCCCCCCTCTTAAGCATTAGACTTCTTGAATGCAACATCCATTCATAGCTTAGTTCTTGCATTGTAATTTAACTGCCTTTTATTTTCCTTCTGAGATACAAACGCAGGAGCTGTACATGATTTTCATACCACATTATGCAAGACATTGTGGAAAAGCTGCCCAGAGTAATGGCTTCATTTCAACATGATGCATATGCCAAGATACAGGGATCATTTATTTTTCTTAAAAAATTAAATGAGGATGGGATTAAAAATGTTATGTTTTGCCTATATGAGCAATATTCCTCTATCAGCCATTCCAAACATATTGCCTCTTTGTAGCTCCTCTGTAATACAAATTGTCCCAGGGAAGGCACGTTGTAGCACACCAAAGGGGCTTATGCTGCTGCACGAGCATCCCACTTTCCAGGGACTTGCAAAGCACAAATATTCCAAGGACAGGGCAGAACAAAACCACATTACCCTTGGGGATTCTTCTGGACTGAGCACTTGCTTGTTTACCCACACTTGGAGGAATTATGAAGAAAACAATCTCTTCGGTGAATGTGCTGAATCCATTGCTGAATCCAGGCACCCGTGTTGTACATATGATTTGTGTGTGTATGGATGCAGAGAGAAAAGGGAATGTTTTCCTACGTCCTTAAGCAAGCCCTCAGTCACAGTGTCCCATGCATGACTCTGCCTGGCTGTTGGACTGAGAAGATAAAATAAGAAACAGGCACATTTGACGCATTTCTTAGATAACTCCTTCCAATGTGCAAAAGAAAAAAAAAAAGTATCTTAATACATAGGTCTTAAGACTTCAATCAAAATTTCTTTTTTAAATGCTCGATTCTTTTAATGGAAAAATCCATGAAACTAGATGAAAGATGGCAAGATGAGAGATGGCAAGACTGGGGAGAAAGCTTGCTCTTCCAAACATACCCACCTATTTTTAAGGCCCCTCATATGGATGCTTTAGGATTGGGGATCAAGAGCTGCATAAAAAGTGAGTGTAGCCAATATCCTAAATAGGAACACAGTATGTTGGTAGTTTTTAAAGGGCCCTATGGCTTCTATGAAGTAGTAAGGCTTGGGTAAGGACAGGAGAATGGTGGGATGATGGGAAATTACCTGTTTATAGGCCAGGTGCTGTGCTCATAAAAATCCTTTCTCTAAATTATGCCTTGGCTCCTTAAATATGAAATATCAATGTTTTGCTATTACTGTGTATTACTGTGATTAGAATCACAGAGGTTTGGGTAACTTTTGCTTATAATCTTGTGGATCTGTGTGTACATATTATATGTGTGTACATATATACATTTGTTATTATTATTTTATATATATATGTAAGTTCAAAGTTCCTTTAACCTGACCAACAGCTTGTGCTCATGAGTCAGGATTTGGTGCTCAGTCGTGGAGGAGCAGAACACAGTGGATCAGGATTGTCAGATTCCTTCTCCAGGAAAGCAGCAGATTAATACAAAAATATGAGCACAGGGTCGCTCCTGGGGACTGCATTCTGTGTTTAAGGACAGGAGGGAGGGGAAGGTGTCTCCAGGTAGGTTGCACAGGGTCACTTCAGAGGAGTTCAGTGCCCAGGACCAGATTTGGGAATTAGTACAGTGCCTGCCACACACCTCAGTGACCAGGAGGATTCTGTGGGAAAGTCCTGTCCCCTCTAAGAGCAGCACCTAATGCAAGTGGGAGAGAAGAGCCCTGGAAAGTTCTCAGGAAAGAGGTGGGTGACCCAGCTGTTGGAGCCACTTCTCTGTTCTCAGGTGCCCACCTTGTCCATTTGCATTAAGGCATTTTCAGGCTAGACCACAACCACTTTCCTAGCCCTGGAAATCTGCTAGAAAAGAGCTGTTTTGGGGAGGTAAGTCTCTGATTCACTTTGCCAAGTTTTCATGGTCGAGTCATCTGTAATGGAGCCTAAGGCTGAATCCTATTTTTACATTTGCAAATGTTACAATCCAAAATTTCATTTTCGTATTTAAACTCTGTGCCTCCAGTTTCCTGCTCTGGTTTTGTTTGTGATTCAGTTTGCAGTCCATGGACCTGTGGACTAGAAATGCAGTGACTCTGGGTGTTGTGTTTTTATGTGTCAGTATTTTATTATTATCATCATTGTCATCATCACTATTAATATAATTCTCACTTTTTTGGGGGGGATTCTTCTTATCTACTCATTTCTCTTGGCTGGTGGAATGCGGTCCAAAAAAAACGCATAAGAATGCCTATGATAGCAGCATTTTTCAGACTTTTCCTGAGCATCCCTCCTGTTTGCCTGCAGATGGGATTGGGAGCAGAGTGGTGCAGCCACGCCACATCATCCCACTGCTTATTTTCAAGCTGTGTGCTGTGGCCTCCTGGGTCAAAGCGAAAATGGGAGGGGATGGCAAGCCAAAGCGTGGGGAAGATGACTCACTGGATTATTTTCTGCATTTCAAATATAACCCTTGAATTCTTGCCAATGTATCGATACAGTCAGGCAGCAAGCCTCATGTATTTATATTTATTTATGCTACGTAATGCCTCAGTCAATACACTTACTTTTTTTAGATATATTTTGTTTATTTGGTTTTTTCGTGTATTTTCTTCAAAACAGGCACTGAAGGAGCAAAACTGCAACCCACCCAATGCAATTCCTGTAAACACAGTGTGTCAAGGTTTCCAACAAGCACCATCTCTGGTAACCACGATCATTCCCATTCCAGGCCTTACTGAAACTGGTCAGGATGGCTTTGGAGAACTGGACAGCTCGTGGTCTTCCTGAGGAAGGAAAAAGTAGCTCAGCTGAGGTATGTTCTTACACAGAGTAGGGGTATCTTTGCCCCTCTGTCTTGTATACAGATGCTGGTCTGCAAAACCCAGCCCTGCTCTGATCTGCATGTCCCACTCTCTGTTTTAGGAGGGGAGAAGGGAATGAGCTCAGGTATGGCAGAGCTGAATTGAGGCCGTGGTTATTGGGGAAAATGTGAACATGGAGCTTGTAGAAAGAAACAAGGTTGATACCCCAACAGGAAACTTCACCATCAGACACTTGGTCTCGGGGATCATTTTATTCTCAGAAAGTGGGGTATAAATACAGAGTTAATTATGACCAGAACCCACAGCAATAACCTATTTATGGGAAAACCCTAGTCCTAGTCTAGAAGAGCTGTAATCTTACCCTGACGTCTGGAATTTGGTGCTTTATTAAGATTACATTCTCGACTGGCAAAAAACCATAAAAGAAGTGAGTTAGTTTGATACGTTTATTGCCCTTTGTCAGGATGGTAGTATTTTTTTCTGCATAGTATTTTTTTCTGCTTTGAAAATAGATGTTCCTGTTTCTATGGCTGTATATTTATCCTTTCTTTTAGCTTTTTCATTACTGTTCCCTTTAATCATTTAATGAGGAGTGTTCAGGTTCCTGATGATTTAAAATTATGACTCACGGAGACACTGGCAATATCTTTGCTGGAGAAACGTTGATCCTCCAACTTTAAGGCTTTAAATCCAAACCACATGTTTTTGCCACTAATTCCAAAAACAACCCCTGAAGTTGTGTGACTGTCACTAGAATATAAACCAAAGCCATTCTGCAAACAAAAGCTGCAGTATTTAAATTGCGATTACGGTCAGAAAAGTGACTATTTTAATCATTGCTCTGCTTTACCCGGGAGATCTGCTCCCTCTGCACATTCCAAATATCTCTGCAGATTTTTATAGACTGAAAGGAGATTTTACTGCCTTCCACCCCTCTTAGCCCTACGGAGGCCGGCCAAGGCAGGCGAGTGAGCCAGATTTGTTCCAGACTCACACATCGGCGGGAGTGTGAGCTGAATTCCCGCGGCAGGACCTGTCGAGCGATGATGTGCCCGCCAGGACCTGCGGCCACGCTTTTGTGCTCCCCGCGAGCTCGCAGGGCGCAGGGCAGTTAGAGGGGGAGGAACAAAATAGGAAACTAAAACCACAGGGGTTTTCCTATAAACCGGCTTGGTTTGAAAAGGGGAAAAAAAAAAAATCCCCGAAGGACTTCTCGGGCTGGAATGGCTTTTTTTGAGTGCAGCTACCTGGATGGACTCCACTCCAAGGGTAGGGGTTCTAAGCAAAGGAAAAAAAAAATTTTAGGAATTGTTTGATATAGAGCTGGGAAATCAAATATAAGAGGATGCAAATGTCTCAAGGGGGTTTTCTTTTCTTGCTAGCTTTGAGGAGCTAATTCAGTTCCTTTAATATTTTCCTTATGTAGACACATTCTTAGAGCATTCTGGGTGCTGAGCTTCATCCTCTTTAGGCTCCTACAAACCCAATCACTGCCTCCCTCGACCCTCAAGCCCCATTTTGCATGTTTGCTACATCAAAAATCAAATCCCATTTAGAGGGTGGCTGCTTTAACTCCCTATCTTCATTTATGAAATGCAATATATGTATTTTATATCTGTGAAAATCCTCTATTACAGTATTGGGAATGTTCCTCTTATATACGTGAATTCAAAATAAATGTTGTTAGGAGAACATCTAATTCATTTTAGATGGTTTTATTAGGCGTCTCTTAACAAATCCCAGAGTATGTAAATGAAATATAACTATACGTACATATTCATCAGTCTGTTCTTGGAATTAAATATGAGCGCTGTGACATTTGGTTTTAAGGAATGACTAATTAACATGTGTGCAGGATGTTCTCATCTTCTGCTTTGGAGTCCCGGAGTCAGGGAAAAGCAGACAAAACGTATTTCCACTCTTTCTATCATAGTTTGCAAAGCAGAAAGCTGCTCACGACAGCCAAGAACTTCTCAGGCGTTTCTGTACCTGTTGGGTGCTGACACGGGGCTCCTTCCTGAGCGTTTGGTGTTGTTAAATGTCATCTCGTCTGCTCTGGGGCAGGAGTGCATTAAAAAAATCAGCTTTGCAGCTGACCTGGCTTTTAGTAATCACACCAACAAGTCACAGAGCACAATAAAAAGCAGGACAAGTTCTGGAGTACAGCCATTGTGCTGTTGATTTACCTCCACAACGGGATGCTGGAAAACCGGGCTGAGCCCTAGGATGCTCCCCATCCCCACTGTCCCAGAGATGCTCTGTGGGAAAAGCTGGGCTGGATCCTGTGGGGATATTTGGGGGTTGGATGCCTCAATGCCATGCTTGGGAACACCAAGCTTTACTGCACTGCTGATAAAAACCCAAAGAAACACCCACATTAGTTTTCGGCAGGGTTTGCTTGAGTCGCTTTTGTGCAAGAGCAAAGTGTGTGCAGGGCATACAATTTTTTGCAGCAGAAAAAAAATAAGTAAAAAAAAAAGGAAACCCACTGTAATTTCTTTCTGAGGGTGCTGGGGGAGGGCAGGCACACCACACCACCCCGTCTGGGCGCCCTGGAGAAGTTGACCAGAACAAATCTCAGCAGGAACACACAAACCTCTATTATACCTTTTAAAAAGCTCCCCATTGAATGCAGCCGGGCAGATGGGAAGGGCCCTTTTATTTCCTTTTTTTCTTTCTCCGCCTGAGTTCATTCTCTCCCTTTAGGGGAGCCAGGTTCAAAGACATGCCAAATGCATCAAAACCTTCCCAATAAAGTCCCTTTCACCTCCCGGCAGAGCTGGGACGAGACTGGAGTGTGCTAGGAGTGCTGGGTCCGACAGTGACTTTAAGGACTCTGTGTGGTAAATCGTGTGCACAGTTCCCAAAACAATGCCCTGAATTGGACATCTATTTCCCTGGAAATTAAATCCCTCAGCTGGTCAGGGAAAACAGGAGCCAAAGAGATTAAACAGTGCAGTAGGGAGAATCTTTGAGGGTTGATGTTCTTGTGGGTTGGTTGGGGTTTTTATAGCAGAGGAGTAGCAAAGTAGTGGTTTAGTGTTGCTTCCACTATTTTAATTTGAACCATGAACTCCCCCCTTCCTCTCCCAATAATTCCCGTGAAAAACTACCTCTTTATTCTCATTACCCAACAGGTGAGCTCTGTCCCAGCAAGCACAACCCTGTTCCAGGATGCAGAATTAATTCCTGAGTCCTTGGGGTGAGTGCAGGGGGATGTTGCAGATGCAGACCCCATTCCCATGGCCCCAGGCATCCCACATCCTGCTCAGGTCCCTGTTAGTGCCTGCAGCTCTCAGCATCTCCCTGGTGCTGCACTGCCCACCACAGCCTTTGCTCAGTCCTGAGTTATTTATCCCAGTACAAACTCGCCTGGGACCAGAATCGTTTGGGTGTCAGAGAGGCCAGAAATGGGGCTGAGATGCTCCCACTGATTTTTTGTTGCTGGTATGTTAAATATGAGCTGGTCCAGGCACAGATGCTCCGGAGCAGTGCAGCGAGTGGCTGGATGCTGGATAAAGCACAGTCCCGGCTCCTCAGGAAGCGATCTTTCCCCGTGGAGCTGCTTTTTAACTGCTACAAGTCAAAACTTAGTGGGCCTCACAGTGGCAATTTTTTTTCCTTAAAAAAAAAAAAAGCAGTTTCCTATGTATTTTTACTGACAAAAGCCTGATGCTTCCTTTATATGCTTTATTTTCTTTCTCTTCTGAAACGATCGTTAGACAAAAGCAGTTTTGCTGCTGGTTAATCAAGAGAGTGATGTGGCCCTGCATTTTAATCCTAAACCAATTAGCAGGATTTGACATCATGCCATTAGACTGCTTGAAACAAAAATCAAGGACAGCGTAATGCAGTTAGAAAAGAACAATAACCATCAGCACTGCCCTGTCAAAGGGGAAGGAAGAAATTTGGCTGCGTCTGTAATTTCCAAGCAAGCCCCCTTCCCTCAAACCTGAGCATTCAAATGAGGGAGCTAAATAATAATGAGAGGGAGAAATGTTGAATCTCTAATCACATTACCCTAAACTGCACCGGTTTTAAAAGCAGAAATTGCTGCTCTTGCTCCTGAGCCGGCACAAATTGGTTGCATTTTCAAACCCCGAGTTGTGGTTTATGCTTTCTGTCGCGGGCGCTCCGTGCTTTGCAGGTTGCGCGGCGCCTCCGATGCAGATGCACGGCGAGGGACCCCGCGGGGCGCGAACGTGCCAGCATCCCTAAGAAACAACTTCCTGGACATGGAAATGTTTGCTTTGTCCAAACCACCCTAAGATAATTAATGAACAAAGCACTTTCTAGCAACTGTATTTTTGCTGGCAGGAGTGCACCTTGCGGCTGGTCCTGCAGCGGCGGCGGCGCAGCCTGAGTCGGTGGCTGGGACCGGAGCCGGCCGGGCAGGCACTGGCCAGGCCACGGCTGCTGCCCACGGGCACAAACAAGCCTGGCAAAGATACACGGTGAGAACAAAACTGCAGGCAGGCCCCGGGGTGCAGTATCGGAGGGATGAATGCCTAAAGCACATCAGGGACTCCGCGCCTTGCTGCGCGCTCGGGGCTGGCAGCGGAGAGCGGAGCAGGAGCGAAACCCGGCGTCTCGTAAAGCAGCATATGAATAGAGCACAAATGGATGGGGTTTTATGTCCTGTGCAATATTTTCATTGATATTTATTTTGATTTAATTTGGCTAATGTGCAGGGAGAAATGAAAGCCTGCCATACTCCTCAACATCTGATGAGGAGCTGAATACTTTTTAAAATCAGTATTCCCTCACAAGCATCAATCTTTAAGGTCTGCCCAGCAACTGTGCTGGAAAATCATGAATTACTCCATGTAAATCACAGAATGACCCTTGGAGCAGCAGATTGTTGTTTTAATGTTGAATTTTTTTCTGTTAGTATTACAGTTTCTAGTCTTTCTGCTTCAGCCTTTTTGTTCATAACTTTAATTTTCCTTTTAATGAAAGTGGAGTTTTCCACACTCTCACACCACTTCAAAGAGAGTGTTTTTTTAAAAAATATTAATAAATTGTCATGAGATTTGTTATAGAAGGGTGAAAGATGGCAATTGTCCTTATCCCTGCTTTGAGAGAGGAGAAATGCAGCCAGGAGCGATGGTCACAAATTGTAGCGTGAGGTTGGAGACCAGGGTGCAAATCTCTGCCAAAGACTTCCAGGGCGAAGTTGGGCAAGTGACATAAATCTTCCTCTGTTGTAGCTGCCATCTGCAATATGGTACAAAAAGAGCCCATTTCCTCCACAGGGATCTGAGTATAAATGCCTTAAAACTGGCGAGGGACGGCAGCGATGGCAGGGCCATGTGCAGGCTGGAGAGGGACAAAAAACAACTCCCCAAAGAGGTTAGCAGCAAATAAATCCTCTGCCTTCCCGCTGAAGCAGCTCTCCCAGAGCTTCGTGGGTCTGAATTTTGAGGGAATAAATTTGTGAGAGGATGTTAGTGTAGGTAAGGTGAGCAGGAGCCGGGGGATACCCAAAGCATCACCCCAAACCCCCCTTTGCTACACCAAGGCGTCCCCAGGGCTGCCTCCTGCTGCAGCACCGGGATTTTAATGTCCTGCTTCCCTCGCCTGTTAATAAAGGAACAAAAAGTGCTTTTGCCTCCTCAAGGGTGTTGTGAGACAAAGTTGGTAAGTGCTGAAAAGAAACCCAAACCCAAGAAGAAAGCTGGCTTTGTTGCCTTCGGGGACAGACCACTGCAGACCTTGCTCAAATTTTGCTGTAACATCTCTTGAATGAAAACGTGTTCTTCCAAAAAACCCATCAAACACGTCCTGGCTGGAAACGGCTGCCAGGGGACTGAAAGGAACCGCAGATTATAGATCCTCGAGGCTCTTGTGGCAACAAAATGTTTGTCCCGTGGATTTGAGCTGGGTCCAATGAATCCAAAAAGTGCTCGGAGCGACTGTTTAACCCCTCCTGCAGGAAAAAGGGGGGGGAAAAATGGCTAAATAAACCAAAAAAAAAGCAAAAGAAGAAACAACAGCAAGAAAACCCCTTTATATTAAAAGAATAGTAATAATATTGGGACATTGGACAGGAAAAAGAAAATTCACATCAAAGGCTAAACCTTCACCTGAATCTTAAACTGAATTGGGAAGGAAAGGAAAGAAAATTAAATTCAATTGGTCAGACCTTGTAAACTGGGCTTGGGGCTTAAAAAAATCTCCAAGGACAACAGCAGCACCAAACTCTGAATTTTCAGAGTTGGAGACGGCACTTTGAGGCACCATGCAAAGAGAGAAAGGATTGAATGAAAGATTACTGATCCTGAGTTTCTTCTACCCTGTGTCTCACTGAGCTCCACAAGAGTAAAAACAATATTTGCATATTTCAAACGTGTCTCAATATCATGATGCACATTTTGTGTTCACAGACTCCACAGGAAAATAACAATTTTTTTAATGGGAATTTTTTTTAAGTTGTTCTAAACTAGACAAAATCTAAGAACCCTAAAAAAATCTCTAGAGCAAGACTAAGACGCAATTATCACAAAAGGGAACAGAATAAGGAGTGTAGCCACAGTCTGGAATAACTGAAGCGTTAATTACTGAAAATAGTTAAAGAAATGGCTACTAGAAATAGTTAAAGAAATGGCATCTCTAACAAAATGGTGGTTTTCTGCTGTATTCCAGGCAAGCAAATATATGAGCCAACATCTGAGATGTGATGCAGAGAAAACATTGCAACTGCTTGGTTGTTTTCAGGTGCATGTTATATTTATAAAAACAGAAGTTTTATCCTTAGTTAAAAAAAAAAAAAAATACTTGTCTCTTTGAGATCTTTGGCTTCCCTTGCCTAATTTCTAGATTCAGAAAGCAATTTTTAAAAAAATATTTTACTATTTTTTATTTTCAGCTACAAATTCAGCCTCCTTGGGCTTGCATTAATTTGATGTGCATCCATCTTAATTGAAGCTGATCCATTTCAATCTTGGCAGCACATTGATAATAAGCAGGAACCAAACACCATTTGGCAAATTCCAATCCTCCAGCAAAACCAGGGAGAAAGCAGAAAACCTGAGGCCATCTCCTGGAATCAGTTCCTGGGCTGCACCTAAGTCTTCATATGTATATGATTTTATTTTATGTTTTATAGCCAAGCAGTTATCATCATAATTGTATTTGTAATTTCAAAAGTACGTTATCATACTAATGGGTGATGAGCACTCAATAGTCACAAGAAATATTAATTAAAGGAGTCCTCCCATCCTCGCAGGGAGAGTGTTCCCTAATCCCCATTATGGAAATTGGTTAAACCGAGAGAATATTTCCTTTATAGTTTCAGCTCTTCAGAAAGCCTTTGATATCCTAAGCCAAAGCAACTACCCATCAGAAACAGGGAGATGTACTTTGGTCCCCCTTGCCAGCTTTTTACTTATGTCTGCCATTTCATTTCCCCTGTAATATGGGGGTAAGTCTCAGCCAACATCTTCATTTTCATTCATTAATGAAATCATGGTAATATCCCACTTTGCACTTAGCTGTCTCCCAGGCACTTTGGAGGTGTCTGTCACCATGGTATGTATAAATATAGAGAGAGCCCTCTGCCCAAAAATGACCAGTCTGTGAAGTTTCTCAATATAAAAAAGGTCAAAGTACTACAGGACTCTATTATTATCACTTAAAACTCCACAAAGCATCAAAATTGTGAGTGAGGGAAAGCTGGAAACCACAGCCTGATATCACCGTGGCTGTCAGTGGGTTCTGCTCTCCCTCCCTGCCCTTAGCAGTTGTGATTCTCACCCAAACTTCCTTTTTTTTCCTCAAATAAAAAGTCGCTTTGTGCCATGCCAGAAGATGCTCTGCTCATCCACTGTCCTGCTGTCCTTCTGAGCTTTAATCAGCATAGGTAAACTGCGTCCCTAAATACTTTGAAAGGCAATAAAAACAAGAACATGCAAAAATTACCGCAGCTTCTACGTTCTTGAAGAGGGGGGCAAAAATGTCCTGAAAAGCTCTCTTTATTAATATGAGATGGCAAATATTTTTTGCTGTTTATTAAATCATATGAAAGGTTAATTATGGTTAGCGACTGTGGGTAGAAAACAATTCTTGGAAGATGCTTTTGTAACAACAGGTTGGCAGTATGCAGAAGCCATCTGCTTCCTGCAAATGTTAAGGTACAATCTCAAACTTGTGAGGTTAAAAATTACAGATTGCAGAGTAGTTTGGTAGAAGGAAAATCCATGTTGTGTTGATGTAAAGTTGCTCAGTCTCCTTGACACACAGCCTGGAAGGAATGCCAAGTTCCCTAAAGGACGATGTTTGGCTGGAGAGGACCCTCGCTCGGGGTATTCTGTGCTCACACTAGCACTCTACACAGCTAATTAAGTCATTTCTGTGCTGTGATTCATCTTTTTTAATAGAAGAATTGGTTTCAAATCCTGACCCATGAATAGGAGTGGATTGTGGCCATAATATTCTGCTTTCAAGTGGGGAATTCAGCTCCTCCCACGAAGGAGAATAAATAAAATCATTATCAAGGAGACGCACTCCTGAAACTTGTTGCTTCAATCCATAATGTGTGCACTTAACCACGGCTGCAAACTCTTCATAGCCAGGACTGTCTGTTAAGAAAAGAAGAGTTATCACCTTCATTTTACCTCTAGTGAGCTGGGCAAAAAGATAGGAAGCGATTAGTCTGTGAGCACAGAGGGAGGTTGTGGCTAATGGAATTAAACCCAGATTTTTCAGATCTCAGTGAAGTGCCTTAACCACAAAACCATTCTTCCTCTCTGTGGGTCAGCTGCTGTGGCTTCAGCATTTGGGTTGGGCATTTAGACAGGTTTATCTTTTTTCAGGGATCAAATTTAATTCTGCTGGATTTTCCACTTCCATGGCAAACATCATCCACTTTATCATTCCCCTCTTTACCTTGCCCAACTTTACCTGCTCCCCACCAAGGAAAGACAAATTAAACACCTCCAAGAGAAGGGATGGGGAACTTCCCCCTTCATTTTCAGCCAGATAGGGAGAAAATATTTTGGGGTTTTCAGACACTTTGACCTGAAGTGATGTCATGCAACATTCAGCCCCTTTCCTGCTCCTCTAACTTACTGACAACCTCTCCCCACACTCGTCTCTAGGAGCAGGCTGTCATCTGGCTGCTCTGTAAAAGGGCTCATTTAGGAAAAATTTCTTCTGTGAAAGGGTGGTGAGGCTTTGGAACAGGCTGCCCAGGGAAGTGATGGAATCATTATTGCTGGAAGTGTTCAAAAGGCGTGTGGATGTGGTACTTGGGGACACAGTTTGGTCGCAAACACAGTTGGACTTGATGATCTCAGAGGTCATTACCAACCAAAAGGGCTCTGTGATTTCCAAGCACTGCCAGCAATGAGACACTGAGTTGTTTACAAAGCTATAAAATAATCTGGGGCCTTGTTTCCTCTTACTCTACCCTAAACAATTCTGTCAAGGCCATGAATGTCTGCAGCAGTTTCTTCTCCAACACTGCTGTGTTTTTTAACAGAGACTTTCCAGCTAGATTATTATTTTTTTAGAGCATCCTCTAAAGTGGTTTTATCTCCTCCCTTTGGGCTAGAGCTGGAGATCCACTCCATTATCAGCACCTCCTGCCAGGAAGGACATCCTGCCATTAAAATCCCTCTGGGCAGAGGACAAAGGGGCAGAGCTGACCCCCTGGGCTCTGCTGCAGAACTCCCAGTTGTTCATCACAGCCTTGCTCCCCAGTGCTGGCAGCATCCTTTACCAGGATTGTCAGCAGCAGGACCTGTCCTGCTGGCATCATCCCCTTCTGCTGCCTCATTGCCTGTGAAACCCTGAGCTCGGGGCTGCTGGTGGGCTGCAGGTGATGGGATCTTCTATTTCTGGGCTGAAACCACTGATGGGGAAGAAGGAACCAGATCTATTAATCTCCCTGACATTTTGTCAACAGACCTGGACCTCTCCTTCTCTTCTTGTTACTCTGATCTCTTCAGTGAAACTGAAGATCATTATGGGTAATACCAGTAACATTTTCATCAGGCTTCCTGGAGTGCCCTGCAGGAGTTGGCTGCATGTGAGGGACTGAAACACACAGAAATTAGGGATGAGATATTTCAATTCCACCGAAGGGATTTGGATGCCCAGCATCCATTAAAATGAATAACAATTCCTGTCCTGCCCTAAATGGCCGGAGCCCAAATTGCTCCACGAGATGGAAACCATCTTGGTTAATGCATGGACACTTAAGCCCTCAGCATCTGACTTCACTTATATTTTATTTCCAGCAAACTTGGTTGATGATGTCCAATGAAACACTTGCACACCCGTTGTCCTCTCCCCAGCAGCTCATTGGCAGTCACTTGCCAGCTCCACCACCAGGAGAAGGTGATGAAGGTACCTAATTTGTTTGCAAGTTGGAGAATGATGTAAAAGGTTCCTCGTCCATCATGATAAAAGCTTTCAAAAAAACCCCAGACAAATGTTCCCTCCTCTCATTTTGCCCGCGCTCTGCGAGGACATTTGAAACAGAGGGAAAGTTCAGCCTAGCCATATGTACAGAGGGATGCACACAAATCACAGCTGCTGCTAATTGGATCCAGAGGTCTAATTGGTCCCTCATGGTAGCACCCTGGGCTGCTCCTGCCTCCCCTGGCCTGCCAAGGGGCTCAGCCACTCGGAGCATCGGGTCGCTCACTAAGCAGAGCAGGCATTCGGAGCCTTGCCCAACTTGAAGGGTAGATGAAGACATAAAATAACATCTAATAATATAAAATAGTGCAAAATAACATAAAATAATATAAAATAACTCCAGGTGCTTGCTTCAAGGCTAATGCCTCATCCAGAAAGCATCCCTTCACCAAAGCATTGAGAAACACCACTAAAATTGCCAGAAATAGGATATTTCCCACATCTCCTTCCTGCCCTAAGTGCAAAGCAACATGCCTGCCTGTGTTAGGGACTATTGGTCTTTGTTAACCCTTTTTAGGACCACTATGACACCATCCAACTCCACACGTGAACCCAACCATGAACTCTGGGCTTGGATGCTCCTGAGTTACATGGAACAAAGTCCTGGGGAAGTGAGGAGGAAATACCCAAAGTTCGATCTCAGGTCCATTTTAGTCCTGGAAAAGGCTCTGGGTCTTCCTTTATTATGCAAACCTCCTCAGTCAATCCTGATTTTATTAAAGTTGATTAATGGTTGCACTGCGGACAAGGACAGTTATTCCCTGACTTATGCTATGCCGTTTATGGAAGCTGTATCCTTAAATGAATTACTGCAGGGATCATTAAATTTTGACTTAAATTGGACATAGTAAGCTCATTTAAAAAAATAAAAAGCTTAGCAGGTTATATATAAACTAGAGGAAAAATTAATCTCTTCAAGCTGTCTCCCATCTCCTTCTCAAGCAGGAACCTAAAGGGCAGATTCACAAAGGGAAGTTTTAATTTGCAGGGCAAATCTTCATGAGGGCACTTAGGAGCAGCATTTGTGCAAACCCTAATTGAATTATGGGCTAAAAATTTGGACCTCTATCCTCATTCAGTTTAACAGATTTGGGGTTGGCAGTAGAAATATTGCTACCCTGGAGAAAGAAGGTGAAAACTGCCACCCTGTCCCTGTGTGGTGCCAAAGGGCTTGGTGGGAAGTGGGTGCTGCTCCCATGCCCTGCACTGGGGCAGCTGGAGGTAGAGACCTAGGGAAAAGGAATACAATTTTTTAATAGGATTACCTTAAAAAGTCACATTTAATAAAAAAAAGTTTGATGTCTTTAGGATTTAAGTACTGATTCACTGAGTGTTTTTAGAGGGTGGATGGAGATGCTGGATATGGATCTTGTTTTCTGCCTTGCAAGCATTTGAAAACAGTTCAGTTTTTGTTGATTTGGTTTGCCTTGTGTAAGACTGCTGCCATGACTCCATGTGCTGAGAATAACCACAGGAATGACCAAGGGGCCTTGTGAGGTGGTCACAGACTGGCACAGGTTTTCCAGAGAAGCTGTGGCTGCCCCTGGATCTCTGAAAGTGTCCAAGGCCAGGTGGGACACTGGGGCTTGGAGCAACCTGAAATAATGGAAGGTGACCCTGCCCATGGCAGGGGGTTGGAATGAGAAGAGCTTTAAAGTTCCTCCCAACCCAGACCATTCCATGAATATTCATTTATTAGATAAAAAGGACTGCACCTTTGCCTATGGACACATTTCCAGAATGGGAGAAAGACTACAAGGAAAAATAAGGTGATAAAGTAGGGGGGTTTAAGTAGCAGTATTCCGACCCTTCTTAACATCCAGACTGTAAACTCCAGTCACACTTATTCATCCCACCTTCCAAATCACAGTCACACCACCCTGTGGGAAAAGGTGAGCTCAGAGCATAAAGGAATTACAACTACATGCTCCCCATTTTCCATGCCTCTCTGTGTTTTAATTAAAAATCGTAATTTATTAATTTTTCACTTTGTGTCAAAATTCTCTTCACAGGGGTGATCAATGATGGACATATCTCTTGGGAAATGGAACGAGAGAAAGGAAAAATACCTTTTTTTAATGACTTTTATGCAGCAAACTCTAAAGGGCTGCAGTTTATTGCCCCTTCGTGCTGACTTGCTTGGTCATAGCAGGATTAAGTTTCTGCTCTAATCTAGGAGATTTTAAAGCATATACTAACATTAAATAAAAAAGGAAAAAGGAAAACCGGGCTATGTTTCAGATATTTGATAATCTATAAATACAGAAGCAGTGTATGCACTGCCCAAAAAAAAAGATCAACACCTCCCCGCTTTTTGCTTTCTGGCAGAGGGCTCAGCACGCAGGGGGTTCAGTCCTTTCTCTGTAACCCAGAACTGCTTTTTCTCTGGATGGAAATTTCTATTCCATCGCCATCTCGTGGCTCCCTGCGAAAACTGCTGGCTCTGCACAACATCTCCTCGCGTTGCGGGTGCTGAATTGCACCAAGGCACCTTTTAAAAGGCAACATCCACCCGAGAGACACACGGGGGACTGCAATTGATATTGTGTAGCTGGGTCTGCAGCGGGGGATTGGGAGGGGGAAATGGGGAAATTCACTTCAAACACTCAGGAGCTCATGTGGCTTTTTGCAGCCACTCACAGTCCTGTGTTACACGGAGATCATTGCCCAGTGGATTTGGGGTTTTTTTGGTGGGTCTGGGACAGATCCTAGTCCATGAGAAGGATCAGGAGGAAACTCTCCTCCAAATGATGAAAGACACCAGAGCCGTTAATTAGAGTGGAATATGTGGCATGCTTATCATAGAAGGTTTGGTTTGGAAGGGACTTGTCAAAGGTCATCTAGTCCAGCCTTCCTGCAGTAAGCAGGGACATGTTCAACTAGACCAGGTTGCTCAGACCCTCATCCAACCTGACCTTAAATATTTCCAGGGGTGAGGTATCTTATGTCTACGAAATTCTTTTTTTTTTTTTTATTTCAGTGATTTTTACAGCATGTTACTTCTTTGACTAGTTTGAGCTGCACTGAAACAATGAAGGGCAAACCCCAGATTTAGGATGGTTTTTATATTGTTACTGTGGCACTGGTTTGGGAATGTCACTTACTTCAACCTCTCCATCTGTTTCTCTTTACACAATTGTAGGCTGTTGGAAGACTACAACGGTGTCCAGTCCTGCCTTGCACCTACAGCTCATAAAAGTCCAGCAAGAACTGAGCTCTCCAATTCATTTCAAGATGTCCCAGCAGTGTCCATCCCCAGGTGAAAGAATCTCCAGGCCCTAAATTCGCTCAGTGAGGCAGGGCTGTGCAAGAGATCCCTGTGCAGATTGCAGAGGGGGATTGCTGTGATCATGGGGTTGTGGTTGCAGGCAGGGAGGAGGATGGAGGAAGAGCTGCAGAAATTATCATCAGTCTGAAAAATCTCAACATCAAGCACACCAGCAGCAGCTCTCCAGTCCAGCCCACTCTGTTGCTCTTGTCAAAATTCCCTCACCTTTATTTCATCCTGCTGGAAAAGGAGTCTTTGCAGGAGGCTGCATGTGTGCCCCTGGTTTTCCTCAGCAAGGCAAGAAGAAGGGAATGTTGAATCTCAGGCAGTGGTTGGGAAATTACCCCCCTCTAATACAAGCCAGACTCGTGGAAACCCTCCAGGTCTCAAAATCCCTCCTCGGCCCAAGCAGGACTTTGATGAAGAAAAGCAGAATAAAAGTGAACAGGAAGAAAGAGAGTTCAAACAAGCCCAAACAAGTAACAGCAGATTTTGAGAAAGCAAAGCGAGCAGCTGTGGGCAGCCCCAGCTGTTTCACTGCCCCAGAAAAAGCCAAGAAGCCATGGAAAATGCCCTGTTGTGGTGAATGCCTCAGAGATCCCCAGGTCTCTCCAAAGCCATGTGCATGTGGGCATGAGCACCATGTGCAAGGGAGGACAATGAGTAGACCTGTGAGCAGTTTTGCCAGTGAAGAGTTCTAGTGAAGTCAGTATTTTGCTCAGCTTTGGGACTTTTTGATGGCAGATTTCCCATTTTCCTGGGAAAAATCTCCTTGAAGATGTTGGCTGGTGGATTCCCACTTCACATCTCCAGGGCACGTCAGCTCTGCTGCCCTATCTTCATCCCTGCTGGGTCTCCTTCACACCCCCCGTTTGCAGCCAGTTGGAGCAAGACACACAGTCCTGTCCCCCCTTGTCTCCCCTGACCAGGTTAAGACACAAACAGGGTTTTCCTTCTTTTCCAGCATGGTGCCACAGGCTTTGTGCTGCTTCCCTCCAGCTCAAGGAATGTCAGGAGCAAAGCACTGCAGCGCTCATTTGGGCAGTGTACTGAAAGGGACATTTGGGACCTACTCTTAGGGTAGAGCAAAGGCTGTTTCAGGATCAGAAGAGGAAGGAGCAGTGGTTGGCACATAGAACACCTGCAGGTGCTTATCTATAGAATTATCAGGCATTTTAAGGTATTTGCAAGAGGTAGTTCCCAGCTTGCTTTTCACTCCCCCATGGAACAAGCCTAGAAACAAATGAGGAGCTTGTTCATTTGGACCTTGCTGAAATGAATTGCTTCCTTTATACCAGTTGCCTCTCAGAAATGTTGAGATTTAATTAATGCCTGGCTGGAAATAATGTACAGTATTGCCCTAATCTCTAATGCAGGATATCAATGCTAATGCTCAGCATAAAGAATGAGGTTTGTTGAACATGCAGCTGGAAACTTGACCACGATCCCACCAGTCTGGTGCCATCCATTGAACGACCTCAGTGCTGCTGCTAGGGGAGAGGAATCATTTGCTGATGGTTGAATTTGGGATTGTATTGTTGTGCTGAAGCTTTGCTACCAGCCAAAACAATGGTACAGCAGTGTGAGCCACAGCTTCTCCACCCTCCGTTTCACTCCAGGCCTGTAGCCAGTCCAGCTTATGTTTCCATATTATTGAAGCCACCCAAGAAGGACAAGTCTCTCCAGGCATTGATGAGCAATAAATCCATAAAATCTTCCTTACATTTAGCCTTCCCAGAAAACCTGCATAGAAAACTTCAGGAACGGGCACCCCTCTCCCAGTCCCTCCCTGGGAGTCAGGTGTCCATGTCAGGATGCTGGAGCTGCTTGGAGGGGAGTGAGGCAGCTCCTGCTCGGGAATGTTGAAGCAGGATGGCCAGAACGTGTGTGCTCACCCAGCTTTGCTCTGGAAGAGGATCACCTCCTTTTTTAGAGCAATCAAGTGGCCCATGTCTCTTGGGTCTCTTTGGTAGCACTGAGTATTCCTGAGCATCCCCAGCACCCCAGAGCTCCTGCTGCCAGCTCTCCCTTGGCTCTCACACACACAGAAGGATGCCAAGCTCTGCCCTGGCCCCATCTGCTCTGCTCTTTGTCCACACCTCCTGGAAACCACTCCTCCTCACCCTTTGCCCTAGGCTATGTATAAAAGGCTAATCCCAAAGCTGGACCTACAAAAATCATAGCTGCTGGCTTCAGGGTGGAATTTTTAACAAATGATTAAATAACCAGAGGAGAACAGCACAGTCTCGTCACTGGGCTGCTCCAAGTTCTGTAAGTGAGCCTGCATCTGATTTCTTCCTCCCCCCACCCCAGGAGGATGCAAACTGTGAGGAGTTGGGACAGGTTGATGCTTGCCAGTGTCCTTTGACAGGTTTTATCTTCATTTGCATTCTCATAGGTGAGATGAGAAACACTGGTTGGGTTTTGAATGAAAACTGTGACAGCTTCAGTACAGAATATCCAGATACATGCTCTGGGTTGTCATGTGCAGAATCCAACTGGAGAGGATCAAAGGAAAAAGGGTCTATTTTTGGTTTTGCATCTAGTAATTACTCTGAACAAATGAGCAATGCATCTGAGAAGTAATCAGCAATCTTTTTTCAGGTTTCCATCTGGTAAAATTCTTGTAGGTGCTGTAACTTCAGAATAATTTCAAGCCTGTACTTCTCACTGAAGGCTCTGAAGTTGGAGTCAACCAGAGAGTGGAAGAACACAGATTTGCTGTTTTGTCACTCATGTCCATTCAGAAAACTACTAAAGCAACACTCCTCAGGGCTGTGAACACCTACACCCAGTAGTGCTGGATGCAGTGAGTTTTAGAGTTCTAGAATATCCTGATTGGAAGGAACTCACGGGATTCCAGGAGTCCAACTCCTGGGAAAGTAAAAAGGAAAGAAAGAATGAAGGATAACTGAAAATACAGAAGAAAGAATGAATTAAGAAATAAGGAAATTAAGAAAAAAATTAAAGAAGGAAAGAAGAAAGTATTAAAGGAGTCCAACTCAAAGAGATATTTCCTTTCTCTAACTTGTGAAGTTACACCAGAGTGAGAGTTCCCTTTGCCTCTAAACCCTGTTCTGCAGTGACAGTAAAACAGCACAGTGGGGCATGGGGAGGGTTGTGAGGCTGAAGGGAAGGATGCAGGAGTCAGAGTTACACTCTGGACTTCCTACAGTTTGAGTCCTATGTGAAGGCTGGAGCCTTGCCATGTAACAATACCTAAAGAGTGAAAATCCCACCACTTCTCCATGCAGGATGGATTAGCACAGATTTGAGAACTGGTTCCTTGGGAGGCCAGTGGTGATTCTGGGGTGAATTTCCCAGCTTTCTGTGAAACTGAGGTTTCACATCATTCATGAGCAAGTTCTACCCACTGAATGGGGGTGTCACAGACCCGTGGAGTGAGTGGGAGCAGAACAGGAGACTTTGGAGCTGTCACTTTTTAGACACCAGTTATTGCAGAGTATTCTGTGCATCATTCTGAATTTAGGCTTGTTTTTGTATGCAAGCAACTGGCTGGCAAGATTGCTGTAAGTATTCCCAGTAGAGTTGTGTTGGGGAAAAAGATTCCTTTTCTTAATGGAAAATTTTGACTTTATAACTCAAAACTTGAAAATTTTAGCTGAAAACTGTAAGAGCCTTCCCCAGCGTGACTTCTTGTTTTCCAACAAAAATAAAATAGCAGAGATGGAAGTGGAAAGTTTCTGTTTTCAATCAGAAGGAAATTTTCCTTTTCTACCAGTTCAAATAGCTGGTAGTCTCTAGTCTAGCCTCTCTGCCAGCCTCCAGCTTCCCTGTTGCTCACGGATCAGTGTTTCCCAGGAGGCAGAGGAAGTTTTGCAGAGCTGAGAAAGATCTGTGCTTGGCCACATCTTTTTCTGAGCATGGACAGTGTTACTGGAGCATTTGCAGCCACATTGCCAGGGATCTCCTGGACACTGATGGAGATAAGACACCTGTGGCTGTTGAGAAATAAAAATCCGTTTCCAGGCTGTGATCAGCAACAATCTGATTTTCAATGAGAAGATGGTTTTTAGGTCAAGAAATATGGAAATATAAACGGTTTAACCCTGTGTTGTTGAAAGATTTGAGGAGCAGAAGGGATGAGGTGGTGGCTGGACTTAGCTGGGGCCGTTCAGCTCAACACCTCTGGGAGCTGGGTCCCTTTGCCTTGAAGAGCCATCTGCATTTTGGGTTTGGGGTTGGAAATGGGGACAGTGCAGGGACTGAATGAGAAAAGCTCACCCTGACTTCAGAGCAGAACTGATGGATTTGGTGGGGATGCTAAAGGAGCCCCCAGCAGTGGCGTCCTCCATCCTGGCAGTGCCATGACAACCTGAGTGTGGTGTCACTGTGGGCAAGGCACCTCCAGTGACCTTCAGAGAAAGACTTCCATTAGCTGGGGATAAACTTTTCCCCACATATCCCATCTCTGGCAAAAGCCTAGCCTGTTAAATTAAACCCATTTTGTTAAGGGTTTTAAATGCTGCTTGCCCATATGCAGAATTATGTCTTTAAAGATTAAAAAATCCAATATAAACAAAATAAATCCAGGGAGCTGAATGCATGAATCATTATTTTAGTACATATTGTCCATTCTAATCTGCAGTCCAATTGTGAAGTCATTCAAAATGCTGCTTCTCAGTAATTAGCAGGAATCTAACTCCGAGCCAATTTCTGATTAAATGTGCTTAAAATCAATAAAACATCATGAGTGATTAGAGTCACGTGTGATTAGCCCTGTCGAACAAAGCAGAATAAGTTATGGCCTCACTTTAACTTGTCAAAAAACAGAACTGGGGGTGGGAATGAGGAGGAACAGCTGATATTTCTATAAAGGGTTTTTCCAGTTCTCTGCCTCTCTCTTCGCTCCTTTAGAAAAGTGAAAGGATTGGTTTGTTGTCTGAAAATTACAGGCTGAAGGGGAAAGTTTGGGGTGGCTTTGGCTTCTCTCATGGGTTTGTTTAAGGATATGCTGGGAATGTTTTAATCCTGCCTCACAGCTATGAAGGGTTACCTGTTCCTGGCCTCACCTGTTCCCCAGCTCAGTCCTGACTATTTGCAGAAGGAAATGGCTGTATGATTTTATTTATTTATATTTTCTAGAAGAGGCACAAAGACCTCTTCTCTCTCCCTATAAAGGGAGCAATGCAATGAGATATCCCCTGTCAGTAATGAAAATAAAGAGCAACAGCTCAAGTCCAAGTGTTGATTGAGAAGCATGAGAGGGTAAAGCTGCTTGGGAGATGGTTTCTCTCCATCCTGCTGCCATGAATCTGGGGATTCACACCACTCCCACCCCGGGGTCTCCTGGATGCAAACCACCATCTCCTCCATCACTTTGGGGTCCAGCACGAGGTGCTGCTGATGGAAAGTGGCTTTTTGGGCAAGCAGCTTCTGGCAGCATGTCCCCCCATCCCGGCAGCTCGGGGCGGGGGTGGAGGCGGTGCCAGCACCCGGCTGGGAGGGAGACGGCTGAGATCTCACGTGGGGGCTGCGTGGGGTGGGAGAGCTTCTCCGGAGCTTGGAGCTTGGCAGGGCTCGCCAGCAAAGCTTCCCTTGACGTCAGGAGATGGAGAACAACACTCATTTATAGCTACAGCTCCTTCCCTTACAGCTGTGTGGCTGCATCCTCACCGGCTGGACCCTCAGAGGAAATTCCAGCTCTGTGCTGCCTCTGGACCCAGCCCTAACAGTGATGCTGCTGGGGCTGCTCTCTTCCTATCTCAGCGCAACAAAACCCACATCCACAGCCTGCTCGTGGTGGTGGGTGCAGAGGGAAGGCTTGGGAAGCATTGTCCCAGGTGTATTTCTGCTGGCAGACTGTGTATAATTATCTTGTTTTGTGGCTTATTTGAGAGGACATTGTTTAATTAATTTGTTGTAATAATAATAATAATAACTCCCAGGAAACTCCCCGTTTGCCCATGGGACAAGAGCTTGTGAGATGCAATGAGCCACCAGGGAAGGCTTAGGGAAAGGACCTACAGGGAGGTACAGGGAACCTTCTTCGAAGAGAAGTCTGCTGTGGACAACCCCACTATCCCCAAACAGCATGCCGAGTTTTGGGACGGTGTGTCTCCTAGAGGAAATGGTTGTGGAAGCTTCCAGTTGAAATGAAAATGAAAAGAAAGTTCATTAAATGGTGACTTGAGTCGAAATTAGCAGTACAGAGTCAGCAAGGGTAGGCTGTGCATCATGATGTGCTCGTGGTGGGTCAGCACTGCCAGCAGGGACAATGCACCTGGTTTGCCCTATATAAATTTCCTCTCTTTTACAGGTTTTCTTACTGCTTTTCTTGCAAGCTGCTGGTCTTTAATGGCAAGAACAGTGCTGAAACAGAGGAGCAGATCCTCAGCAGATGTCCATGGCAGTAGCTGGGTTGCCCCCAAATTACAGCAGCTGAGTCCCAGAGTCTGCTGTGCTCCGAGACATAAATCACCCTGCACTGACCTCCTGGATGCAGCCTCAACGTGGGACCATCTGTGCTCATCCCTGGTGCCACGGCGTGTGTGGGGAGATCTGCTGCTCGAGGTGATGGGAGTCAGGAACATCCAACACAGGGTGCTGAATAAAACCCAGGCCTGGACGTGGGAATTACATAAATCAGCTAATTATTCCTGTCCCTGAGCCCCCTGTGCAGTTTGGTGTCTGAGCTGGGGTTTTTTGCTTTTCTCCAAAGCAGCTGGAGATGGGATGTTGAACATGGTGTGTTATTGCTCCTAATGGTATTAAAGAAAAACATCTCAAGTGCTGGTTGGCATGTTTTGAATGTGTGTGAGGGTAAAGTGAGTGCCAGATTTGGAGTGGGGAAGACTTTTTCCTCCAGATCAGATTAGCAGGAGTTGTTGGGGGAGTGAAGCAGTGAAGCAGGATCTTGAGGGGAGCACTGGATAGAATCTCTCTCTTGGACTTCATTTGGCATTTTCACTGAACAACTCCCCACTACAGAAGACCAGAGCCTTTGGTGGTTCCTTTTCTCTCTTCCTTTCGTGTTACTATTTGTGGCTTTATTTATTTGTACTAAAAGCCTTAAGCTCGTTATGGCATGTTTGCAAGTGTTTCTGTGGCTTGTGTTGAGTGAGTGTATGCAGAGCAGTTGTTCCCTGGACTTTTGGATTAATGTTTGTCATATGATTGCCTGTGATTTCATGACCTCTGTGGCTGAAGTGAGCCCTGTGGGATTTTTTATGTATGTGCAATTTAGCTTTTAATTAAGGCCTTGTTATCCAGAGAGTTGCAGCTTGGTTGGCTCACACGCCCCAAAGTTCTCCTGGCTTGATACTGAAGTAAGGTAGCCCATATTTGGAAATATTCAGCTCATTTCTCTTGTTTCAGTTTTCCAAGCTGTTTGAATTAATCTTCAGTCTTCTCTTCCAATGTTTACTGAAGAACAGCAGTTTTTTTTAACACTCCCTTGTATCACACAGTGTGATCAGCCCAGCTCAGACAATGTGCTTTCATGCTGGGGTCTGTTGCTCATTTAGCAGTCTACAAACTCCTAATGAAGTGCAGATGCATTGGGGAAGATCTTCCCTCCACGGATGAGCCCAGGATTGGGCTGTGCTGAGGAGCCACAGTGTACAATTCACAGAAGTCACTTGCAGACATTGTAGAGAGAGTAGTTTTACTTTTATTTATCTTCCCATTTACTCCTCTTTTTCTTTGCTGAATGGCTCATCAGGTCCCTGTGTTTAACTCTTAAAATGCATACTATACTTGGGCATAAAATCTGTCTTTTTGCAGGAACTCGAGTGGTTTCTCTTGGTGCAAGTTTTGGGTGCTCAGGCTGCCTCATGTGCAGAGAATTGATTTCCAGAGTGGACTTCCTTTGCATGCACCATCTCCCTCAGCTGTCTCTAGGATACCCAAAGAACTGGGAGCTTTGACAGATGCCTGGCTGCAGATTGATTCCAGATGACCAGAGCAGATAGGTACCAAACCCTTTCCCTCTTCCTCCTGCTGCTCCCCAAAGCAGGAATTTACTTGACAGCAAGTTCTCAAGATGCTATCACACTCAGCTCTTTTAATACAGTAACCTAAAGATTACTATTAGCAGGTTTTCACACATCTGTTTTGGAGTCACTTAGCAGAAGGGCAGCTCAAGCTGGATTTTATGGCTGCAGTTCAGAATGTAATTCTGGATAATCATATGCCATCTCTATGAAGAAGTAGCAGAGGTGCCTCCCACATCTGAATTTCCATCCTAGGCCAAATTTTGACAACCAGAAGGTGTTGAAATATTTGTAGCCAATGTTTTTATTGATAAAATGCATGTTTGTAAAATCAGGATCCAGTTCTGAGCTCAGATTTGGTGCATATTTCAATTTCTTTGTATGTTAGGTGGGTTCCAGCATCTCCATCCTGGCCCAGTTTTAATGGTTTAGTGTCTCGTTCCTGGAGAGTGCTTTTCACTGGCGCCTCTGATTTAAAACTGTTGATTTTAGCCTCCCATTTTTGCATGAGCTCAGCAGTGAGATGTTGACCTGGGTGCTGCACTAATCTAATAATCTTTAGAAATCGTTCTGGGGTGTTTAATATTCACACGGTGGCCAAACTCCGAGTTCAGTCAGTCGTAATCATCACACTGGAGCACGGTCAAGATGCAAAGTTTGGCCTGGACCCTGTGGCCATCTGGTTGCAGGGAAACCAGCTGCCTCTTGAGCTAAAAATGTCCTTCATCCATCATGATAAATCCCCTTTTCTACCAACCAGCCTTCCTTCTGTAGCCTGCCTCCCTGCGTGTAAATGGCCAAACTCTTCAAACAGGGTTGTCAATGGTATTTTAGGTTTCACGTGGCCTCTTGGAGAAAACTCACACCAGATACCCTGGCAATAATTGGGGGTGGATCTGCCAGACCTTGCAGAAATCCATGACCAGGTACATGAACCTTGGTGGTATCACCTGGGAAGGCAGGTGCCTGTGAATCATGTGAGCCAAGGGGTGTGGAAAAGCACCTGTGAGGGGACAGGATTCTCCCAAAGGAAAGGCACATTCAGAGCACTTTTAAATTTTATTTTTATAATGGGGGATAAGAGTTGTGCCTCCTGACATTGACTTCTCCCCTGGTTACTAACTGAGAAAAAGATATGCTGGTGAGGCAGGAATTAACCCCCACTAAGTTCAGATGCCTCAAGTAGCTCAGATAAATCATTTATTTAGTCACTCATATCTCTCCATTGATGCTAAAGGGAATCTAGAGCACCAGCTCCAATGTAGACATCAACCCTGGAGACATCTAACATCCGGGGAGATGCGAATCTCAGCTGGGCTGCCTCTGCCTCTAAGCTTGAACACGAGAAAAGAGAAGCCAGGCTGAAAGCAAAGGCAGTTAGAGACATAAACCAGATGCAAAATGTCAAGAAAGATAAAAGCCACGAGATGGCCCATGGTCCTGAGAAGCCAAGGGCACCCATCTGAAAATGAAGTTGCAAAACAAGAAAGCAGCAGAGAGAAAGGCAGGCTTGGACCAGTGCAGGAAGAGAAAAATTTCCTTTCAACACCGAAAGTAACAGTTTCTAAAATCCACCTTCTCTATCCCTCACAAAATGTAAATGCTAGTAGTTACCCCAGTGAAAATCTGGAGCAGTTTTGTGGTAGTAAGTAGCAGATTCTTGGCTACTGAAGCCTCAGTGTGGCAGATGGGTTTTTTGGAAAATGACACTTGCGCAGCCCAGCTGGTAACCACAGCTGAGATCTCCCTACTGGAGATCTTAGAAGTCAACGGCTGCATCGGCTTTGATTTCACTGCAAGCAGTGGCTGGGCTGCTGGAAATTGCACCCAGGCGTGAGGTGGAGAGGTCAGACTTGGCCAGCAGTTCCCAGGGTGATAGCTGACCTGTTTCAGGCAATCCAGGCAGTTCCCTGCTTACCAGGAGAAATGCCTGTGTTAACTGTGATATTGCTGGAACCTCTGGCAGATAATTTTTGCCTTTTTAGGTGAGCTATTAAAAATGTTTCCTCCTCTGGGTTTGGGCGATATTTTTGGCTGAGGGTTGAGCACGTCTTTCTGTCACTGCCCAAGGCCTCCTGCTTTGGAAAGGCCAATCTGCTGCCATCCTGCCACTAAACCAAGCCAGGAAGCAGGCATTTTCCACCCCCCCAGCAGGAGAGATTGGCATTTGGAAAGAGTTCCCTTCTGAATCACACAAGAAACTTGGACTATTAAACAATCTTATTGAATAAAAGGATAGTGGATTGTTTTGTCTCACATGTGGCAAAATGAAAAGCAGTCAACAATTTGCCTGAAAAGTAAACAATACAGCATGGGGGAGCTCTGCTGAAGCTCTTGTTGAAATCTTCATGCTCCCAGAAAGTTTGGAAGCAGTGTTATTTTCAGATGGAGGGGGGCAAGTGTGTGGCACATCTGACCAGCTGCACTTGCTTCTGACTCAGAAACATGAGCTGAGTTTTAACTTGATCTCTGCTGAACGCTGGGTATTGTTCCCCCAGTACTTTGTATTTCAAGTGTTTCTTGCACCAGGTCTCCCTGTACCCAACAATAAATGGAGGGACCTCCAAAGTGTTTTCAGCGTCACCTGCAAACAGGTTTTTGTATTTTAACTTTCCTTGAGATGAAGAAAGCACAGCTTGCTTTGTACCATCTGATCTGACTGCTATTTAACCCTCCTTTTCCAATAGTTTCTGTGTTCTCAAACTTTGTCTCTAAAACTTACTTTTTGTGCCCATGCCATATGCACACCCACCTGGATGTGTTATGTGCTATGTTATGTTTTATGCTGTGCTAAGTGCTATGCACACACACCTAACCATGATGTGTTATAAGTAGAGATAGCTGTGGATTTTCCATCCTGTCATCTTCCAACTGAAAAAGTACATTCGAAAACATCATGTTTTGCTGTTGAAAAATAGAAATCCTTTCCCCCTGGATGAACAGCCCCAAATAACGCCATCGTTGGGAAAATTGAAATTAAATATTTCATATGGGGATGGATTGATTGTAATTAGAGTATATGCAATGTTTCAGACAAATGTTTTCTTTTTCATCCTTTCAACCAAGTGTTGAACTGCTCTTGCCAGTGGTGAAACCAAGGAAAATGAGAACCCTGGTTCAGCCCTGAACTTTCTCAAGGGAGATGAACTCTCCCTTCACATGGGGTGCAGTGGTCATTGCACCATTAGGAATGTTGAAAGTGGTGTCTGGCTGCGGCCACAGACCTACAGGAGAGGAAAAACTCCTGATTTCAAGACTGAAATTTGATGTTTTACATCATTGCTGCCAGAGAAAGAGGCAGTGCTGGGCTGCTCCTGAAGGTTTGGGTCCATGAGATATATCCCATTGCCTGTGGGAACACTGGAAGAGGTCTTTGGTTTGCCAAAATAGCCTCTGTGAGTGTTTTTGGGGAGGGGATGGGTTGCAGGGGGAATTGTCAATTTCTGTCTCAGGAGGGACTAAAAATGTGACTTTGGGTAATTCCACTCTCAGTGGAAGGCACAGAGTCAAGCTGTTGATGAAGAAGTTGTTTGGTACATGGCTGGTCTGAGTTTATATTGATCTCTACAAAAAGGCAAGGGAAGTACTTGTTCTTTTAAAATGTAATTATAGAAATCATTGCTGTCCAGTCAGCAACTGGAGAACAGCACTGGTGATTCTGCTTTGCTTTCAGAGCCCTAAAGCACTTTGAAACACAGAGTGGTCCTGCTTCTACCTGTAGGAGTTCCCAGTTACCCTCCAAGGCAGGAGCTATTTAGATTATTTAATTTTCACAAAGGAGATTAGTTGATTGGTATGGAGGAGGGGTTGTTTGATTTGTTGATTTTTTTTCCCCTATAAATAATTTTCTTTTTTTCATCTAGGCATGGTGGAAAAGGGAAATTATCTATTCCATAGCTACAGGCTTGTCTATGATCTAGCTATGTCCTCAGGAAATTGCCTCAGCTTTCAGAAGTATCTATTATAGAGAAAACACAACATTACAGCAGTTTTGCAGTATTTAAAGGGCAGAAGCACCTAAGCTATTGCTCCCCTGACTTCTGTTTCCAATGAGTGAAAATTATCTTACAGACAGAATATTGCTGATCACCAAACAGTGCAGAATTGTTGTCTGATTCCCATTCTCTAACAGGGATGCACCAAAAATAGAAACAGCTGCATCTTTCAATTGAGTGAAATTTGAATAATGTTGCTGTGCTGGAAATAAAATGGAAAAGCCACATGGAGTGAGGGGTTTGATCTGGTAGATG
The DNA here is from genome assembly GCA_013400515.1 of Erpornis zantholeuca. Lineage (NCBI taxonomy): Eukaryota > Metazoa > Chordata > Aves > Passeriformes > Timaliidae > Erpornis > Erpornis zantholeuca. The sequence goes on from VZTN01000268.1 coordinate 829,384, forward strand.
CAAATGAGACCAAATTTCAGTTTTCTGTAGCATTTCTAATTCTAGATTTTCTGTGACCCAAACCTCAGGAACATTTTAATCTGAGTTCCAGTTTTGTATAAAGACTGCAACACTGGCACAAAGGTTTACCTGACACTGCTCAAGGAGTGTTCTCACCAGCTGATGCTGGCAGTGGACAGGTGTAGCAGGCCAGTGACTGCCAGATGATCTCAATGAGATGTTAGATCAAGAAATTAGGACAGCTGCTTTTCTTCCTTAATCCTGTTCATTTTACAGGTTTTAATAAATTTACCAAAATTAGTAGAATTTTTCCAAAACTACAGTTTTAAAATGCCAGCTATTCGAGAACACCTGCAAGCTGTAGTTCTGGGGGCTTACACACCTCTCTTACATAGGAATATAAGGAAAGTAGCCCCAAACCCCAGGCCCTTCCATGGTGCTGTTCTGTGCTGTCCTTGCCTGTAAGGCTGAGCCTGCAGGTGTTACTTTGCATGGATGTTGGACCAGCTATAGGTCCCTGGCACGCAGCAAAGCTGTTATTTTGTAAACAAATTCTTCTGAAACAGTCGAGCTGAAAGCAATTTCTGCACATGGAAATGGATGAACTAAGTGGTTTGGGTCTTGCAGTACTTAAATATCTTCAAAGACCCAGGTCCTGGAGCAGGACAGATTGTGGTGACTGCCCAACATGTGGCTGTGACACCAGTGCACCTTGCTGTGCTCCACAGGAGACAACAGGCAGGGAAACAGCTTTCCATCCTACTGCAATGCCCTGCCAGAGCGGGTTTGTTCCTCCAAGGCTGCCTAGGACCGTTTGGAAGGCTTTGGAGAACCCTTCTTACTTGGTTTGTTGTCACCCCACGGGATCACACCTGTGTTGCTCCCACCCTCCTGTTCCTCTCAGTTTCTGTGGGTCCCCAGGGCCTCCCAAAGGTTGTCCCTCTGCAACATTTACATCTTTCACATATTTGGGCTCATTTGTCATGTCCCTTGCTTTACTCGGTGCACGGTGATGCATATTTACTAATTCTAACATTTCCTCGTTAGTCATTCCCTCCAGGCCCATTAATCACTATAAATTCCCAAACGAGAGGCTGCAGTACATCGTTCCTTCCAACAGACAGCTGACACGTAGTAATTAGGCAGCTGAACATAAAAATAATGAGGCTGAGGCTCCCGCAGATCTCCTTCCCCCTCCCGGCACCTCGGGGGCAGCCTCTCTGCAGCCACCACTGCACAAGCTGCTCCCCAGCACGGATGTGCCTGTTTCCCTCTCTTTACCCCCCAAACCTGCTCTCTGATCCATTGGAGAGGTACCCAGGCATTTAGCTTCCTGACTTCTGGCGGTATTTTTCCATGCATCACATCAACACACACTGAATTATTTAATCTCTCTGCCTCCCCTGTTTCCCCCGTCATGCAGGGACTGGTCCAGCTCCCGTTGTTCATCTCTACCTGCTGCTCCAGAAAATCCTCGTGCCAAGCTGCCCTGCCAGTTTGCCGCAGCCTCTCTAACTCAGAGCACACTCTTGGAAATAAATGCATCTTCTGACAATGGCTTCACTCCCTGAAATAAAGAGTGTGATTCAGGCAGGGGTTTGACTGCCATGAGCAACGCAGAAATGGTCTGAGAGACCAAAAGGCTCTTTGTGTCCAGACTAATTTCCCTGTTTTCTTGTATTCTCCCTCCTTTGCACAGTTAGGGAGCAGTTTTAAGAAGCAGTTCTGCAGTCTTTTTTCCTTTTTTTTTTCCTGTGGTGATCACTTTTGTTTGCCACAGAAATACCTTGGAAACGGAGTGCCCATGGAGAGGGACACAGCACCATCCACTCCAAATTACACTGCTGTGTCCAGCATCACTGGCCAAACTGGAGTTAATGAGAATTAGGAAGAAACTTCCCCTGCAGCTCTTTTTTCCTCTCCTGCTCCTTTCTGAAGCAATGTGTCTTGGCTGCATTTGGCTTAAAAAGACCCTTGATCTGCTTTGTTTATGGTAATTTCTTTATTCCTGAGAGAGAGAGAGGGAAGGCAGCACCGAACTGATATTGTTCTGGGACTGCAGATGGGCAGATGGTTTGAAAAAACGATTGCAAGATTTCACTTGCACTCTGGGCCTGTCTTTCACATTTGGGTGCAAAGACCAAGTTTTGTCTTCTGTCACGGGGAGCCTAATTTAGATTGCCTAAAACTTGAAATCAGTTTGAAGACAAATCCCCAAGGTCAACAACTCCACAGATTTGGAGGTTAAGGAATTGAGGTTAAGAACTGACAAACGAGGAAGCCGAGGCAAGATTATGGAAATGAGGATCTGTAGCAAATTCTCTCTTGTTTCCCCCTTGTAACCTCCTAATGACATTAGTGCCTGTCTTTGACAGTCCCTTCTCAAAGGGGAACTTACTTGAGTGCTAAAGACGCTTTTATGAGTCCCAGAGACACACACAGGAAAACGTGGGCAAATCTGCTAAGACCCAGATATGGGACACAGTCCTTAAAAGCCCTGTGCCGACTTAAAAGAAATGACCTGAAATAAGGGAGACAACAAAACACACTTGGCAGCTGGGTCCCCACCACTGCATCCCCATCCCAGACCCTGTGCTGAAAGCAAACATCCTTTTTTACCTCCACGCTGCTGAATGCACTCTCTTAAAAATTCAATCTTCGCATCTCCCTGGTGAGCTGGAGCACTTCTACTGTCCCTTCTCGCAGCTGTGAAGCTGTGATTCAGAGGGATTGCAGCCAACACCATAAACCAGCACCTATTAACACTGTCCAGCCCAAACCACCATCTCCCCAGCCCTCAGACAAACTTAGCATTTTTTGTAATGCATTTTTCTGTTGCTTATCCCAGCACTGCTCAGTGGTTGCTGAACCCATTTACTCCAGGGAGAGTTTCTGGACACCTGGTCCATGGCTGGGAATTTTTTTTTCTGTAAGTACCTCACTCTTGTTCAACAAGGAACACTGTGTGAAGCTGGGGCTGGATTTGTCTCTGCAGGTGGTGGTTCTTTGGCTAAAACACAAGACCCATGTTTTCCTGCAAGGCTGTGTCTCACCCCAAGCATTGCAGCTGGGTTGCTGCAAGAGAGGTTTCTCCCTAGAGTCAGTGTAACATCAAACCTTTCCTCCCTCTTTTTCTTTTAATCACCTCCTCTAAAACTACTCAGAGAGCTGCTCAAGAACTGGATGGGTAGGAGGCATTTAATGGAGATGCCTTTACTTCCCCATCGAGCTGGAGAACTGAGCCATGGTGCTCCCTCCTCCCCTTCTTGTCTGTAGGGCTTTTCTAACAGTGCTGGTGAGCTCAAGCCCATTTTTTCCCTGTGATTAGATGGCAGAAAGCAAGGTGAACTTGCTCCTTTTCCTTTAATATATGAGCCAGCTATGGTTAATGAAAAGATGAAAGGTTATTTTTAACTGTAGGGTGAGTAAGATATAGCTTAAAGGGGAGCAAAGTATCCCTGAGGAGCATGGCATTAAGAATAGATACATAATGTACATGGCTGTTTGGGAAGCACCTCATTCACCTGTCTAAAGGACCTGCCATCCTATTGATCTCAGATGGATGAATTTATGGCCTTGTTATAAATTTCCTGATGCCTCAACTTCCTAACATTGAAACATTCATTCGGAGTAGCTATGGCTTTACAAATAGATTATTTTTTTTTCAGAAATAGAGTTTTTCCATCTGTTTGTTCCATTTTCCCATCTGTTCCTCCAGCCTCTTAGTCTTGTTCAACCTGTTTACAAAGATTGCCTTTAAGTGAATATGTATATATATATTTTTTAAAATTTATTTATATATATTACTCCTTTTTCTATTCCAGGACAATTGTTTCTTTCACAGTGTTTTGGTTTGTTCATAAACTGCCTCTCTGAACTTTTCTGGGCACTTTTTTTTGCTAATCCATTTACCTTTCCAATATGCATTTTTAATCCTTCGATGTGCTCGTTACTCTTTGAGGCCACCAGGAATTCTTGCCAGATGCAGGGTGATCACTGTGATAGGGCTAGACCATGAGCTGCAGCCACATCCCAGTGAGACAGCCAGAAGATGCCATGGATCTGGCATTGTGGTGTCCAGCTGGGTACCAGGAAGGTTTGTGACACCAGGGCAGCTCACAGCCCAGCTCTCATGCCCTCCACCACAATGTCAGTCAGCACCTGCTCAGGAGCATTTTCTGCTTTCATGACCCTGGTGAAGGTGGTCTTGTGGCACCTCCCAAGGCTCTGCTTTCACTGAAGAACCTCTAGTATCTCCTGAGTAGTGAATAGGTGGATATGAAGGTACCCAATGCAGTCCCCAGCCTGACCAATCTGGAAAAAATTCCCTGGAATCAGTGGCCAATGTTGTATTACAGTTAGATCAGGAGCTGGACTGGATTTGCCTCTGTATTTGTCTAAGAGGCACAAGTAAGCACCCTCTGAGAAGGGATCATTTCTACTACAAAAAGAGAGCAAATCTGAGTCTCTCCAGGCCACCCAAAAAGTGATTTTTGATTTGTCAAAATAATCCTTTAAACAGAGGAATTGAGAGCTTGGAAGATATCCAAAAATGTGTTAATCTACACTTTTTTAATTTCTCTTTTTATGTAAGGGATGGGGAGAACTAATAATAAGCTTGTAAATCATGTGGTTAAGTTTAAAGAAAAATGCTTTGGGAAAGTTTTCTAGCCTTCTGCAAGACATTTTGTTTTTATTCCTTCTGTCTCCGCAAGACTTTTGCCTTCTACCGTTTGCCAGCAGGATTGGAAAAATTCTACTGGTCCTGTCATCACAAGGGACGCTCGTGGAATTGTTTTATTGTTGCCCTTCTCCTGGTAGGATGAGATCAGTCCCTTCATTTAGCTGAAGACAAGGCATCTTCTCTCTCGTTCCAGATGTGCTAAGCTGCTTGTAAACAACGAGGGCTTTTGTCATACTGTCGGGTGTTCGTGAGCCTTTGAGGATTGCTGTGCTCCACCTTTCAGGTAAAAGGGCTCACAGGAAACCTTTGGGGCAGAGGAGACCCCAGTTATCGGTTTCCATGCAGGAGGATTTTCCCAGGAGGACTCACAGCACTGCCCTTCCAAGATTAAAGACGCTGGTGACCTTTTTAAAGGTTTATCAAGAGCATTTTGCTAAGATGTGTTGGAGAGGGGGGAGCAGCTTTTTGCAGCAGCTCCTCCTCTTGGTCTTGGTGGTATCTTTATTTTAGGGTGCTCTTAAGGTCACTAAGCAGAAATGAGCTATAAATTTACCTCCAAGGGCAGCTGTTTGGGCCACGGGATTTTAGGCACAAGAAGCCAGTCCTGCGTGTTTTGTCCCAAGCCCAAGGCTTTACCTACCAGCTCAGCACAGAAAGTTTGTCCATTACCAACCTGTGTCGGTTTGGTTCCCTTTGTTCCCAGAAAACAAAGGCTCTGTGTTCACAGCTAAATCCCCCCATCCAAGCGTTTCCTGTAACAAAACAAAAGCCTGCTAAATAGGAACGTTTCTCCCTCTGGGAAGCGATGCATTCCCTCACGTTCACGGTATGCAATATTCTCTTAGTTCACTGATTTTGTTACTTTTTACAGTTCAGTTTCCATACGCTGCTGCTCACGTGTGGTGCCAATGCTGCTGGTGATGAATTTCTTGCAGAGCTGACTTGAGCAATGTCTCTCTGTAGTAATCATTTTCTGTCTCCCCAGCGTTTAGCTGAGTACATTGTCTCCAAGACCTTTCACCAAGCATCCATCAGCAAGGAGTTCAAGCTAAGCAAGACATTACCCCGTTCCAGAGGATGAGCAAATCCCATGCCTACGCTGTAACTAATTATTTCTATTGGCTGATTGTTTTTTAATGTATCTGTTTTACAGGTAAACAGATTTATCTTAGGAAGGCATGGGTAATAATGGTGCTGGGGGGGTTTATTTGTTGCCTTCCATCAGAGACTGAAAAGCTGCATGCTGAAATAGGTGTCATTTAGCTGTACCCTTGATTTCTGTACTTAGGCAGAATGGGCATCTGGGATTGCTGGGCAAGATTGGGAAAGCCTGAAAAACTTATGGAGCCTTCTAACAAGACTCCATAAATGGATGATATAAACCATGTGGTCTCCAGTCCCAACTCCTCATGAACCTCCCCTCAATAAAATAGAACTTTTTGTAATTGTCAGTCTCCCTGGAGAAGCCAATATCTGGTGCAAGGAGCATGGATCCCACATGCAGACAGCACAAGTACATCAGCCATTTGTGATGTTCCACTCACCCTCCTGATCCCGGGTGCAAATCTGATCATGGATGTCTTGCAATCATCTCAGCAACTGCTCTGGCAACAGTGATGCTGTTTGTACAGTGGTTGTTTTGCAGAAACACTCAGAAATGTCTCAGAGCACACAACCCATGGATCAAGGAGATCCAAAAATCAGTGCTTGACCTAAAGTGCTTAAGACTGAAACACCAGAAGGGTGGGTGGAAGCACAGGAGACCGAAAAGCTCTGTTCACTGGTACAATTTGGATGAAATCAGGGTATTGCAATAAGGGAATGGGTCCTGAATAGCCATTTCAGGCTTACAAATTAGGGAAAGGGAAAGTTAAAATTCTTGGAGGGAGATGTCACATACATACATGGTAAGGTAAAACCATAGGCAGAGAGCACTGCCTGAGTTATGTCCTTGTCCACACCACTCCTGCATGTGTTTTAACTTGTCTTCAAAGAAATGTGGTTTTAAAACAAAAAAATCTATGGCTAGAGGAACTCAAGAGTGGCAGTGGCTGCCTTCAGTCCATCACTACCAACCTTGGAGACCTGAGCCAGTGTGAACCCACCTGGACCACCAAGCACTCACCAGTGTCCATACATAACCAACCTGCTCAGGTAAAATGTGGCTCCCTCATTGCTGGACTTCTCTCTTTGGAAAAACCCTTCTTTTTCTTTCCACCACTGGCCAAAAAAAAAAAAAAAAAAAAAAAAAGCAGCTTTCAGTGTGAATTTTACCAGGGCCAGGTTTTCCTGCCTGCCCTCCCAGGGCTGCGAGAAGAAGGAAGACCTTTACCTGCTGCTCGCTGCGGGGCAGGGGGCACCACGAAGGAAACAGGACCCAGCCGTCTGGCAGCAGCTTTTTTCGGCTGGATTTCGGCTCGCCTGCCGGGCTGGGGTTGCAGCTGGCTGGCCTGATCTCCTTCCCTCCCACCGGCTCTCACTGGGAGCAGAACATGCCTTCTCCTGCTGATTTCTGCTTGCCATATTGATTGCAGCAGGGTATAATGGAGACAAGTCAGGCAGAAAGCCAGCCACCCTTGGGAATGATTAAAGAGCAAGCAGAAAAGGATAGAAGTGAAGAAAAACAGGCTGACACTTAGGACGTGGTGGATTTGGAGCAAATTATGCCCTTTTCCCCACCTCACCCCCACGAGGTGCCTGGGACGGTTCAGCGGCACCTCTATTTCAGCTCTGCCCAAAAGAAGCATCATATCGACCCCCATGAACGCGGGGAACAAAATCCCCAGAACGTGTACAATATCCCTATTGTGCATGGATTTGCAGCCTGATTATTCAGAGCATAGCCAAGGAAAGGTAAGGCTATGACCCATTGTTTTCCTGCGATCAATTGAATACTGTCATTTGCATTTAAAACGCTCTGAATTCGCACTGTCAATATGCCAAACAGCTGCTCTAGCTTTTCAGCATTCCATGGTGACAATCACACTATCATACATCATTGGCACCAGGATTTGCAATACTCTCAGTGTCAAAATTTTGTGGGTTTTTTTTTAAGAGGGAAAAAAAAAAAAAAATCCTCCCCTCCCCCCAAAATACCCAAACCTGTGAAAAATCCACTTTTAAAATGATGGCGTTGGATGCTGCTAAGCAGGCCTTCACAGATGCCAACATATCAAAATTCATCTCTTTTCTTCCTCTCCTACAATTAAAAGGTAGTTAAGAAAGAGGCTGTTCCTGATAGACCCACCTTCTGTTTTCTCCTTTGTATGCGTATTATTCATTAGCAGTCTAATAAGAGTTTCAAAATGCTCTGTGCCTCTGCCAGCAGGGCATATGTATGTGGACATGTGCTTGTGACAGATAAGTACATAAACAGCATATTGGCACCAGAAAGACATCTGTGCCTAGAAAAACGCTTGTGATATGTACATAAATGACATTTTAGCTCTAGTCAAGTCCTTGTGGCTTTGAGAGGAATATGTGACTGTACTCTTCTCTGTGAATACTGAAAAGGTGCGCCTTAGACGGGAGAGTATTCCGGAGGTTTACGGGGAGCTGGAGGACGCGGAACAGCCCGGGTTGCAGCCCCGGCGCTGCCAGGGTGCGGCAGACGGTGGCAGAGCCGTGCCGGGGGAGGGTGGGCACTGCCTCTGGAGCTGCCGCGGGCGCGGCCCCTCGGGGGGAGCACCCGGCACCCCCAAATCCCAGTCGGTGCCTCCGTCCGGGATGTGCCTGCGGGGCGGCGCTGGCAACGGCGGCGCAGCTCCTGGATGTGAAGGGAATAAAATGTTGGACCGAAAATCCAGGGGTGATCCAGGGTCGGGGAGCACAGGGAGGGCTCCCTCCAGCGCTTTCTGCTACCTTCATTTGATTTTCTGGCTGACAGGTCTGAGTGTAATCCCTTCACAACTGGCTTCTGCAGCAGAAAAGGGACGTTTTGGACTGTTACAGAAGGGGACTGAGCATCCCATCTTCTGGGATCCTTCCCAGATGGCACAGCTGGACACTGTAGGTCTGCTCACAACACTTGGTTTAGGCTTCTAATGCTTCTGTTTGCCCATTCCTCATGACAGCTCTCTGCCTTACAGCTCTAATGAGCACTGGAAATGTTTTTGTGGTCGGGAGACTACAAGTGAGAGGTCTATGGTCCCAGGAAATCTTAGAGATTACTTGCACCTAGTCTGGGTGAGGGAGGACAGACTCCAGACAAAATTGGAGGCACTTTAGTATTTACCACACACACAGAGCAGTAAATATGGACTTGGCTTCCTCATTCTGGGCATGGAAGTTGAAGTCTTGGATATATGGGAGCCCTTATGTCTCAGTGAAATCACCCCACGTGGGGAACTTCAGCCTAAGAAATGAGTTAAACCATGTCTTTCCTGAGTTTACTCCAGGAGGTTTGAGTGCCCCAGAACTCTCCATTCCTGTCTTTCTGAAATTACAAGTCTCCCGTAGATTTCATTTGATCCAGTAAAGTAAATCCTGAAAGGAAATGAGTGTCCAAAGCTGTCATTGGCTCCAGGTTCATGAAGACTCACATGGGCTGGACCATGAAACAGCAGCTGCACCTGCATGAAAACCTTCTGGGATGTGGCCTTAAGACAGACATCAGGGCGGTCACTGCTGTTCAAGAGCTTGTCCGTGGTGAAAATGGCCTCACTTCCTTATGTTCTGATATAAAGAGGAGAGAAACAGCAAAATATTCCTTGTTGGAAATCAGGATGGGTCCTTGGACTTCACTGGAGCCTGTTTGTTGTTGTGACCTGAGCACACCGCTCCCCAGGTGGGTGGGAGTCTCACACCTTCAACGTGATGGATGGAACAACAGTGGTGGATGAGCTGTTACTTGCCTGAAAAAAAGTGTTTTGGGGGAAAATTGTCTCCAGTCATTCTCATTTTGCATGTGATTTTTCCTACATATGTTTCTAATCATTAAGAAATTCTGTAGCTTAAATAATGCTCTGAAAGTACGGTAACTGTTGGACTACATTCTGTTGTAACCTTATTGAATTTCACTTCTCTGGAAAAAATAATGGGATACTATATCTTGAAAAACAAATGGTAATTGCATTTTTAACAGAATGTTTCTCTTTGTGTTTCAAAACCTTCTGCACACAGTTAGACATCTAGCCAGGGAAGAAGGTACAAAGCATATGGGCCAATTTCTGTCTGTTGGCTGTTCAAGATGCCTTAATATTCAGGCAGTGATGTGTGTGTGTCCATGCAATATGGTACAGTTTATCTACATGGTATCCTTGAGCTCAGGTGAGGTGGTCAAAAGCTGTGAACTGGGATCAGGGGAGGTATTCAAGGAGAAATTGGGAGGAGGTGGGTCTACATCCTACCAGATGTGTGGGTGCACATCCTTTTATGAATTCAAACTGGTTACTTGATCTGCAGAAGATCCATGTTCCAGCATTCATTGTGCTGACCAGAGGAACAGGTTTATCCTGCAGGTGGCCAGGATCTTACAGATAAGGATCTTGTCAACACTGCAGAGATTGGAGTTGTCCAACAACCTTTTCACTGCCCATGTTCCACAGCGATGTGACTTCCTCAGTACTTTGGGGATTTGCACATCACCATGTGCTGAGACCTGGGTTGATTAAAGCCTGGGACCCAAAATAGCATCGTCACAGTTCAGTAACATGCTGGTGTTATTGTCTGCTGAGGTTAGGAAAGCCCTGGTAATACTGCAAGTCTCTTCCCTAATTCTTAGTAAATCTGGCATGTTAAGAACTTTGTGAAGGGATGCATTTGGACATGTGAAGCTTCAAGGCAAAGGAATAGACTTGAGGTTTCTGACTGACAAGACACATGTGAGTACATGCAAAATGTGCTCCTCCTGCTAAAAATAACATTTCTCCTGTCAACCACGATGCACCCACCCCCACAACACCACCCAGAAGAACACATTAACACCTTGGCTTTGCACGTAGCCCGATTCACAGCAGCCACAAGTGGTAGAGGGATCTGCACTCTGTGCATGCTGACAAATCATATGGCACAGCGAGGAACAGAGGAGTGAAACTGGGCTAGCAGAAGTTGACGCCTTATCATCACAGTCCCTCTGAGCGTGCTGTAGGCTGACACCTCCACCAACCGAGTCATCTCCCCGGTGCCAGGATGAGGAGCACGAGCCTGCTATCCTGATTTAGCCTCTGGTAAGCCAGGCTTGGCTTGCCACACCAGGAAGGCTGGAAGAGGTGTGTGGATGCAAATGGTGCAGGAGCACCGTGGGTGCGCCGGCATGAGGAGAAGCAAAGCACGTCCAACCACTGCTGCTCACAGCTGTGCAATGGGGACATGTAAAACACGCTTTATACACAAGTGATGTGAGATGTTTCTCCCACTGCTGCTCCCCATTTGCTGCCTAATCCCATCTAGGAACCTGTAAATAATGTTTCAAAGCAAGAAGGCTTGGGTTGCAGATAAATATTGCCCCTAAAAAAGGCTCCTGCCATAGCCAAGGTGCAGGTCTGTCAGACAGCCTGTGTGTGCTTCTAAGGTAATGAAAGACACAGAGAGCAAAGCTTTTTAAAATCAGGTTAGACTAGAGAATACCAGATATTTTTCCCCAATTATTGTTTTCTATGAAAATCTGCACTTCTTTCCTGAAAAATTAAAGCTTTCTTTAAAGCTGAAGACACAGCATCCCTGCCCATGGCAGGAGGTTGGCACCAGACAATCTTCAAGTTCCCTTTCAACCAATCATAGGATTCTGTGGCAGTAAAAATTGACCACCCTTCAGAATTTCTCACAGTAAGTTCTAGGCAAATAATCTGAAAAGTCATTATTTACAGTTTTGCTTTGGTATGAATTTAGGTTGTTTCCAAAGTAAATTTCTTAAAAAAAAAAAAAAAAAAGAAGGAAAAAGACAGCTGGAAGCAAGCAGTAGCTAAATATCAGCAGGTGACCCGAGACTGATTCTGAGTCACAGAGGTCACTGTCAGTCCACTGCAGCCTTCCCCAGGACAGAGTGAAGCTTTATTCAAAGGAGATTTTCGGAAAACCCAGGAGATTTAAATGCATGAGTTCCAATCTCATGGCAAGCACATGAGCCTATGTTCTCACTCTCGAAATTAAGCTCCTTTAACTCTCATTTGTGTGGCTGGGAGAGCCCTGGGCTCCTGCAGTGCTTCCCTTGTCTGAACCTCCCCTGATGGCTCCGGCAAAGCCTGGAAGGCTTTGGTGGGCGCTGAAGGCACCCAGCCCTTTGCAGATGGTGCTTAGCACTTAACAGGATCAGCCCCTCAGCCACTTGTGTGGTGTCCATCACCTCAGATGGCTCACCACCCCTGAAACTACACAAAGCCCACCTCATGTAATCAGCCCAGTAAGCTGCTTTCCCCTCACCTCGAATGTTTGCCATGCTGATAATCCTAGCGGGGTGTCCGTATAAAGGGGCACCTTGTTCAGGGCAAAAGGCAGAAATGCTCTCCTATAAGAAAATTAGGGCGTTGACAGAGATGTAAAGTTAAAGGTTTGCAAGATTGCTTTTGTTTGGCCAAATGTTGTGAGGTTTTGGGGGTGTTTTTGGAGATCCTGGTGTTCAAAGTTAGTTATTCAGCAGGTGGTCTGGCAGCAACTGAATACGGAAAAGCAGCTTCTGTCCTCAGTCAGTTATCAGCATCTTAGCTTATTTTGTTTATTCTCCAGTCCTTTCTTACCCATATTTTAGCAAATGTAACACCAGAATCAAGTCCCTTCCTGGGATGAAAACCTGCGAATTTATCAGCCAAGATGGAGCTTCGGTTTTGGCCTGATTTTGTTTCTCTCTTGGAAAAGCTGAACGGTCGGATGCTCTTGGTGGTTCTGGTCATGTTTCTTTTGATTATTGACCTTGTGAAAAAGAGACGACCCAGGAATTTCCCTCCAGGGCCACAGCTCTTTCCTCTCGTGGGAACCTTTGTGGACTTTAAGCAGCCCCTCCATCTTGCACTGCAGAAGGTAAGAGCTCCACGAACATTTTCCCTACTAACAATATCTTGTTATTGTTAATGTCAAAATATCAATTACTCTTCCATGACTCTTGTCACCACACTGTGAAGCAGCAAGGACAGTCTCTGCAGAGCTAGGTATATAATAATCACATACCATAGATGACCGTTCTTGGTTTTATCTCTCATTATCACCTCCTCTTCCCAGGGAGTAGGAGTGTCCAATGGGAAAGAAATCCATAATGGAGGTAGACCTACATGTTCCTCCTTTTTCTTTCCATCTGACTGTGACCATTTCCTTCTGGAGTCCAGGAAGGACTCTGAAGGGCTGGGCCAGCCTGGGGAAGAGGTGAAAAGAGCTCTGTGAGAAATGAACTATTTGGACTGTGAAGATCACCTCTGGAAATTGTCCTATCATTGTCTTTGCTCAGAGGCCAACAATTCACCCCAACACATCTGAAAGCAACATTTAAAATCTTGAGTTATGTCCTGTGGCTTCTTCTGTGTTGCAGAAAGAGGCAGTGATCTCTCTGGAAAGGTTTCCACAGCTTTGACTCCCACCAGAGCCAAAAAGAGAGAGATTTTATACATGCTGAGTATTGCCCCCCAAAATGTGGAAGTAGCTCTGATATAATGGCTGCAAAAATCCTTTCTGGTCACCATTTGTCTCTTGCTTTTGCTTAGCAGACACCAGTCTCTCTACCCTGAGTATTCTCAGGCCACCAGCACAGGTGGTCCCTAAGGGAATTCTCGGGGAAGGCTGAGGCAGCGAGTTCAGGATATTTTGTCAATACACACAGTTATTAAGAAAATTAAGCCCACTCATTTAGAAGCACACAACAACTGAGACACCCGTGTGGTCCCAGGCGGGTTTCAGGAGTCACCACAGCAGTTTGGGGTGACTCTGTATGTCCTTTCATGTAGATTCATGCTAATAAGATGATGAGCTCCTTGACAGAGAGGAGATATGATCCCCCTTTACTCTTATACCTCTCAGAGGAGACACTAATGCCAGCAAAGTCCATGCAAGGAAAATGGCTGTAATTTGGCCATAAATGCACTCAGGCTTAAAATTAGAAGTACGTTTCTAGCCATAAGCAGTTAGAGCTCCTGTCTAAATGGGAGAGCTGGAGAAGAAACCACACTGCTTTAGACACAAAGTTGATGAAAGGGATAATTTGTCATGTTTTGCCCTCAGCAGGAAGAGCCTGAGTGTGGTGACCCAGGTGGTGGGACAAAGCAGATGCCCACCAGTTGTTACAAGCCAAACTGATGTAAACACCTGGTAAGACCCAGGTCACACAAGATAACAAATATAAGCAAATCATCTCTCCCACCCTACAGCTCTCCAGCCCTTTTTATGCCTTGTCCAGCCTTCATGGAGTAGTTTAGATTGGATGGGACCTGCACACTTGGGTTTGAGTTTCTCTAGTCCCTTTGCTTCAAGCAGGGTTAAATTCAAAGTTAGATTTCTTTATTCAAGGTCTTGGCCAGGTGAGTTTTGAAAATCTCCATCTTCTTGTTCTCAGAGGACAATGGACTCTCTTTCAGCTTACGAGTCGGTACGGGAACATTTTCAGCGTGCAGTTTGGAAGTCTGACATTCGTGGTGGTCAATGGGTACCAGATGGTGAGAGAAGCTCTTGTGCACCAGGCTGAAATATTTGCTGATCGGCCAAATATTCCACTCCTCCAGGAAATATTTAGAGGCTTTGGTAAGCACAGCGACCAAGATTTTGGGTCAACACTTTCATCTCTTTGGAATGATAACTGTTAGAGTGAAAGACACAGGTTGAATTCAACCCTCGTGAACTGCACCTGTAAAACCTTGCAAAGGGGAAGGAAACAATTTAATTCAGACTAATAATCTCACAGGGGTATGTTTTAATCTCACAGGGCTATGTTTTAATCTCTCTGAGATTTAGGGGTGAGGATGGGCTCAAAACCAGATTTTGAAGAGGAGAAATAAGTGCAAGCTGCCCAGTGATGGATATACTTGCAGAGTTTCCCCTTGATTTTCATTTCTCCTTTACTTTTCCTCCCTGGGCTGCACACAGCTCCAGAGACGGGGTGCTCCTGCCTGCAGCTCTGCCAACAGCGTGATAGTACTCAGAGTATTTTGGCTTACACCTTTTTTTCCCACGCAAAGTGACAAAGTAGCAGATTAAAGCAAATCCATAAAGCTAGATCTTTAGCATAAGCCAATTACTCTTGAATTTTAATTCCCAGGCAAAGACATAGCCTTTTCCACATCCATGAGCTTTGTTTGCCTTGGTTTGGGGTTTTTGTCCACAAAGAATGGCTGTTTCTGAATCCTAACACTCACAAGTGACCCAGAGAGAGGATTGTTCACCTGTTTTTTTCCACCTACAGGGCTCATATCATCAAACGGGCACATATGGAGGCAGCAGAGAAAGTTTGTTTTAGCAACACTGAAAAGCCTTGCAGTAAATTTTGAGGAAAAAGTGCAAGAGGAGAGTAGATACCTCGTGGAGACGATTGAGGAGGAGAAAGGTGGGGCATTAATGCACAGCACTGTGCTCAGAGCTTCCAGCTAAATGAATGATGAGAAGTAAAACTCTTACCCCAACGCAGCTCCAAACGTGCAAAACATTTCTTCAATAGCTCAAATCTCTATCTTACACTTCCAGACTCTGCCTTTTAGCACTTATTTTAGACCTCAGACCTCCTACTTGAGTTTTTCTTTATTAATATTAAGTAAATATGTACTAGGTGGTTATTAAAACGTGAGTGTTTATATGGCTAAGGAAGTGTCTCGTGCATTCTGTGAAGGAATAAATGTAGCTCTCCTGCTATCAGGCACTTCCACTCAGAGGCTTAGTTAACCTCTGCTTGTCCTTGGTTTTGCAAAGTATTTTAAAACTTGTTTAGTCAGGCTTTCCTTTTGTATCACACACAGATGAAGCGTGTGCCTTGCTCTTTTATGGTCCAGCTTTTAAAAACTGCCAGAGGGATATTAGTAAGAATAATTTGTATGTTGGTACATGGGTGATGTTGCACTTCAGCTTTAAATAGAAGCAGATGGGGTTGAGCTAATTCTATGGAGCTATATATAGTAAACAAGAAAGATCTAAAAAGGAATTGTGAAATTATATACTAAACTTGCTCCATTTTAATTGCTGTTGCACTGCACAGGCCAAATACTCCATGTTGCCAATTGATTATAGTCTTCTATAGTCCTAATCAATAAACTAATTAAGCTGCTGGTTTGGGCCTTTCTTCCCATTAGTAATGACAAATAGTGATCATGTCCATCACTCTAATATCTGAGCACCAGCCCGGTTTAATTACTTTCTTGAAGAGTGGAGAGATCAGCAGTCCTGTGAGGAGTGCCTTGCATTTCAAAGTGATGCTCAACAGCAGCTCAGGGCTGGACTGGGCTTGTCACTGAGATCAGTCTCTTGTCACAGCAAGTGGCTCTCCAGGCTGCTGAAATGTGCCCGAGGAGATGAAGGTCTCTGCTCAGTAGCTCTCCCAGGGAACACAGATGTGACGAGCATCACATCACACCTCACTTTATAAATGTGCTCTGTGGGCCACATGAGCTGGGGTTTACAGGTGGGCACAGAGATCTGCAACCCTTTCCCCTCCCTCCTCCTTGATTTCTTCATGGTGGACAACTGGGGAATGGTATTTTTGCAGTGTGGTTAGTCCTGGGCTCCCTGCCCTGGGCTAAGATTTGAGGGACCCTCTCCTGGCATTTAAAATTGGCACCAAACACATGTTGGAGCGGGCAAAGTCAACAGCCATAACATGGCATGCTGCTGGTTGTTTTCCCTGGAAAATACTGCAGAGGTAATGTCACTGTCTGCCAGCAGCCTGGGCTGGGGTGTCCTGGCCCATAGTGCCCAGGCTCCAGTGGGATGCTGGAGGTGATGAGGGTGGTGGCACCCCCAGGACATGGGGTGAAACCTGAGCACCACCATGGGTGAGAAGTAGGTGAGGTCTCACCCTGATTCACAACTGTGGATCTGGCAGAGAACGTGATTCTGACTGAGACTGTACAGGAAAAAAGAATGAAAGCTGTCTTTAGAATCATAGAATCATGGAGAGATTTATGTTGGAAAAGATCCTTAAATTCGTTGAGTCCAAACCTTAACCCAGCACTGCCATGTTCACCACTAAACCATGTCCCCAAGTGCCACATCCACACACCTTTCAAACACTTCCAGGAATGGTGACTCCACCACTGCCCAGGGCAGCCCCTTCCAGAGCCTTGTCATCCTTTCAAACGAAGAAATTTCCCCTCATATCCAATCAAAATCTCCTCTGGAACAACTTGAGGCTGTTTCCTCTTTTCCTGTCCCTTGTTCCTTGGGAGAAAAGACCAACCCCCACATGGCCACAACCTTCAGGCACTTTCCTTTCCTTTTGTTTCCTCCAGGACAAGCATTTGACCCCCATTACAAAATTAATAGTGCTGTTTCGAACATCATCTGTTCCATAACTTTTGGGAGCCGCTTTGACTACCATGACAACCGTTTCCAGGAACTGCTGCACTCCCTGGCTGAGACACTGCTGCTCATCGGAAGTTTCTGGGGCCAGGTAAAGCCACTTGGATGTTTTTCCAGCTTCAGCTGCATGGAAGAGCTCAGAAACTGGGGTTTCTAAGGCACTGATGTAATCTGCCTTTTCCTGTAGAAAAGAAGTCATGTTTAAAGGAAAATGACCCTGAGAATTGTTTTACATTAGATTGGATTTATACACAAAGTCAATTAGGAAAGTAAGGAAATAAGTTAAAATTGCTGGAGCACATAGAGGAAAAAAACACGAGTGTAAAACCAATCTGATGCCTGACATAACCAAAGAACAATGGGAAAGTATTAAAAGTATCTGTTTCTACAAAAATAAGTATTAGTAACACTGTGAAAATTCCTATCTTTTCCCTCACCCATATCCCAACCACTTTCTTAAATGACTTCTTTATGAAAAAATTGAGATTCCAGTTTTTAGAACAAAAATAGGTAGATTTGGTGATGTATTTTCTGCGTGGCCACACACCATGGGTCAGGTCTGATCTCTGTCCCCTACATGGGGACACACTAAGGGGCTCATCTGCATCCACCTCACCTATGGCCACCTTACATGAGGGGGCAGCTTTGGCCACTCAGTATTTAAGAACTTTATCAGGAGAAAACATCTCTCCAATTCTTATCTTGTTTGCACTTGTTTACACCTGTGTAAGTTTATACAAATTGACCACTGTAGCAAACCTGTTTTTTTTTTTTCCTGGTAGCAAGCAGAATTAATCAATTGTCCCATCCTCTCAACTATGACACCTGCTCTTTTCTAACACAAGAAATGGTCTTTTGCTGTTTGATTTCTCACCAGCTTTATAATGCTTTTCCTTGGATCATGAGATGGTTGCCAGGACCCTTCAGGAAAATCTTCAGGCACTGGGAGAAACTTCAATATTTTGTGAAAGGAGTGATTGCAAAACACAAGGAGGATTTGGATCAGTCAGAGGCAGGAGATTATATTGACTGTTACCTGAAGGAAATAGAAAAGGTAGGAGGGAAATACCTAGAACCACCTAAAAATTAAGCCACAGAGTGAGCAAAGAAGACTCAAGACTTTTGTCAGGGGAGCTCTTGCCTCATGCGTTGCCTTCTCCTTCCTACCTCTGCCACATCAAACTTTAGCAGCAGCAGAAGCCTGATCACTTTGAAAACACACAGATTTTTTTTTTTACTGTTCAAAAGGATTTACACTTTGTCTTCTTCCCTTTTTCGTTCTGTCACACGGCGTAGGAGGACTCTCAGGGAACATGCTCATGTTTCTATGAGCACTCGCAGGCCTGTGTTTGCTATTGTGAAACTTGACATTTAAAAATGCTACCTGCTTTCAAGAGACACTCTACAGCAACCAGGGTGTCTTTCAAGACAGTACTTAGAGCTTGAAATCCAGTGAAAGTTAAGGCTGGGAATTTCCAAGTCCAGGGGTAGATAATAAAGGAGCAGCAGGACTTCAGTTATGCACAGGTGATTTTGGGTTGGGTTTCTGAAAGCATCCCTTCCATAGTAAGAATTTTCATTGCCGTGTTTTTCGTCCAAGTTTAAGGGTGACACCAGCTCCTATTTCCATGAGGAAAACCTGCTGTGCTCCACCTTGGACCTGTTCTTAACTGGGACTGAGACAACGGCGACCGCCATCCGCTGGGCTCTGCTCTACATGGCCGCGTACCCCCACATTCAGGGTAGGGCCACTGAGGGGTCCTTTGCTTAGCCCAAAACTAGGCAAGGGAAACTCAGGAAACAGAGTTATCCCAGCTCTGCCACCTCTTGGATCTGCCTGTGCCCCAGGTATCTTATTGGGAACCTTTTGAAGATGAGTCTCGTGAGGAGCAGTTGAGGGAACTGGGAGTGTTTGGCCCAGAAAAAAGGAGGCTTGGGGGAGACCATTTTGTGCTCTACAACTCTCTGAAAGGAGGGTGCAGCCGGGGGGGGGTCAGTCTCTTCTCCCAAGGAACAAGTGAGAGGACAAGGGGAAATGGCCTCAAGTTGTGCCAGGGGAGGTTTAGGTTGGATATTAAGGAAAATTTCTTCACTGAAAAGGTTGTCCAGTCCTGGAAGAATCTGTCCAGGGGAGTCATGCAATCACTGTGGAAGTGTTCAAAAGGACTGTGGATATGGCACTTGGGGACATGGTTTGGTGGTGGCCTGGCAGTGTTGGGTTAATGGTTGGATTTGATCATTTTAGAGAGCTTGCCCAACCTTACCAATTCTATGAAGAGAGATATTTTGAATTTATTTTTGCTCCCCGTAGAGAAAGTGCAGCAGGAGATCGACGCCGTGGTGGGGCAGTGCCGGCAGCCGTCGATGGCCGACAAGGAGAAGATGCCCTACACCAGAGCCGTGCTGAGCGAGGTCCTGCGCATGGGCAACGTGGTGCCACTGGGGGTGCCCCGCATGGCCACCAGCGACACCACCCTGGCCGGCTTCCACCTGCCCAAAGTGCGTGGGGACCACCAGCCTTCGTCCCACCAGCCTTCATTCCACCAACCTTCATCCCACCAAAGCAGAGCCCAAGTCCCAAATCTCACCCAGAGGGGAGCCAGCCTGCAGGATCTTATAGAAATGTCACCATTTTATAGAAAATGCAAGCTTTCTTGATGGATTCTGTGGGGCTGTTATGGGTCTCACCTCCTTACAGAGGATAATTGTGAGATCCTTGGTCCTAATTTCCAATTTTAAAAGGTTTTTGCCTTAAATTTTATAAAAGACACCCTCCACACATTGTGGGAATAGAGGGTTAGGAAACATAGGAAAGCAAACAATTTGGGTTTGTTAATTCCACAAAATATTAAAAATCATCTGTTAAAAGTAGCACTTGATGAAAGGCAGGTAATGGGTATTGCTGCACACACACTGCTCTGCAATTACAAAAGCAAATCTGGGATTTATATATAACTGATCTCTTCCCTCTGTATGACTGGTTGCAATGAGACAAATTAAAAATAAAAAATCCAGGCATTTTCCTCCACATTGATTAGAATATTTCTCTTGCTGATAGAGAACGTGGAGATAAACCAGATCAATTTTGGGGTTTTTCTTAAAAAACACATTTAAACAAATCGATTGAAAATTACTTGATTAAATTGCTTCAAGTTCCTATGGGAATGCAGTGCTACCAATTTAAAGTTGGTTTGCATTAACATCACCTGTTATTGCAGTTCAGGGTGCAGATCAACACTCAGTGACATGCAAAGGCACACACAAGTGAACAATCCTGCAGGCTTTCACCCTCATTTAATTACGTTGCTTAGGGGAAAAAAAAATAGTTTTTCCCTTAAAACAGCATAGTTTACAGAGCTAATTATAACCCAGTCTGACAACACGTCGGCTCCTCTCCGCTGTGTAATCGCCCCTTTTCTCCACCTCTCACAGGGCACCACCCTGATGACCAGCCTGACTTCAATAATGTTCGACAAAAACGTGTGGGAGACTCCAGATACCTTTAATCCTGAACATTTCCTGGAAAACGGCCAGTACAGGAGGCGGGAGGCTTTTCTGCCCTTCTCTGCAGGTAGGGTGCTGGATGGGGAGGTGGCTTTTCTTTTTGCAAAGCTTTTGTTTTTCCCCCGAGACACCGCTTATAGAATGAGGGGTACTGCTCCCATCCAGCTTCCAGCCCATTCCCACAGTGAAAATCCCAGGCATGGTCAATAGTGGCTGCTCGGAGTGGGAAGGAAATCAATTTGTTATTGCAGGATAAAAAAAAGGAAGGTTTTTCTTCTCGCACAAGTTGCATAACTGGGTTGTTCAGACTGTTTCCGCTCTTCGCCTCTCAGAACAGGCACAGTTAGCTCAGCAGTAAACTTCTGGGGAAGGTTTGAGCAGATTGTGTGGGTGAACATTGCCACCTAACCTTTCCAGGAAGAAAAGCTGCCGCAGCCTGTGCAAGGCGGCGCGGGCTGGAGGAGGCTCGGAGGTGGCTGGAGCTCGCTCAGGACTCCTCCAGGTTATTTGTGCTCCTTTTCCAGGCAAGAGGGCTTGTCCTGGGGAGCAGCTCGCCAGGACTGAGCTCTTCATCTTCTTCGTAGCCCTGCTGCAGAAGTTCACCTTCCAGGCCCCGGCAGCGGCCGCGCTGTCCTTCGCCTTCACGCTGAGCCTCACGCGCTGCCCCAAGCCCTTCCAGCTCTGCGCCGTGCCCCGCAACTGAGCCTGGCCTAGGGCTGCCCCAGACCCCACCGCAACTGAGCCGAGCCTAGGGCTGCCCCAAACCCCACTGCAACTGAGCCGGGCCTAGGGCTGCCCCAGACCCCACCGCAACTGAGCCTGGCCTAGGGCTGCCCCAGACCCCACCGCAACTGAGCCGGGCCTAGGGCTGCCCCAGACCCCACCGCAACTGAGCCTGGCCTAGGGCTGCCCCAGACCCTACTGCAACTGAGCCAGGCCTAGGGCTGCCCCAGACCCCACCGCAACTGAGCCGGGCCTAGGGCTGCCCCAGACCCCACCGCAACTGAGCCTGGCCTAGGGCTGCCCCAGACCCTACTGCAACTGAGCCAGGCCTAGGGCTGCCCCAGACCCCACCGCAACTGAGCCGGGCCTAGGGCTGCCCTAGACCCCACTGCAACTGAGCCGGGCCTAGGGCTGCCCCAAACCCCACTGCAACTGAGCCGGGCCTAGGGCTGCCCCAGACCCCACTGCAGCCCCCACAAACTGGGAACTGCCCCTTCTCCTGGCCACCCCAGAGATTTTGGGCTGAAATGACGGGCCCTGGTAGTCCAGCACCCGGCAGCATCTGGATGCCAGGGGAAGGGCACAAGGGCCACATCCTGCACACTGCAACAAACACAACCCTTGTGGCTCTTCCCATCACCTCATTCCTGCTCCCTGCTACAAGTCTGAAAAAATGCATGGATTTAAAAGCCTTATTACCTAATTTCCACTGTCAGCAACTTCCAGGAAGATGTCTGCCAGCTGCAAAAGCATGGTTCAATGTTGACTTTTCCATAGGGGATTTGTCCATCACCCAGAGACCACTTAGCAACCCCTAACACTGCAGCACCCAAATAGCCAAGGGCTCCTGAGGTGTCCCTGCTCAGAGGGAGCAGCTGGCCTTGGGCATACAAACTATAGACTCGTGACTCAGCACCAGTCTGGACTTTCAGGCAGTCACAGCCAGTCCTGAGCCTCAGGTGGCCTTGGACTTGGTGTGGTGAATGCTCCCTGCAGCACCACATTGCTGCTGTATGATGGAAATCACAGAACCAAGGAATGGTTTGGCTTACAAGGGACCTTAAAGAACACCTCATTCAACCCCTCTGCCATGGGCAGGGACATCTTCCACGAGACCAGGTTGCTCTAAGCCCCATCCAACCTGGCCTTGGACACTTCCAGGGATAAAAAATATCTAAGCAAAGATCTCTGCAGCAGCAGCAAGCATTTTTTGGATCTCACAGAGTATGTGGAAATTTTAATTAGGAGGCTACAGGGGAGTAGAAGCAGCTCCTACCAAAACCCAACCCAAGTGGGATGGCACAAGGAGCTGTACTTCCAGCAGGTCTGGAAGGACTATAAAAATACAATATTGAAGTTTTATAGGAGAAAAGCAAAAGGTTTGTGCGAGTAGAATACAAATCAGAAAAGTTGCAATCAAATAACCCCCTGGAGTTGCTGGGGAGCAGTTCACCTGAAGCCCAGCAGAAAGGGAAGCAGCACAGAGTGTCAGAAGGGTAGTGCCTGCGCCAGCTCAGTGCTGGCCCTCAGGAAGGAAGTCTTGGAACAGTGGCTTTGTGGTGGGAAGTCACAAGTTCAACACTTCCTCTCTGTTTCTGGCAAAGATTTGTGACCAGCATGGACATAGTGGGGGGCCAAGGAAGTGGCTTGGAACAGAGCACCCTCCATGATGGGCACAGAGCTTCCTCCTGTACTAGGTGTCTTTGGATAAGAGTTAATTAAATATGCAACTTGAAGAGATTTTTTCCATTTATGTGCCCAAGCATTTATGCTTAGAAATGTTCTTTCCTGTGTGCTTCGTTTGGAGTATAGTCACAGCAAAGATTATTCTTTTTCCTCTTGTTTTTTTTCGTTTCTCCCCTTTCATAAGTGATTTTCTATGGGTACCCACGTAGGATATGGAATAGTTAACAGGAACAGAGGATTACATCGAGTTCCATTTCCACCGGCTTTCTCCTCTGTCCCCGGCAATAATGGCTTTGCTGCGGCACAAAGCGATCCCTGTGCAGTGGCAGATTTGTGCCACAGGGGAGAGTCCTCTGCACATCGCATCCCTGCCACTCCAGGAGCAAGGAGATTCTGTCACTGAGCTGTCCTTTCCACTGATCACGTTAATCCTGTTACGTTTTTAATTATTGTTTCACAGTTACAGCTCCCATGTTGTGTTTTTGTCTTTGTAAAAGAGAAAACGCAAAAGATCCAGGGACTTTTTTTTCACCTATGAAATCTTTAAAGCCACTCGGGACAAGGCACTGGTTTCTCTCCATTTTTTTATTTGTTCTGCTGTAGGTCTGACCTCTGGCATGTGGCTACAGCTTGTATTATTTGCACTGGCTTAGCAAATAAATGTTGATCTCTTCTCTCTTTCATTTCCAACATGTGTTTCCTTGTTATTTTGGGGTTTCCTCCCCTGATCATAGAGACACTAAATGATCGAACTCCTCTTCTTTTTCTTCTTTTTTTTTTTTTTTTTTTTCCCTAATCATTTGGGGGAAAATACCAAAATTAAATGCAATGATGCCATACCTTAAAGGCAGGAGGCACAAATTTGTNTTTTTTTTTTTTTTTTTTTTTTTTTCCCTAATCATTTGGGGGAAAATACCAAAATTAAATGCAATGATGCCATACCTTAAAGGCAGGAGGCACAAATTTGTTTACTTTTTGACTAGATCCTCTCATGTCACTGCTGGAGAACACATGCATCTCCACGGGCTCATGCCTAAGCATGCTTAAAAACCAGAGGTAAAAAGAGATATTCTCCTCAAAACCAGGCTTTTCCCCTTTAAATTCCTCAGTAAAACAGGGATTTGACTTCTCCAGCTTCCCACGTGTAAGGGATATGGAGAAGACGTGTATGGCATCACTCCAGTGGTTCTGCTGCACCTCTGTGCCCTGTCATCAGCACTGGACAATGCCAACATCCACAGCTGATGCCCCCAAAAGAGAGAAAAGGAACCCAAAACATCCCCAGAGCAGGAGGTGGCAGCTGATGACCGCAAAGGGCTGCGGCAGAGCCACGTGGTGCAGGGGCAAAGTGCGGCTGCTCTGCTTCTTTCACAGTAAAGCACAACAAACACATCAAAATTCCACACGGTCCGTGTGCATGAACACCTCCCTAACCCAGAGCTGCTCCTGGGTGGGACAACGCGGCACATTCTGCTGCCAGCTGCCACCAAAGGTCCCCAGCCTGCAGAGCTGGGCATCTACATCAGCTTCTCAGCTGCCTGAGCTCTGAGGGGCTTTAGGGCGTAACCCGTGGGGAAGTTGTTCCCAAAGAACAAGGCAAGTGGGAAGGGATGGCTGGAGGGCTCAAGGCATGGCCGGAGCAAGCTGCAGCCGTCTGGTGGCGATCAGAAAATGATGGTGCTTAGGAACCGCTGCATTCCGGGACAGCTGTTCACTCCCAGCCCGCGTCACTCGCACACACGGAAACACGAAGCTGTGAGTCAGAGGGTTTGTGAAAGTTTGTGCAACCTTATCTCAGATGTCCCCTGAGACCTGGGGCTTGGCCCGGGACTCTTCATACCAGCGAGTGAGCTGCTGTAAACAAGGAAAGCGAGAGGCTCTTGGAGCAGCTGGAGCCTCCCTGGCACCGAGAAGCCGAAGCTGGGACGCAGCACGGTGAGGGCACCAAGGGGGGGAGAGAGCAGGGCTCATCCCGAGAGATGGGCTTGTAGGAACAGCATAGGGAAGCTGCCGGAAGGTTTTGATCTCAATTCCACAAAGCTCATTTCTGTCCTTTAGACAAGGGCGTGGAGCACTGGGGTTTAGGAATGTACTGAGGGGAGGCTGGAGAGGAAAGGGGAAGCTGGGGGTGTTCTGGTTCATGGTGTTTTGGTTTTTTTTTTTTTAATCAGATCAGAGAAGATCTTTCCCTTTAAACAAGAAGGGGTTTAATTGTTGCTGAAAGCTGGGAAAGCAGGAGCCTGAACATAGGCTCTAGGACCAGGCCAGCAAAAGCCACTCCATGCTGTCCTGTGTTTGCACCCACAGCTGTGCCAGCACGTCACCCTGGGGGCCTCAGTGGTGCCCTGTGAGCTCTACCTGCCCTGACCTGCTGTGGGACACATCCCTGCAGAGCCCCACCATCCAGCCATGCTGCACTTCCTCTGGAACAGCATCTCCCTCCAGACATTCCTCATCTTTCTCTTCGTCTTCCTGCTCATCACTGACTACATGAAGAACAGAAATCCAAAGAATTTCCCTCCCACTCCCTTCCGCCTTCCCTTTCTGGGGCACATCTACCTTGTAGACTTCAAAGACCCTGCGGTCACAGTGAGGAGGGTATGTAGGTGGAGGGCAGCGTGGGGAAGGAATGGAGGGATTGCAGCTACACATCCCTGACTATGCAGGGAAGGGGATAACCCAAACCCTGCAGGTCATGAAGGCAGGCAGGAGGTTTGCCTTATTGATGACATTTACCTGAGCACAAGAAGTGTGATGTGTGTGGAGTGATCCCCTGGGCAAAGGTCACAGCATGATACCACAGCTGCAGTCACAAATGTACAAACCCTGTGGGTCTGAATGGGGTGAAACAAAAACTGGAAAAACATAGCACTGGAAAATCAAACCTGGTGAGGTTTACTTGATTTATGGCCAATTAACACCAAATCCTGATCACTGATTCAGGAAAAGAGGAAAGAAAAAAGATTATGCCCTCAGTTAGAGTGCACACATTCTGTCTCTCCTCCCACTCTCATCCTCCCTTATTTTCACCCTGACAGGGCTGTCCTGGTCTCACCAGGCACATTCATTGCAAATCAAACCCCTTTTATTTATGTCCCCTCCCAGCTTAGTAAAAGATATGGTGACATCTTTGGCCTGCACATGGGCAGCATGAAGTTTGTGATGGTAAATGGGATGCGGCTGGTGAAAGAAGTGCTTGTAAACCAAGGGGAGAAGTTCATGGACCGCCCTGATATTCCCCTTGATGAGGAGGTCTTCAGCAAGATCGGTGAGTTATCCCTCAAATCAGGTCCCAGCCTTGACCCTGCAGAGGTCTGAGACAGCTGGAGAAAAGGCAGAGCCCTGGAGCTTTTCTGCCTTGATGGGAGA
Organism: Erpornis zantholeuca; assembly: GCA_013400515.1. NCBI lineage: Eukaryota > Metazoa > Chordata > Aves > Passeriformes > Timaliidae > Erpornis > Erpornis zantholeuca. Next base: position 855,767 of record VZTN01000268.1, read on the forward strand.
TCAGCCCTGGCTCATGGCGGGTGCTCCTGCCAGGACTGATCTCCTCCACTGGGCACCTGTGGAAGGCACAGAGGAGGTTCACCCTGACCACGCTCCGAAACTTCGGCTTGGGGAAGAGGAGCCTGGAGGAGCGCATCCAGGAGGAGTGCCGGTACCTCGTGGATGTGTTTAAGGATGAGCAGGGTGAGTGCCATGGCCCTCATCAGCTGAAGGCTGAAGGCAGGAACTGGTGCCTCCTGTTATAATGTCACTGCATGCTGAAAAATTTTCAAGGGATGCTACAACCCTGCCAGCATCCCTGCTCCTTCCTACAGGTGCTTTGCCTTCCAACTGGCTGGGGAACACAGCCAGACAACACCCACTGGGTTATGCATAGCCCACCTTCAGCCTACTCCTCTGTGGGAAATACCATGTCTGTATAAATGCTGAAGTTTCCAGTGAATTTGAATGAGATCCTGCAGACCTTCCTTTCCAAAGTAAATAAACATATCCATAATCTGATGAACTGGGACTACTGGGGTTGCCCTCCCAAGTTTGGCCAGCTCATACAGTCAGCCAGGCACCTCAGGAAAGCACTTCCATAGGACAGTGCCCATTAGGGGCCATTCATTTCAATTGTATTTCTTGACTATTTTACCTCCAACAAGTGTGTTTTATTCCCCTTTTCTGAGAAGAGTGGAAGACAACTGATCTTTTTCTTCTCCAGGGAATCCTTTCAACCCTCAGTTTAAAGTCACTAACGCTGTTTCAAATGTCATCTGTTCCCTCATCTTCGGCAATCGGTTTGAATACCACGATGAGGATTTCCAAAGACTGCTGAAGCTGATGTATGACATGGCTGTCCTCCATGGAGCCATCACGAGCCAGGTACAGCCCTCCTGCCACCAGCCCAGGGCCATGGTTTTGTCTCTGGAGTCCAACTCAAAAGTCACAGTGTTGTCATCACCAAATCTGTCATTCCCCATTCCTTTGCACAGGGTAGATTTTCCTGTAATTTCTTTCTGCCTTCAGTTCAAGTTGTGCCATGCTCACGCTGCTCTCTCTCACCCAAAATCACTTTTCCCGCCCACTGATGGCCAGCCTGCCTGCTGAAACACTGGGTGACACACGAGTCACTCCATAATGAGAATTCTGCTCTTCTGGACCTGAGTGATTTCCACCAGCTCCAGAAATTCAGCAAGTGCAGTTGCAGGCTCAAATCCTGATGTCAGAAGTGTTTTTGAAGTCTTTTATTCAATTTTTCTTTCTCCTTTTGTGTTCAAAGCTGTATAACAACTTCCCATCTATAATGAAGTACTTACCTGGAGCCCACCAAACCATTTTTAAAAACTGGAGGTTGTTGAAAAATTTTATGGAAGAGCAGATCAACAAACACAAGGAGGACTGGAACCCCTCAGAGTGCCGGGACTACATTGACAGCTACCTGCTGGAGATATCCAAGGTCAGCAATGGGGAGAAAATCCTCCTGGAGTGGGGCTTAGCAATCAGAAGAGAAGGGAAATGAGCCCAGGTTCTCCATCTGAGCTGCCTGTGTGGAGTTTTATGAGCTCGGGACAGATACAAGGTTCAGCCCACCCATCAGCAGGAGGGGGAGGCAGGGGGTCAGCAACTTCTGCCAAAATCCTTGGTGGGGGGGGATCTGGACCAAGCCTAGTGCCTGGACACCCTCACTGTTCCTGTGGCATTAACACATCTTCTTGTGAAGGGCCATGACAGTGACACCTTCCGGGAGGAACACCTCATGTCCTGCACACTCGATCTGCTGTTTGCTGGGACCGAGACCACGTCCTCAACCCTGCGCTGGGCTTTGCTGTTTATGGCCACACATCCAGAAATTCAAGGTACAGTAAACAAAAATTGGTGTTTTCCCTTGCTTTTATCCCTCATAGCTTTGTGAGAGACCAGTTGGGAATAACCCCACACTCACATAAGAGGTTTAAACCGTGGCTCAGGTCCCTTGGTGGACCCTTACAGCAATAACCTTATACTGTTCCAAGGGTTTTTCCCTGGGCTGATTCCTGCTCTTTCCCCCAGCCCAGGTGCAAGCTGAGATCGATGCAGTCATTGGCCAGGCACGGCCACCAGCCCTGGAGGACAGGAACAACCTGCACTACACCAACGCTGTCATCCACGAAGTGCAGAGGAAAGGCAACGTTGTCCCTTTCAACGTGCCAAGAATGGCATCAGAGGACGCCTATGTGGATGGCTACTACATCCCAAAGGTAAACTCCAGGGAGTTGGAACTCCAGGGAGACTCCCAGCTCTGTGCCAGGCCAGGTCCCTCCGTGCAGACAGTGCCCCTGCCCTGTCCAGAGTTCACTCCTGCTGAACATGGATGTTTGCCATCCAAAGTTCACCAGCTCCCTGAATGGTGCCACACCCCCACACACACACCTTTATGGCACAGCTCCCAGCTCTTACAGGAACTTTGACCCAAGATTACAACAGATAAAAACAATGCTGATGAGGGAAAAATGCAGTTATGTAACTGCACCTCCAGACAGACAAGAAGTAGAAAGACCTGGGCCTGCAGTGGGGTGCTGCACAAATAATTTTGGTAGAATTTGACTATGGATTTTCTTCATGGAGAGTAGACTGGAAGATAAAACTACCTTTCCTGCTGTCAGTGCCAGAGAAAGTGTGATTTATTTTTCTTTTTTCCTCTTAGGGTACTGGTATAATGGCAAATTTATCGTCTCTGCTGTTTGACAAGAATGAGTGGAAAACCCCTGATATTTTTAACCCAGAGCATTTTCTGAAGGATGGGAAGTTCTGGAAAAACGAGTATTTTCTACCATTTTCTACGGGTAAGATTTGCTGACTTGTGGTACACACATGGGCTTGGGTTTCCAACTGCAGGAAGCAGAGAAGGAGACAGAGAGGAAAATAGCAATTCAAAGGGCAGAAACACCCTGGGAGGTGCTGCTCAAACTGCTCCCATGGCCTCCCCAAGGCACCACAACCACATTTGGGGCCCTTTCTTATCTCTCTTCACATGCACAGGATGAATAAAAAGCCATATAAATTCCAGAGACCTTAGGAACACCTTCACCGAGGCAAGATCGCTCTGTGCTCCTGCTCCCACATGGCTGAGCTCACCAGGGGCCTCACTGTTGCCACCACAGGGTTCCCTAGCCAGCAGCTTCCCTAGGGAAGTGGCTTTTGGCACCCATTTCCCACACCAGCATCACACACCTCCTCTGATAGCTCTCTTTGGTGAGCTCTCCCAGCATGGGCACATCCAGATTGTGAATTGTCCTCACAAAGGTTGTGTGTGTGTGAATTGTCCTCACAAAGTCATGCAATTTGGGGGCAGACCATGCTGTAATGCCAAAGTCATTACTGGGAAGCTTAGTTTGGGTTGAAAAACTCATCCAGGAATGGAGTAACACAGCTGGACCACGGTGCTAAGGGCAGGCAGAAGCATTTTGAGCAGCAAAAACACAGTGTGAGGATGCTGTGGGTTTCTGTCTCTGCAGGGAAGCGTGCCTGCCTGGGAGAGCTGCTGGCCCGTGCTGAGCTCTTCCTCTTCTTCACATCCCTGCTCCAGAAATTCACCTTCCAGGCACCCCCAGACACCAAGCTCAGCCTCCAGCCCAAGATAGGAATCGCAATGGGCCCACAGCCCTACAAGATCTGTGCTGTGCCTCGGTAAGGAAACCTTGGCCACCGTCCTCACATGGAAAATTCTTTGCCAGGGGTGCTGAAAAAAACCCTTGACAGCTCCAGGGGGAGGGTGGGTGGTTTATCTCTTTCAAATTGCAAAATCCTTTATTTTACAAGTAAACCTTGCACTCTGTATCCCATGATCATGTGATCAGCCTGGGAGCTGAGAGGGCATTTTTAGGTTTGCCCTATGGCACTGTAAATGAATTAGGGGGTTGGGGATTTCCTAGTTGTATGATGGGTGGCCATGGTTCACCTTGGCAAAATGAGGGACACTTTAGAGGCTGCAGCTGGGTACAGTGGGAGAGTAATACCAGCATTTCTTTTGTAACATTAACACAAGTATTAATTTGACATTTCCTTAATATGTACTTCTCTTAAAAAGTCACTCTGTAACACCTGTCTCAGGCACCAATAAACCTTTATCAAAACACTTTTGTCACGAAGTGTTCTGCAAAGTGAAGACCAACAAGGGCCATGTCCAGCACTGGCTGTGGGCTTCAGCTGTGCCCTGTGTTTCTGCTCCCGCACTGCTGCAGCACTGCAGGAGGTCAGCTCTGTAAAAGCAAAGGCAATTCCTGCAGAAGTGATGGAAAAAATGATCCTGACAGCACAACTGGAATTACAATATGCAAAATCCTCCCTGTTTACCTGCCCAGCATCACGGCGTGGCTGGCGTGTCCAGGGGCAGTGGAGTGAGCTCCAGCAACACACGATGCAGTTAAGGTGCTGCACTCAACAGTGTAATGAGGTGCCTTGGAAAATAAAAGCAACAAATTACTATTTTATACCATTATCTACACAGTGAAACCATCCCAAGACTGGCAACCAATAGTTAACACCAGTAAATGCACTGAACTGGGAAACAGCTGCACCACAGGACCCTGCTGAGGCCTCCAGGCAGAAGCTGCAGCTCCCAGGAGCAGGATGGGAACGGCCTCAGGAAATCAGCACAGCACCAGGAATACACACCTCCAGCTCCTGCTCTCCTGCTGAGGAAATGTGCAGAGAGCAATCTTTTCATTTTCAGTTTTCCCTGGAGTACTGCTCACACATTCCTAGAGGAAGCAAACTTCTCCCAGGTGAACGCAGCTTCTGGCAAAGCTCCTTCAGCATTGGGCTGGGTGGGGGCTTCTGCTGCCTTCTCTGATTTTCTGTACCAGTGAAAACAAGTTTGGACTGAGGTACTGTTTCTGGTACTTGAGGTTGCTTCACAGACCCATAAGGTGGAGATAAGAGGACACAGGGTGGGACACAAAGCAGCCCATTTATAAAATGCAGACTTGTCTCATCCCATTCCTATCGAGAACCTGGTCAGCCCCAGCCCTCCGCCCCTCCTCTCCTCATGCCAGCTGCCCTCCAACCTGCTGCTGGCACAGGCTCCCACCCCTCCCCTTCCCACCAGAAACAAGAAAGGATATTAGGTCTAGAAAGTCAAATGACTTTCTTTTCCTTTCCTGGGAGAAGCGGAAGGGGAAGGCTGCATGCCTGGAATTAACTGGGAATGGGGGAGGGAAGCAGTGACGAGTTTCTGCTGTGTGCAGCTTTAGCCCCAAAACACTTCCAGTTCACAGGTGTCATCTGATGGCTTTGTGATACTTTTTCCCCCAGTGCTTTGCTCAGATTCCCATTTCCTTTCCCAAGCTGCTGCTCTATTCAAAAGCTTCCTCTGTAGACCTCTACTGGGTTAGTTCAATTCCAAAAAACGAATGCTTTTCACAAGCTTCTTGAATATTTTGCCCCCTCCACCAAAATCATCTCTCACACATGACTTGACCTCAGCTCCTCCTTTGCTTTGCACTCAGGGCTTTAATCCTGCACTTGTCTTCCAGGAACACCCCTCACCTGAACACACAAACCTCCTGCTGCAGTGCTTGGCTCTTCAGAGGCTGCCAGAAAGCTGCAAGCAAACAGGGTCAGGGCTGAACACATCCTGCAGCTTGGCTAAGGCTTCCTGCACCTGAGCACATCTTCCCTTCCCTGCTCCCTCACACACCTGCAAGTTTTGGTGGCTCAGTGTCTGAAACTGCTTTTATGTCCCAGAAATCAGGAAAAACAGTTCTTCCATAACAGCTTCACATTCTCTGGGACAGGCCCTTCCACACTGAGGAATCAACGCAGCTCCTCATCCTCACATCTTTACTCTGGAGGGTGAAGGCTGCCTGCTCTTTTCCCAATATCACTTCGGGGTTGGGGGTAGTGCTCAGGGAATGAGAGCAGATCATGAGGCTAAGAAAGGAGCACATAAATCATCTGCAGAGCAGGCTGCACAGCACAGTCAGTTTTCTTTCCCACATAAAAGCAAGCTCAGTGATTTAGAGCTGTACCTGTCCTCTGTGTCCTCTCAGGTAGGGCTCAGAACAGGCAGAGACCCTCACCTACTTCACAGCAATAATTACTGAGGTCACTTCACAGCTCATCTGCAGAGAGGTTTAACCTTTTCACTTCACAAGGTGCCCTGCCCAGCTCTGAGACAACTGTGGGCTGAACAGAGGGAACCATCTTTGGGTGGGAGGAATGAACTGGAAATAGCAGAGGAGAGCAGCACAACTCATTCCATCCATACTCTCATTAAAATGCATGTTTATCCTGAAACAGGACATTTTAGATGGTGTAAATGTACCAACATGGAGAACCAGGTCATGCATTGCCCAGAAACACCATCCATGGACCATTAAATACATTGCTTGGAATAAAGACACCAAACAATTCATTTCAAAAATCTTTATGTGAATATAAAAGAATTTTTCCCAAAGAAAAAATAAAACCAAAAGCTTAAAAATTAGTGCAATTTTTCAAGTTCTATGCAACACAGTGTTTACATTTGTTTTAAACAGAAGATGTAGACACCGATACACTGAAAACCTTTACTCCAGTTTTAAGGAAAGGGGAAAAAGAAACAAGTAAGAAAATTACAGTACTAGACATTACCAACTCTTAAACAATTGTTTTTGTTTTCTAATTTCTAAACTATTTATGGCTACCTAAATAGAACATCAGTATTGCTTATATTACTTATTTCCAAGTAAGTGTGTATCATAGAAAATAGAATACCCATATATATATATTTTTAATGAACAAAAAAAATCAGGTGAAAATTTATTTTCAGTGAATGTTTCTTGATCCACTATATTATAAGGTTGTTGCAAAAGAATCTTCTCAAAACTGCTGCCTGACCCATCTTGAGTAAAAGAACCTACTAGTCCATATTTTGTATTATTGCTATAAAACACTACTTTTCCATAGTAATTCATCTTATATAAAAAATAATTAACAAATGATATGTCAATCAGAACATAGTTTTTGTTTCTTTGGATCTACATTACCCGTTTTACTGGAAACTGGCTCCATTACTAATAATGCTGTTTAACTTCAGCAGTACTCAGTGATTTCACCTCATATTTGAGTGTGCTCTGAACTGCACTGAGGGGAAGGTGTGAATTCATCCTGCAGGAGAGCCAAGAGGCCTCTCTGTTCCTCCTGCCTCAGCATCAAAGGACATGGACTGACAGAGCTCTGCTGCTACATGCTGGACACAGCTCAGCTGTATCACAGCAGTGTTTTTAGCAGCTTTTTGGTTTGACATGAGTGAAGCAAACACTGAAATGATCCTGATCTAATGGTCCTCCCTGCACAGCCAGATGAGCTGAAGTGAATACAACACCATGGCTTATAATCCAGGATTTATTTCTACACGTCAGTTCCTCGTTCACAGGACAGAACCCACATTTAACCAGTCATAGAATTGCTGCTTTTAAACAGGTTCTCAGTCCCAAAGAAACCCTTGAGTGATATTCACAGGCTTCACTCTTAACAGTTTGGAAAAGTCTCAAATAAGCAACATTTCATCCAATACCTGAAAACCAGATTCATTTTGGCAACCCTAACATGATTACTGGGCACAACTGTGCCCTGAAAAAGGCTGCTCCCTGCCTGTAGTTCAGGATTTAAATTCTTCCATCACTACTCAGAAGACAAACTTCCAATTAAATGACAGGGAGGTTCTTGGTTATTTTTGGTCCCAGGGTCTGCAGTTTTGAGAAGTGTAAGTCAAAGACATTTGCTCCAAGTTTGTCACTATTCAGCACCTGACAGACGACTGACACAGCTCCACTACTGTGAGAAGTACAACAAATCAAGCCTACCAACTACATGAGCATTTGAAGGACATCCATGAAAGTTTCCAAGCTGCAAAGAACGAGGGTTAAGAGACCCACTCAACACCATCAGAGACAGCTCCACGTTTCACTAGAACACACCAAGTACCAGACTTTAGGAATGGAAGCATCTTGCTCAGACTTAATCTGCTGCTCCCCTGCTCACCCCCACCTCCCACCCACACCACCGGCAGATTAAATATGCAACCATGCTATAAAAACACCAACTCCACTGACACCACTGCAGCAATAAAAGACCTCAAAACCCACGAGGTAGTCCAAAGAAGCAGAGAGTCCTGAAGAACACCACCACAGACAACTCTCCAACAGCCACGGGTCTGGCTCACGCCACACTTGCACGAGACTGGCTTTTAAACAATGCCTTTTGAAGGAGGAGATCTGTTGAATGCCTATTCATACACACAGCACTGGAAAACAACCACCACAACTAAGAAGCAATCCTAAGTATTAAAAATGAATACTTGCCTTTTGTCTGGCATTACATGCAATGCCCAATGAAAAATTTAAGATGTTGGGGAAGGAAGAAATCAAAGGACAAGCCACAGTGAGGGGCAGGCAAAACGACAGACTATCCACATGTCACAATTTAAAAGCTAAAAATTCTGTAAAGCTGAAGCCTGTTCTCAAATCAAAGATGGCCTTAATGGTGAGACAGGTGTGTTTTCATTCTAACATGTAGGTGGATTTTATATTAGATGGTGGTCTGGTACAGCACCCTCAAATATTTAATTTAAGCATATTCATTTCATTTTAAGGGCTGCTGCAATTTTATTTAATTTAACTATGGGTACAGTGAACTTTTTCTAGATCATTTCAAAAGAATAGACATTAACAGGTTTCCTAAAAATACAATTTAAAACAAAAGTAAGACATCTGGGATATAAAGTCACAAGTTTTGTGAAAGACAGCAACTTCCTGCACACTGATTTCAGGTACCAACCCCATTTCATCTTCTATCAAACTATTATAGTTTATGCACTTTTCTCCTTGCCAACAAACAATCTCTGCTGCCAGTAACTACCAAAGCCATCTCTTATTCCTCTGCCTAGCACAGTTAGTTCAGAATAACCCAAGTGAAACTCCATTTAAAAAAGAGGAAATACAATTTCCATGCACAGGCTTGTATAAATAGGTTGAAATAAATGGGGCTCCTTCCCACTTCATCCCCTTTCTGCAAATCAATGCAGTGTACCAATATGCCAGACTTAAAGTATAGCCCAGAGTTTTGAGTTAGCATAATAGCTTTTTTCTTACCCAGGAAAAGACAAGCTTTCTGGCTTAAGAGAAATCAATATCTTAAAGACAGGTTTTCCTCAGTGTATATATGCACAAACTTAAGCTTTGCTCTTTTTTTTTTAATAAACTGAGTAATTCTGCTTCTCACAAAACAAATCCTGTCTTGTCTTACATAACAACTGGTACCACACCTTTATTTTCTTCTTCTATAAATTCAAGTATTTTCTTGCTTTTAAAATTGTACTTTTTATTCTAAAAAAGTCTTTTTTTTTAAAGATGTTACCAATCTTTTAGATCTATTTTCAGAAGAGCCCAGCAAAAACACCCAATATTGCCAGTTTCCTGAAGTACACCTTTGCATAACATCTTCCCATTATAAAAGTCAACTTTCTAGCACAAACCCATTTAAATAAACTTTTAAATATATAGTGCCAAATTTCATATTTACAATATAATCTGAAGGCAAATATAAATCTTTTAAGTTGTGCTTGTGCATGCTGCAGTTATTAAATCTACTTGGATGTGCTACCTTCTGGCTGATCACCTTAATCCCTTCCTGACAGGTTCTGATGTTGGAACTTGCAGCTGCCCACCGTTCTGACCTCCTCTTTTATCAAGTAGGTAAAGTGGAAGGTATAAAACATTTAAGGACACTTTAGCATGTGAGTTTTCCTCATGTCCTCGTGTTTAATCAGACGTTGCACCAGGTACTTTAACCGTGAGGTTCCTCCTGGTGTTGGTGACGTGCCGCTGCTGTGCCAGGAAGGAGCGGCCAGGCCCGGCCCCGCAGCTGCCACTGCTGCCAACCAGCCTGGCTTCCATGCCCAGCTTCTGCAGGGACAGGCTCTGCAAGGAGTCAAACAACAGCTTCAACAACAGCAAAAACAGAAGAAAAAAATTTACCCATCTCGCTCGTGCTTACTTAGTATGCACACAGACTTTTTTCTTATGATGCCAGAATGATTTTTTGCTTTTTCTTTTATACTCCTCTTACATACTCTTTTATAGTTTTATGTATTCTCAGTGCTTTTAGCCCACATACTTGTAACTTTCCTAGGCTGTTAACTCAGCTCAGCCCCACGGCACTGTTAAACCAGGAGAGCAAACATCCTGGAAGCCCCAGACATCAAGGGCCTCTCCAGAACATATTTTTGTAAACTCAGACAGGCCCAGCCAGGGGGAAGGTTCCTCAGAACGAGGGGCTCATTCTCATCAGGAAATCTTTAATAAATATGCTAATTTTGCAAGGCCTATACGTGTGTGTATTTCAGTGTGATAGAGTGCATGCAATTTCAGGGCATTCCACCTGGACCAAGTGCTGTACCCAAGGATCCTGAAATAAATCCCGAGGTAAAAACCCCTTTTCCCCATAAACAGTGTTTTGGTTTTAATTTTAAGACCAGGGAAAGGCAACACTTAGATTAACTAAGATTTCACTGGCACATGCAGCAAAATAACAGTTTTCTGGTTTGATACACCCATAAGTGAATTTCTGACCCACCTTGTTATACCACGCAGTTACAATCAGCTTTTCCTCATAGTCACGTAGCTTAGCCAATTTAAATTCATTCTGCAAGGAGACAAATCTCAGTAAAAACACAAATTTCATGTGCATAAACTTACTGCAATCCACTGAGTGAAATAACAGCAGGCAGCAGAAATATTTCAATGCACAAAATAACTACAAAGCCTAGAAGTAGAAACAAAGAGACTTTCATGAAAGACTGAGAGATAAATATCAGCCTGCATTAAGAAGAAGCTAAACTACACAAATTGCAGTTAAAAACACAAATGGAACTTGGAAATTTACTCCCAGAGTTTGTGTGGGGAAATGCACGAGAAGTCTGCTGTGTATCAGAAAAATTTATGAGTAATTTAGTAATTTTTCACCTGAAAAGAATGTACCTCCAGTGACTAATTGATATTATATAATATACTTTCCTAGTACATTACATAAAAGAAATGTGAGGCCACAGCATTTATACAGTCAGCCTTTCAGCCTACTGAATCATGTTGAGGAGTTCTGTATTTGCTCAGTGTCCTGGGCTGGAATGAGGTAACTTTTCCAATGAGTCCCATCAATATTGCCATGAAACTGAATGCACTTCCCCAACTTTTTTGATATTTGGACTACTATCAACAATCCTTTCAGAATTTCAGCCAAGCAGACTTTATTGAATCACTAGGAAACAATATATTGAATGCCTAATATCAGAAACAGAGCATATTAGAAGTTATTATTAAATACATGCAAGATTTTTACCTCTAGTGCGTCAATTCTTTTGTCCTTTTCTATTATCTGTTTTCTGAGCAACATAATTTCTGCTGATGCTGGATTTAGCTTGGGGTCTAAGGTTTTTATCACCTGGACAAGGCAAAACAAGAGCATTACAAGTCAGTTTGATTCTCAACAGCTCTGCATCTCATCTGCTGACAGCAGGAGTGTGAGAACAGGTTAGGCACTGGTCAGGCTCTTCTACTGCACAACAGAGAGCAAAGGGTACAAAGGAATCCTTACTGTACCTCATGCTCAACCTAAACCCCATTTATTCTCTCAGACTTAACTGACTGCAGCTGAACAATCTGACTAAAAATGCAACATGTAGCTACTCATTTTAATTGGGAGGTGGGGACACACACACTCAATCTGTTAAACAATTTACGAGGGAGGAATGCATATGTTCAGAAACATGCCACTCACATTCCTTGCTTTTTCAAGGTACATTTTATATCTTTCTTCCATTGCTTTCATATCCTCATCTTTTTTTCGTAAAGCTGCTTCCAGCTCTCCAATCTTCTGGGCTGTTTACAGAAATGATCAACAAAGACATACAAAATAAAAACAGACATGGTTTTTCAAGGCTTCTGTGTTCTCTTGATTTCCCCACCCCTCAGAGAACTATGTAGAAGCTAGAAGGTTTAAGTTCTTATTTTTGTTTCAGTTGTCCCACCTGACCCTGAAATCCCATTTTGCAGAGCACTGTTCAACAGAACTCATCCCCACCACCACACACAAAACCCCTCCACACCTGCCAGTTCAGATTAAAAGCCAAGCTGCAGCAGAAAGCCTCATCCAGACAAGTATCCCACAGGCCAGAGGATATGGGAATCATTTCAAGAAGAAACTTAACATAGCCTTATGAAAAAAATACCAAAGAACCCCCAACTCACGGCTCTGACTGTCATCAGGCTGGAGCTCTGCAAGATCAGCCTCCTTCTTCTGTAACTCATCATGAACCTCATTCAGCTTTTCCCTGTGAATGAAAAGTTGGGCTAAGGATTAAGCTCACTAAAAATTCCAGGTTTAACAGCTGAAAGCTTAACTTCCTGACAGAAGTATATTTAAATAACTATTTTGAGCTCCAGCAATTCTTCAGGGTTTGAATAGAAATATTAGTATCGTAAAAGTTGTGACTTCTGAATTGATCCTAATTTACTAAAAACCAGGAAAATGAACAACTAAGCCCCTCCAGCATCATCCTAGCAGGAACTGCATCTGCTGACAGGATTGATAGAGTGGAATACACTTTGAGTGATGGTTTTAGCAGTCTGTTGTAGAATCAGAACAGTTAAAATGCTGATGGTGATGAAGAGAAGTGGTACTGGTACTACAAGATCATCGTGGTCAGAGTAAAAAGAACTACAACACCAATATTTAACTCACTTTATGCATAATTCTCTTATCAGTGGGCTTAGAAAAACAAGACATCCCTACCAAGATTTAAGCAGTTCCTGTGCTCTATTTAGAATAAATAAGCTGTTGTGGATGTATGTGCCTTACTCACATGTGTGCTGCCAATTTCTGCTTCAGGTTGCTGGACTGTGGAAGGAGAGAGTTAAAATTCAGTTACATTTCAGGATTTCATAAGCATGCAACATTCAAGTGCTCTTACAAATCAGCCAAGAATACATAGCACAACTAAATAAGCCAAAGCAAATAAATCCATTGAATCATAAAACTACAGATTTTTTAAAGTAAAATAGAAGATAGAAGGGTTACAGTTCCATAAAGAAGATGGGGGGGAAAGAACCACATCAAACATGAGTTTTCCAACTGAACTGCAGTTGTGGGCGTTATTTCTCAGATACACAAAAATAAGATGCACATCTAAACAAAGGACTTGCTGCTACACTGGACTACTTTAAACAAAACTGGCAATGTATCTTCAAGGCCAAGAAGTCTGAACTTTCACTTACTCCCTCAGTCTTGGATCCCTGTTCCTGTAAAGTCTTTTGCAGATCTTCAATTTGCTGCTGTAATCCCCCAATACGCTCTTCATTGAGCCTTTTAGGAGGAAAAGACAGTTATTGCCCATCTAAATAGTTCACAGACAGACTTCTCTGTTTCATTAATTTTTCAAAGGGTCCATCAAGCAAGAATTAAGCCACAAATAAACTGATTTCAAATGCTTTTAGTCTGACTGGAATTTCTGCTGAAACAAACATGGAGCTTTATTGAACATTTTCTAATGAAATTCCTGTAATCATTTTCAGTTTTGAGAAAACCCAACTACCAGAAATTTTCCTGTTCTAGTAAACTGCTTTAGCATTCATTGATAGAAAATTCATGGTCTAACAGTCTGAAGTTCTAGAAATAGAGTTCACATCCATTTTTGGTCTACTAAGAATCACTCACAGCTAAGAAGAGTGTCCTGTAAGCAACACTTCCTTCAGGGTATCATACACACAGATCTACCACATCTCACAACATCACATTTTCCTTCTTCCTTCCAGATGCTTCATAATCCTCCATATATGATTACACTGGTGAAAGAAAAGGTTCCTACACAGTGCTACACTACAGATGGATGGCACAGGTCACCCTGAAACTTCAGAAATCCCTTTCTGTTGTATTTTAAGGTGTTGTTTCACCCATCACCTTTTCTCAGTTTCCAGCTCGTTCACTGTCCGGTGCTTCTGCTCCAGCTGTTCCTGGAGCTCTGCAATCCGTTCATTTTCTGACCCTTCCTGTTTCAGTAGGAGCATTTTATTTTCATGCTGCAGCCGGATAAACATTTCTCTGAATCAAAAACAATGAAAAAAAGTCACTGTTAATTAAGAAGGTGACTAAGAGGAGGAAGTAACAGCCCTGTTCACTCCCCCAGCCTTAGAGAGAGCCAAGCAAGTTCTGCTTAATGATTTAATTGGGGCAACAATGCCATTTGTTATTAAAAGGTAACTTTAAATGTTTGAAAACTTTAGGAGGTATGTGCATTATTTTAAATTGTCACTCCAAACCCAGATTTATATACACCATGATACGACTTTAGGAAAGAAAAAGTAATTACAGAATGGGGGAAATAATTATTAACACCTATATGGGGGCAAAGAAAGGAGTGGGATAAAGAATCACATTGATGAAAATAATGAACTTTCACACAGTATCGTGCCCCACCTATGAATATCCCAAAACAACCTCAAACCTTCTGTCTCACCTATATTCCACTGGCAGAATTTCAGCAGCAAGATTCTCATGGCTTTTAAAACGAGATTCACCTGAAATCACACGAGGGATTTAATTTAACACACTTAAAGAAACCTCTAATAGAAATAAGAAAGCCTCTAAAGATAAAGCAGTACCTGTTTGACTCAGGTGATCCTGCTGCATCTGGGCACACCGGAGCTCCTCGTTTGTCTCTTTTAATGCATCACACTGCACAATCAGTCTCTAACAAGACACATTTGAGGTGGAATTAGGTCAGGCTGCACCACTTTTAAAACCAAATAACATTAATCAGAAGTAATAATGACACATGCACATTTTAGGTTGGTCTTGATCCTGGAGATCAACCTTCATGATTTGATGATTCCAGATTATGTTTTATATGTGTATGCACACACACAGGGCACTATACTTTTATGATGGCACTACTTCCAGGAAGGTTCTCCTCAAGCAGAGGATTTTAGAGAGAATTATTAGGTGCTCAAATAGACTCTTAAAGGGACTTACCTCTTTTTCTTTCATTAAAGCTTCATATTTTTCTTCAAGTCGCTTCATTTCAAATGCCAGCTTATCAGCTCTTTTGGATTCTTCAGACAGCTTGTTATGAAGCTCTGTGACCTTTTCATAAAAGCATTATTTAGCACAGGAACGTTGCAAGATGCTTCTTCCAAAAGCTGTATTAAACCAGTCACCCCTGCCCAATTCAGGCAAAATAAAACAATTGATCCCTCAAGCTTAGGGAAGAGGAGATGGGATGGGGGCCTATGTGTTTTGGGGGGTTTTTGGTTTTTTGGGTTTTTTATTTAACTCTCTTAATTACTACAAAAATTAAAATTAAACTTATCATTTCCATGAAGAAAGATAGGAATATAATAACATAAGCATGCAGGGACAGGACAGGGGGAATGGGTTCAAATGGAAAAAGAACAGGTTTAGATTAGGCACTAGGAAAAAGTTCTTTACTGTGAGGGTGGTGAGGCCCTGGCACGGATTGCCAAGGGAAATTGTAGGTGTCCCACCCCTGGAAGTGGGACCCTGGTTGAAGGTCAGGTTGGATGGGGCTTGGAGCAACCTGGGATAGTGGAAGGTGTTCCTGCTCATGGCAGTGAAAGGAGATAATATTCAAGGTCCCCTTCCTACCCAAACCATTCTATGATTCCACACAAATTATCTCAGTTACAGCTGAACAACCTCTCCCAGGCACACAAATTACCTCAGAGTAAAGAAGAAAAGCCTGCAGACTATGGACTCTCACATCAGTTGAGGGGAACAGTTAAGCTTGCAAGTTTAACAAGCAGAGAAACCCCCACAAGGGAATGGCAGGGTATGAAAGAGTCCTCACAAATAAGAAACTCCAAAGGGGACAAGGCAGAGCTGATAAGGTGTTCCCAGCTACCTGGGGAACAATGAACCTTTCACACACAAGTGCTGCACAACCTGTCTTTTGTAGGTTTCCAGCTGGGCTCGTGCTGCGTTGGCTTTCCTGAGCTCATCCTCCAGGCTGACTGTGTTGTGCATGTACATCATGTTGGTCTCCTGCAGGGACTTCACCTGCCTGCGGAAATCGTTCAGATCCTGCAGCTTCTTCCGATACACTTCCACTGTTGACTCCAGCTTGCTTGCCTTGTCTGCAGTGGCCCTTCAGGTATAAAGGGCAATTAAAAGGAAATATTACAAAACTCTAACTCTGCTGACACACACTATTTTCAAAGAGAGATGTGACATGCTTAGCAGCAGTTACATCTCACTGCTTTATTTTTAAATGTATTATTGACACAAACTTGCTTCTAAAAATTGAAATCAGCCAGCCTTCAAGTGAGACTGACTGTCACATGCCAGGAATATGAGCAAGGGTCAAATATCCCTAAAGAATTCTGGGGCACCACAGCATCCTGTGCTAGACAGTCATCTCAAAATACTGGTACCTGGTATGTTCTCACTGGGGCATTATACAGAATTACAATGTAACTGCTCTATGAAAATGATCACTGGCAGATTCGACCAAGAACTGTCAGCTGGTCATTAACAAAAATCTACATGGTAAGAAAATATTAGGACCATAAATTTACAATTAATTTTTATATCTGTGTTTATTATTTGCATCCATATCTCACCAGAAGCTGGTACAACAAAATAATGGAAAAAATTTATAGCTAGGATTTGTTTCAGATGTTATTTAAGAACCTCTAAGTTAAAACACCTGAAACCACTTTTCTTTTCATGTTTTATTCATATTATTTTACGAACAGCAGATCTGCTTTCACAATACAATTTATTTTGGATATTTCTTGGGTGGCCTGGTATTTAATACAGTTTACATAAGCTGGAATGTTACATTAAATTCTCCTGAAGGTTACTGTGTGTTTCATCTTGATTTTGTTAAGGATCTCACTAACCTAAATCTGGCCTAGAATGCTGACACCAAAAGTTAGATTAAAATTCTAACTGTATATATTCTTTCCTACACGAGAACTTCCACTTTCTGTCCCACATGCAGAAGCTTAAGTTCTGTAGTCATTAATTCTGCTTCAGAGACAAATTCCATGTGTTATTCTTGTCAAACAATGGAGCCTTTCCCTGAAACTCTGCACTTCACCTCTGCTTTGCCAAAGATCTCAGGCAGGTAAGATCTGCAGAAGTAACACCTCAAAAAAAATCTTGTTAAATACAAATCCTTGGATTTAGCCATTAAATCCTAATGTGTGTGTATGTAGCTTTCCCTGCTACTTACCTAAGAATGTCATTTTCATCCTTCAGGGCTCTTGATTCTTCTGCCAGAGAGGTCAGTTCATTGTTTCTATGCTGCAATTCAATCAACTGTTTTTCTAGATCTTCACAATGGACACGATAATCATCTTTTGCAGCTTCAAGCCTACCAGATCAAAACCAGGACCTTTGTTAGGAGCTCATCATTATTCCACAGTTTCATTTAGTACTAGAATTACTAAAAATAAGTAAGATAATAGGAAAACTACTGATTTAAGTAGCTGGAAAAATGTTCCTGTAAACATGGAATATTTTGTTGTCTACCTGTTAAATCACATTGGACTGTACACTCAAATTTACCACATCAGTATTAAGTAATCACATGCAAAGTGATTTTTGTTTCCCAATGTGGATCGTAGAGAGATGCTAATATGTGAAAGAAATCAGTTCAGCAGAGAGACATGGTGGTGTTGGGGGGAGTTAGGGTTTGTTTTGCTTACACACAAATTATTTCAACCCTCGTTTTCTTGCCTTCCATCACCTTTTTGGTAGTATTAAAGGGCTATGCCAATTACAAACTAATACTTTTTACAAGTAGCAGATTCTTTTTCTATTTAAATATAAGGACTATCTTTAAAATATGTTTATACAGCACTAGAAAGCTTTTAATGCAAAAGAAACTTAGATGGAAAATCCCCAAAGAGTACCAGAAATTTTCAGAGTACATTAGACAATTAGAGATTTTGGGGGAAATAATTTCATACCTGAAGTTTTCTTCTTGCAATTGTTCCAGCTGCAACTGTGCACTAAAATACTTTTTTGCAACCACAGTATTTGGATCATCAAGAGAGTCATCTATTTGCTCTAGTCTGTCATTCATAATCTCATTTTCTGACATCAAGCTGTTTTTTTCATCCTGGAGGGCAGCCACCTAGCACAGATAGAACAGCATGAACACTGTAAGACCTGTCCAAAGAACTGAGGCAAGACAGCAATACATCACCAAATTAGTTTATGAAAAAGGCTGAGCGTTTAGAAGTTTTAGAATGTAGTTTACAGAGCACACTTGAGCATACAGATGCTTTAGTGTATGACAGTTATGAAGCACTAAAGGAAAAGTCCCTCTAAATAAAAAGACAAATCTCTGTAACTGAAACCACGGTAAAAAGGCAGACAAAGTGATATGGAGAGAAACTGGTACTTCCATTAAAAACACCACGAGCGCCGTACAAAAAACTCCGAGTACTGGTGCAAGAAGTGTCCATCTTGCCTGTAGCTGACAACCAGAAGCAGCAAGGCATGGCCAGCACGCCCAGGCTGCCGTGCTCAGCAGGGAATGGCTGCGAGAGAAGCGGGGCGGGCCCAAGCGCACACGCACGGACAGCCTGGCCAGCTGCAGGGAGCATGCAACCCCGGCAGCGCCACACGCGCCTACCCAGTGGCACAGCTAAGCACGGGGGCTACGACACTTCACTGACAGGAGCCAGCTTCACAGCCAGAAGGAGTAAGAGGATAGAACCTTTAAAGTTTGTCTAGTGAAAGCTGTTGTGTTAATTTTAACGTCCTGTCGAACATTAAGAGCACGTAGCGTGTTGTTAGTCACTGGCATTTAAACAGGGACAATATGCTTTTTGGGTTATGTTTTCCTCAATCATAAAGTAAACCTACCTTTCTTATACTCTTGGAAAATATCAAGGGAGACTGAGACCTTACAAGTGAATTTATTAAGAATTAGTTTAAATGAGAAGCGTTAAGTCAATATTACGGCTTCAAATAAATAAAATTTAAAAAAACATCATGATGACATTATTAAACAGATATAATCCACAGTATGCAATATTAAGAAACAATTTGTTTGTGATCGTAATTTTAAAATCTATCAAACAGATGTAGAAGTCAAACAGTAATTAAATCTACCACTTCAGTAGGTGCTGGCTTTCTAGGTTCACTCCTTTTTATGTATCAAATGCCATTTACTATTTACATGCACATAAGCACCTGTGAGTAGAGAGCATATCTGAGCCCTGCTCAGCAGAATGCCTCCTGTTCAAGGGTCAGCCACTCCTTAAGAATGCACAACATTCAGACTTCTAGAATAATGCTAAAACATCTCCCATCTTAGACATAACAAAACCTAAAAATCAAACAATGACACAACTCAGAGCAAGTTTTACATCTTTTCTCAGCTGTTTTCTGGTAACCTTCTCTTCTTTTTTTATCATTTCAACGTTGGAGAAGTGATGTCAAAGTCAACACAAATTATGAAGAGAGTTTTTAAAGACACATCACAGTATGACAGAGCTGTGTTGTCATTAACTCATCTGTTTACACTCTTGAACTGTACCCTTCTCTTGAAGACCTTTCACCTCTCCCATGCCATGTTATGAGCAACTGGCTTTGCATCATCTATGATTAATTAACAGAGAATTCTGGAAGAAAAGCCATGGAAAACAGGAGAACACTGCAGATTCTCCTGCAGATTCTTCTCACAAGCATTTTTAGATCTCTGCTTTCACTAGGAAGCCTTACTACTGCCTCAAGAAAAAAAGGAAATTAAATATCAATTCAATTATAGCAATAGCTTCCTGGGCATAGTAAGTAGCTCTGAGCTGCTTTAGACACAAGTATTCTACTTTTTCAGTTGTCATTGTCAGTAAGAAATGTCAAACTGGCCTCTGCTTTTGTGGGTGTTCATTTCCAGAGGCTCACACAGCCAGCACAGCCCTCTGGCTCCTACAAGAAGATGCCACCCAAATGCTCTCTTTGTGCAGAGCCAAACCTGACACGAATTGCCTTTCCAGATAAAACTCTTTCTATTCTCAGATTATAGTGCCCTGAGAGAGGGGCTGACAAGTGATTTTTTTTTTCTTTAAAAAGTTGATTGAAATGCAAATTTCTCTTTATTGTCACGAAGTCCTCTCTCCTTTTACTCAAGAGTGACTTGATTAACTGCTATATCCATTAAAAATAAAAATAGGCCTATTAGTACTGTTGTTTGAAAATGCCAGCAAGGATATATTAGTTTTCATTATTTTTATCCTGAAATGTCCTCCATGTTGCAATTGTGTATGTGAAAAAGTTAGCAAATTCTAGATAAATTACAAATTTTTGTCATTCATCAACTCCTATTGAAACAGCATCAATTTCCTATGATTAAATCTAATTACTGTTTATTACATGAACTGGATTTTTTGGACACAGTACAAAAGACTAGAGGACTAAAAATGAGAAGGGCAATTTTTAAAACCATGATAACGTTGTTTTAACACTACCTGCTATTAAGGGTAAACATTAAGCTAAGACAAAGAACCTTTGAGATAAGCTGGCACAGGACCTCAGTTTACACTTTCATCAGAGAACTCTTTCCAGTAATTGCATTTTGGAGCACAAAATGATTGCTTTTCCCCCTCAAACAGCTAAGAATTCTCCCAAAAATTTAAACAATGCAAAATTCACCTTGCCCTTCAGAATTTCTGCATCTTAACAGCAGCACTACTACATATTAAAGAAATAAGCAACTGGCTGCTTCTTACCTGCAAATCCAGCTCTTGACATCTTTGTGCCAACTCCTCTTTTTCTGCTAGTGCTTCCTGAAGGTCTTCCAAGGCTCTTTTAAGCTTTCAAAAAATAAGACAGTCAATCACTTTGGCCCATACCCAAAATACTCAGTTACAGCTTCTGAAGTGCCTCAATTGCTTACACCAATTATTTAAGTGGGCTGTTAGGTGCACACATTGACACACAAACATATAAATACTCTGCTAGATCAGGATCCCTGCTCATTTCACTTGCCTGCTAAATGACTATCACATGTAGAAAGTAAATTACTGAAACACAACAACTTGGGCTAAAGGCATAACGGAACAAAAAACAGGAACATTTGTGCTGTCACCATTTCCAAATCCCTGTTAAATCAAATGCCTCCCCTTCATCTCAGAGCAGAAATACTGATGCTTCCTTATGGGCAGCTACTTCTAAGGACAAGTTCATTTTATGTGTGACACCTTGCAGGATTCAAATTATCAGGAATTTTCACAACCCCTTAAAAATAACCTGAAGCACTCAGCCTGACAAAGCTGAGCCTTGATGCACCCCTACCCTTTCCTGCAAGGTAGGACCAGTTCTACCCCTACAGGAAGATCACACAGCAGTCCCTGTGGGGTTTTTGAACAAGCTATAGAATAACACTTAAACTTCCAGTGAATTAGCACTGAAAACCAGCATTACTTCATTTAAGGGATGGCAAGGTACCAACTTATTGTTCAGGCTTGATCTACAATAGCACCACAGATCAGGCAGTTACCTGCTGTTCCACTTCACTTGATGCATCACACGGGGAAGGACTTGTTACTTCCTTGCTCATGAGCTACAGAAAGAGGCCACAGCGAAAAAAGGTTAAATTAGAGCTTACAGATCTGTAAATTCACTGTCTACTGAGTACCAATTGTATTTTCCATTGTGTTTTTGCATCCCTTCAATATATTAAACCAGATTAATAATCTCCTCCTCATGTTATGGCTGGTAAAAGATATAAATGGATCTACAATAAGGTAATTTTTTACCTCCTTCCTCTCAAAATTAATCAAGTTGTCAGTAACTTTGTATTGGATGAATGTGTGATGTGTTGAAGGTATTGCCACCCCTAGTCAGTCAAAGTGGAATGAACCAGAACACAGGATTTCAATTAATTTATCACACTTCTTTGTGTCCCATTAATTGCCAGTAAACAAACAATGAGAACATTACTTCTCCAATACAAACATGTACAATATGTATTTACCAACAATTAAAGGGCTCTACTCCTCACTCAGGAATTACTGAATTATTTCTACACCTTCTAGAAAGTTTCGTTAGTCAGAAGACAACCAACACAAGGTTTATGGGTTTATTTCTACCAAGAGGACACTTACAGTGTAACCTTTACTTACTTTAAAGACTAATCAGTCAATTTAAATCTAAGTTATAAAGCCTATTACCAACTCCACTGTTACCTTGATGAGAGTGCAATTACACACCTTTTCTTCAAAGTCAGTATTTAGTTTTTGCCTCTCTCCACACTCTGCTTCACAGTCCTGAAGCTCTCAAAAGCCAGTGACTGCAGAGCTAAGATGTGAGCTGGATCACTAAGATGATCCAACCAAGAACAAATTAAGACAGGAGGAGGAGCACACCATGACAAAAATAGAAGAGATGCAGCTGAAAGCTTCTAAGGCAGAGGCTGGAATGGTCTGTCAGAACAATGCAGCCTCACAAACACAATCAGCTTAACTCTGGGACCAAGACTACAGCACTGGACAGAAATTTCAGAATCTAACTTCAGTATAATTAGTGGTTGGCAACTGTATACATTTCTTGTGTGGAACAAAAAGATCTTAAGCACTTATTGTACATTTGGGCACCACAAGTGTAAAATCAAAACCCTTTGGCTGGGGTTTAGAGTTTCTTGGTCCTGAACCTCACAAATAATTTAGGGAAGTATTTATACTCTTCCCTCACCTTTGCTTGCATGAAAGAATTCACAAAGATCAACAAAAAGGTATTTGGACTTCTCAACTGACAGCATCAGGCTATGACCTGTTACCCACCTCCTGAATGGCTGTCATGACAACGTGCTGCACAGACTCTTCAAGGGTCATGATGTTCTGTATGTGTTCTGTGAAAAAGGATTTGTAGTGACTCATGACAATGTTCATCTCAATGGTTTGAATAACATGACAGAAAAATCCAGAAGAAACTATTATCCATAAAGCTCCCTCAAAACAGACAGTATTTTTAAACTTATTCTGAACAAAGTTTTGAGTTCTATTCAGAGTTCAGAGACAGGTCCCACATAATTTCTGCTTTTAAGTGAATTCCAGTTTCAGGCATTCAGCATATTAACAATGCTGATGGATAAGAAATAGAAGTTTCTACACCTTTTCCACCTTAACTATCACCTGAGGCAGCCTGCTGTTTGTTGAGCAGGTTAAGCCTACCTTGTTTCCTCTCACAGTTGACTGCACAACCTAAAATAAGCTGCAGGAGCCTGCCCAGTTCAGTGGGATCCGAGTTCTCAGATATCTGGGTCAAGTCTGGAATAAGCTCTTCTGCAATCTGCTGACCCAGGAACTGAAAAAAAATTTAAAAAATTAAGAGAAAAAGTAGACTCCCTCTTTTGTACAACATGAAAATCTGGTAACACGTAGCAAGTCTGGACTGAGTGAGCCAGCCAGAGAAAATGCCCTAGGGGCAAGTTTGTGACCAGGTTTAGTTAACTGAGCACTTCTACAAGAAAAAGGGACAGTAGCAAAAGTTATTGGGACAGTTCTCAAATAATAGAGAACTCATTTATTTTACCAACATAATAACAGAAGGAATTAAAAATACTTCCAGATGGAGTTGCTTCCAAATCCTTCAAAAAGCTCCTCATGAGCTTGAAGAAGTTCTGGGCTCCTGGGCTTGCCAGAGATGCTCAGACCTGGCAGCACATCAGGTGCCAAGGCACCTCTTGGTGTCACAGCTTAGCCCAGATGAGGCCAGGAAGCCAGAACAAGATCTGGCAAGTTTTTCTAGACCATACCCATTGCATAAGTGTAATCAAATCAAGACAGACAAAATTCAGCAATTTTTTTTAAACTCAAAATACAGCAGCCTTTTATGGCTACTGCACTCACTCTGCATGAGACAGAACAAACTGTTCCTTAGTCCAGGAGGATTCCTACCTTGGCTCCCAGTGTCCAAGTGAAGATCATAAAATCTACACTGGGGCTGCTGAGTTTGTTCTGTTGTGTACAAAAGGATTAAAACTTCTCTGGACAAGAGCAAAAATGAATGCACACACAAAAGTCAATGGGATTCTGCAGCTCAGTCCTTTCAACATTCACCTGGACAGAGACAGAGCTCCCAGATCATATTCCAAGAGCCCTATCTAAAACACACCTGCTCTAATTAATTTTATATTCACTCAGACCTCACACTTAACAGATAATTATCATACATTTTCTGCCTAAAAGGTCCTCAAAACAAATTACAGCTCTTTTTTCTACTTGGCAAAGTCAAGGGCAGCAATAATCATCGTGTTTAATGATGAGAACAACAATAAATTTGTTTTTCCATACCTCATGGTAGTAGTCCATAATTCCTTGCAGTATCTTCTTTAAATTACTGGACTAGTTGTTGTACATGAAAGACAAAGTTACAATTTTATTAAAAATTTTACTTTTCATTAAATCAAACCATAATTTTTAATAAAACAGTTACAAGGCAGCTCTATGAGAGGACATAGGAAGAGAACTATCACGACAGAAAATCCCCATGCAATAATGCTGGAAGGCATCTATCAACAGACAGCTGAAGCTTGTATAAAATATCTTTGAAAAGCTTGAGGTTAATTCTGCAGGTTTTGGACTGCCAGATGTCAGGACAGCCACAACATCCAACCCCACAAACTTCACTATCTTCACTTTTAAATACCTTTATTCTCCAATTGTCACCAACATCTTCTTTAATGCGATTGAGCCAAGATGAATCAAACCAGGCAACATCTCTGGAGTAAAATTAAATGATTAATCAATAAGCACAGATTTAAATAAATAAGACAGCAAATTCCCAGCATTAAATCATCTGATGCTGAACTACAGTGTCTAATAAGGCATGAATTCCTGGAGACTGCAAGGTAAACTTATGTGACAGGAAATTTCCATCCTGCTGGCTGCATGAAGGCACATTCCAAGGCTGGGAGAATTTCTGCGTGTGCCTGAGCCAGCTACAACTGCAACACAAGGATGTGAAAACCTTTGTCATGCTGAATTTTTATACCTGATAAAGTAACCATAATGAGGTAAAGAAACATCTTTTTTCAACTAGTGTTGAAATTATGTTTGGTACCTACTCCTGTAGGGTGGCCTAACTAACATTTTTGTCAAAGGCACTTATTAAGAAAACACTTCAAACTACTGGCATTTAGTATATTTTGGATGCCTCTGGTTCCCCTGGGCAGAAGGGGATTCACTTTGCCAGCACAAACAAGGGTGAATTGCAGAGAGAGGTGTTCACACACACTGAGCTGCCAAGCAGTACAATCACAGCATATTTAACAATATTTAACTTTGACAGTGCATTGTTTATTCACTGGTCTCAAAGCATAATAAAGGACAATCATTATCCCCACTTGCACATGAACCAACTTGGTCTTTAACAGTTTGCCCAAAGCATGGGGCAGCCTAATACCCAAATATATGGGAAGCAACCATCAGCAAACCCTAAATCAATTTTCGCCATGTCCAGGAAAAGCGTCAGCCCGGTCTTTAAAAAGTTCATTTCAAATCTTCACAAACAGACAAGAGTGTTTCTGAGCTAATTTTTTTGGGGAGGTGGATTGTGATGGTGTTTAAGTCATTTCTTAATAATTACAAAATGACACTTTGAACCTGAGCTGGTAATGCAGACTTCTCTTCAATTATCTGGGCCAACAATAACAATAGAATTGCAATGGTGACTTGTAGCATGATACTCTTCCAAAAAAAGACTTGCATTACGACTCTCTATGCAAATTTCAAAACTAGTGTATCACTCAGAGTACCAACCTTCATCACACCAATAGAAAAGCTAATCAAAAGTAAAACAATCCCTAACTATTAACTGCCACTGAAGTTTTATAATTCTTTTTTTCCACATGAATAATAAGTTGCCATTTAAAACCTAGAACTTAAATCTAAATTGAGCAACTCCAGGAAGAGAAGAACACAAAGCCATGCCTTTGGAACCTTTAGTTTCTCATTCTAAAGAGGAACATATTGCCTGAAGCACAGAAATAGTGCTGATGGGAAAAGTGGAAAAGATAATGCCATCCTTGCCCAGTTATCCCCAAATATCAATTTAATACTGCAGTATTTGTGTATCTTCTCATCATCTTTTCCATCATGTTATTATTCAACTATTAATTCATCCCCAAAACAGCAACACAAATGCATAACCTATCTTCTGTTATAAAAAGTCCACTCTGAATTTCTGACTACTTTAAAAGCAACTACATCTGTCAAACACAAAAACCTGAGGAAATTAAATCCCTCTTCTTCCAGCTGAACAATCAACTTACATTTGGTGAAGCACCTGAGCCATGGCAACCCCACTAGTCAAGTCCTGGACATCTCTGCAGGGTGCAGCTGTATTGAATGTCTGCAGCTAAAACAGGGAAAAACACTGGGCTTTAGTTCAGTAGACAATAAATTAGCTGCCACCTTCCTTCTACTCTTTAAGCCACAAGAATTTAGCAAGATGTCTTTCTACTTGAAATCCTTTTTGAACCATGCAGACTTTAAGCCAACCCAATTATCTCAACACTTGTGACTGTTTTGACTTGTAGCTTGAAAAGTTGGTACAAACACCCACGCTCTGTTTTTTCATGCTAGGCCTTCTATTGTAAATCAGATTATGGAAAGATAACTTGGGAGACTGAAGTCATACTTATCCAGCCCTCGAATGATGTTGCAGTGCTTAGTTCTGGATGTAACTACCTAAACAAAAAACAGCATCAGAATAAGGTGTGAAAGTTGATATGGAAGAAAAAAAACAAATCCAGTCTTTAACTCCAAGAATTTAGTGATAGAAATAGGATGGGATTACCCCAATGTTAAAATGTTTCTCTGCTTTAGATACTGTGGGATTTTTTTCAAACTATCCCCAGTCTTATAGCTAACATTCTGACAGAGTTACCTGTATATTTAGAATTGCAATATTTTATTTCTCCAAAGACAATCAGCTCGGAACTAATTATTATTCTAGATGAGAGAGCCATTTCCATACACATATCAGCTCATCACAGTTACTCAGGAAAATAAGAGCCTTCTTTACCACAATAAACAAAACAGAAAGTTCATTATTAGTTCTGTTAGAAGCTAGAATGGAATGAGAGCAAGTACAAATGCTTATAAACCCTGTCCACTAGAGAAACTGACTTTTTAGACTTACTGCATTTACAACCTCCTAAGTTACCTGTCCCACTGCAAGGGGGCTTTCCCAAACATCCTGTGCAACACAAGCTTCTTCAGAACTCCTGGTGAATAAAGAAACACTCCCTTGTGTTTGGGAAGTGGAGCTACTTGGACCAGAGTGATGGAAAAGCAGTTTCCAGCTGTGAGAATCTGAGGTAGTTTTTGCCCACTCTGTTTTTATAAAGAGTGACCATAATTCTCAATACTTGTTTGCTTCCTTCAAAAAGGGTCAAATCAAGCCAAGAGAAAAATATGCAGAGCAAGGAGTTTTTTTTCATTTGTTCTTTTTTTAACTTAAAAAGTGGTTTTAAATCCTGTCTTACAGGAAGTGAGAAGTCAGTAATCCCTTGTAGGTTACATAAAAGATTAAGTGGAACAGCACAGCCCAAAGCTGCTATGCCTGAGAACACTGGCTTCCACTACTCTAGCAGCCTCAGCACAAGCACGAGCACGCAAGTTTACATTCCAGGCTGGGCTTCCCAAAATCCAGAGTTTTATGGCACAATATTGTGATGCTGCCATGTGGATATACCCCTCATAAAGCAAGGAATTTGCTAAGCATAGGTGCTACCCTTTCACCTGAGCCTGTTAGAGAAGAAAAACAAAGCCTTAAAAAACCCTGACGTGCAATACTGCTTCATGCACCATCTCCCAAAATAGAAACAGCTAATTAAAATTAAGAAGAAAGCAGGACTGACGGTCTAGGTTTCTCTATATATCTAAAAGTCATATAAGGACATAGAAATAGTGAGAGTAGAAGTATTAATTATGGGTTCTCCAAACCTTATGCCAGCACAACCATTTAATCAAAATGGATTTTTACTGTTCTTGCAAAACCAACAGAAGTGGCAGGCGTGGGGAGAAGGTTGGAAAAAAAAGCCACAGACTTTAGGACTGTAGCAGTGCTCTTCTCTCCCCCATTTTTTTCAGTTTTACTAACTATAGCTCCAAGGATAGTCTGCTACTCACGCTGAAAACCATTCTGTGAATTCCACCCCAAATGCACCCTGCCACTTGCTGCTACCGCAGTAGCTCTTCTCTCAGACACAGAGCCATTATGCTCACAACACACAGCTGAAAGGTTCACTTTTGCAGCTCTACCACCAAACATTTGCAGATGAAACACGAGTGTTGAGAGTGCCCAGCAGAAATCAGCCCATCCACCTGGGGAAGGTGTGCCCTCTATTTCACCTGACAATGAGGGATTGAGTTTCTCCATTTCACACCAGATTATACACATGAGGGAGAGAGGTCTTAGAGAGTAATCAAAGAGTTTTTAAAATAAAAATAATATCATGTCAGCCACTGGACAGAATGAACATTACCAGTCGTGCTTTTGTAGTGCTCCAGTCCCTGGTTTGGAGGCTAAGGCAATACAGCACTGAAAAACATCCAATTAATTTTTCCTCTACACAGAGTGGAAAAATAACTAACTTAGAAAATTGTTTCTCCCACAGACTTGTAAGTTTCATCTTAGCAGGTATTACCTAAGTCAATTTTTCATGCATACTCATCGACATTACTCCTGTAAGTCAATTTAAGTGCTTTCTGTTTTTCCTGTAAAATGCTCAGGACTTTAAATTCAATGACACCTAGGCTGCAGAACCAACAGGTAACATTTTTATTTGAATTTTTTCTTTCTTCTCTGGACACAGCATGTTTTCTAATACAACATTTGGTAAAATAAAAACAGAAAAGTACCAGATCTGGCAGCAGAACACAGAAAATCATAAGCATCTGTTTGCTCTATTAATGAGTAAACAAACTGAGAAACCATTAAAAGCAGAGAATTACAGAACCCTTTTCTCTCCTAACACAGAGAACTTCATCCCACTCTCCCCACATCACTCCCATTATTCACACTTAAGTTCAAATTGTGAAAGGATGTTGCAAACACATCCCAGTGTTAACAATCAATTTCTATGTTGTAAACTAGGCCTGAGAAATAGGGTGCTAGATCTAAAAACATGCATCTGCTGAGTGCTGTACAGAAAACCTGAACACAGGGTTGGGTGTTCCTTTACACGGACACAATTGCTCAGTTTAAGGCCAGTTAAGGTTTCATTAAGATTCATGATGTAATTACTATGCACTCTGAGGATACCATCAATGAGAATTAGGCTAAAAAATTTTTAAGCAGGAATCGTAAAGAGTTCAGCAATGCTGACATGATTTTGTAAAGCAGTTCAGGAATGCAGTGATTTGTTTTGCCACTGAATCATGATGGAGTTATTCTTACTTGACTACTGAGGGGAAAACACAAAATTAAAGAGCCCAAAAAAATAGAAAGATTGAACAACAAAAGATATCTAAGTAGAGAGAGGTAAGATAACCAAAATTGTAGAAACCAACAAAACATTGGGAGAATACAATGTCACTAAAAGGAAAATGAAGGGAGAAAAAGAAAGGAAGAAATTGTTTATCAGTGATTTATTACAGACTTTAACTCACCAACGCTTTTGTACTGCCATGCAGAAATTAAGAACACCTACCCTAGCTGCTGTTCCTGTTACTTCTACCAGTTTCAGTCCTGGATTTCTACAACACTTCTAAACCACTCCTTTCTCTCCATGACTTACACTTCGCAGAGGCAAAACACCTGCTGTGTCTGGAGAAACCCTTCACACAGGTAATTGTGACCTCCCCTGCCAAGATTTCATGCAGAAGTTTTATTTAGTAGAGCTTCCTGTCACCAAAATTACTGCACCTGCAAGACCAGACTTACAGACAAGGTCACAGAAGAAGCTTGGAAAGAAAGATAAAGAAGAAGAAAGAGTGACTGATTTATTTAACAAACATGTTTGTACTTGTGACCTTAGAAATCTTTTTCAACCTAAAGTACTCTACAGTTCCAAACAGGTGCCTCTGGCACAGGTAACATCACACACCCAGGTGTGGCATGCCTGACTAATAAACGCTTTAACCAGTCGGTATGAAATACTCTGAGGTTTCTGCGCCTGTCGATTCAAATTAACTGCATTTATTTATTAATATTGTTAATTGCCGAGCACTTTCCACATTGAAGCCACCACTGGAGAGCCGCACTTGGGCCCACGGGATATTCCAACCACCACATCCACACCTCGAGGGTTCCGCGGGAACCTTTTGCTGGCTGTGAGCAGCGTGTCCCAGGCAGCCCCCACTGCCGCGGCCGTGCCCGACCCACCCGCAGCTCCTGCTCCTGCTCCCGCGGGCGGGGACGGAGGGAGGGGTGGACGGAGGGATGGAGGGAAGGATGGAAGGAAGAGCCCCGCGCCGTTGGCGCCTCCTCGCTGTCCTCGAGGGGCCCCAGANGGGCGGGGCCGCCGCCAGCGCCGACCACTCAGCGCCCACCCCTGGGCCCAGAGATTAGAAGTGACACCGGGTCTGACCAATCACATCGGAGGAGGGGTGCGCTCGCGCCAATCACAGTGAGACCCGTTGGAGGCGGGGGTTGCCCTCACGGCCGCGCCGCCTCCGTGAGGGGGAGAGTCGGGACTGTGTCACTCGCCCCGGGCTGTGTCACCTGCCCCGGGGTGACGCGCGGGCGAGGCGCCATCGTGTCACCCACCCGAAGTGAGCTCCTGTGCCGAGAACGGCCCCCGCATCCCCCCCCGGGAGGCGCCTCTCCGCCCCAACATGGCGGGGGCCG